>SJYQ01004371.1:374627-400708 GCA_006410935.1 Redunca redunca | reverse complement strand
AGGAAGAACTAAAATCATCATTTAAAACTAAAATATTATTTAAATAAAAATTTAGTTACATTATAATAGTAAAAATACCACTATTTTATGCATAGTGGCTGCAACATTAACAAGTTCACCTTGAGGATGAGTTTTCAACTAAATCATAAGAATTGAATTCATATGGCTACTACTCAAGATGTAAAAATGAATATAGTTTTAAGAAAAATTGGTAACTTCTCTACCCTAATGAATTCAATTACCTTGTATTTTAACAACAAAAGATCAGGGATTAGAGGTATTTAATTAATCTGGCTTTTAGTAATTTTATTTCTAATTTTTAGATATTAGGCTTCATGTAAGAGTTGTTAAAATATTTTTAATGGCAATGTAGTTTTGGCAATCTTATTTTTCTTTGCCAATATTTCCATATGAGTGCTATCCAACAGAACTTTCTGAGAAGAACATGTTCTGTCTTGTACTGTCTAATACAATAGCCACAAGTGGCTACTGGGCACTCAAAATGTGGCTAGTGCGTATGAGGAACTGGATTTTAAATGGTATTTTATGTATATAGCCACCTGAAGCCAGAGGCTACCATGCTGGATAACTCAGCTCTTCATATTAATTTACAAAAACGTTGTCACTTTCTTCTCTTATTGGCCTCAGCATAATCTGTCTTTTACTTATAATTATGTGAGCACTTCTCTGCCTAGATAACTAGAACACTGACCTCTGAAGAATAGGGACTTGGTCACATGATTGCATCATTTTCATATCCAAATTCAATGGGGACTATGATTTGTTCTTTATGGTACATCATAATTTTTACTTAAATGCCATATTTTATTTTCCTTTTTCTTAATTCCATGGGTTATTTTTATAGTCATATATTTTGATTCTTCATGACTCTTCCAATATTTCCTATATTGTGAATGCATGCTGAAAGGTTTTTTTAAGAATTACTTATAATTTTATTTATTCTTTTAAATATTGCATACTCTACATCCAAAGTTTACTGTCATGTTTCAGCATGAAATTTTATCAAGTAATTCACCACACATATTTCTGAACCCCAAAGACACAATTAGTATTAGCATACTACTACTACTAAGTCACTTCAGTCGTGCCCGACTCTGTGCGACCCCATAGACGGCAGCCCACCAGGCTCCCCCGTCCCTGGGATTCTCCAGGCAAGAACACTGGAGTGGGTTGCCATTTCCTTCTCCAATGCATGAAAGTGAAAAGTGAAAGTGAAGTCGCTCAGTTGTGTCCAACTCTTCGGGACCCTATGGACGGCAGCCTACCAGGCTCCTCTGTCCATGGGATTTTCCAGGCAAGAGTACTGGAGTGGGTTGCCATTGCCTTCTCCAAGTATTAGCATACACAGCTGCAAAAGGTATATATTTCTTGTATCCTACAAAAATTTACTATTATACAATAACATTTTTGAATTTCAGTTAGCTTTAATTTAAAATTATTTTTTTGCCATCATATAATTATTCTTATTGTTGTTGTTACTGCCATTAAAAATTTGGATCCCTCAGACTATATATTTGTTGATTGGTCTTTTGATTTGCTTTGCCCTCAAAATCTTTAAAATAAATACTCTAAATAACTACAGTCTACTAAAATTATAATTATACACATTTTGATGAGGATAACTACTTCTACATAATTTCATTTTTCCTCATTTGATATTTATTCTAGAATTTATATCCTCCATTCTCCCTTCACATATTAGGAAACATTGGGTGCAGGGTGAGGTGTGGAGATATAAGGATGGAGAACATAACTTGAATCAGGCTAATTTGCTAAACAGTGGTTAATATTTCATGAACATATTGATTACATTTCCTTTCCAATTTAGGGAGAAGAAAAGGGAAGTTATCTTCTCATGGCCTGTTCCTAACAATACCAAGCTTGTGTATCAAGCTATCTCTGTGCCTCTAACCTGGGCGACTATACGTGGTCAAGTTGCTGTCACTGTTCCCATTGCCTGCCGTGCAGCAATTGATGGAGCAGTCATTGTGATTGTTCCCAGTGTTAGGCCACGTGTCTGCCAGCCATGGCTGTGTGGCAGGTTCACTGATGTTGAGAAGTCCTGGCCTAAAGAAAAAAAAAAACATGTATAAAAGCAAGTGTTATATAAGTAGCAAATAACATTGCCTATTCCAAATTCCAACCCATTCTCCAGCTTATTATCCTCACAAATAATTTGTTCAATTATGCTAAAAGATATTATCATTCTTTTTTATTTTATAGACAAGGCAAGTAAAATGTAATATTCTGAGACACACCTCAGTTTATATAGCAATTACACTGTAAACAGACAGAGACTTAAAATACTGTAGTTTCTAATGCTTTATTCCTTCTTCAGTCACAGACTAAAAACCAAACATGGAATCTAAAAAGGTGGATACTTGTATTTTTCAGCTTACAGAATACTCGAGTTGAGAGAGCTTGCATTTCTTAATTTTTGACCCATTAAAAAACATGATTCTTCTCACAATTTCATTAAAAATGGAACAAGGTCTTTACTTAGATAAAGGAACCTTCACAGTAAGCACATCTGCATACTTTTCTCCAAAACCATGTCTCAGAGATAGTGTGTCTTGGGCTCTGTGACATTTTGTAGAGAGCCTCATCAGTGTTTCAGCCCACAGTTCTGTAAGCTTGTCAACAATTTCTGATGGTGACAATGTAAAGTGCCATAAATCCCTATATAAACAAAAGAAAGCTACTGAATTAAATCTGGTAAAACAGTGATGTCCACTGTAAGAAATATGAGTGTTAATGCTTTTTTTTTTTTGGAACAACAGATGTTAATCCTCTTTCACTGTGTACTGGAATGCAAAGTACATCAGCAGTTACTAATGGGAATGCTGACCCGCCAGTGCCAAGACACAGACATAAGTTCAGCAATGGCAGTCCTGAGGTCCTTTTCCAACCTTGACTCCAGTTGATAATTCAGCGAAACAGGTGACGATGCAGGATACACTGTCAGATCCACAATAAAGAGGCTGGCACTGCAGATTCGGAAAAGATTTCCTTCATGGTTTCATTTTCTTTGTTAAAATGTAAAAACCATGCTTCTCCTTTATCTGGGAAGAACCTGACATTTAACTTGTGTGTGTGTGGAATGTATGTGTGTGTGTGTGTGCGCTCAGTCATGTCTGACTCTTTGAAACCCCTACTGGAGCCCAGGCTCCTCTGTCCATAGGATTCTCCAGGCAAGAATACTGGCTGGGTTGCCATGGCCTCCTTCCGGGTATCTTCCCGACCAAGGGATGGAACCCTCCTCTCTTATGTCTTCTGCGCAGGCAAGCAAATTCTCTACAGCTAGTGCCACTTGGGAAGCACATCAGAGTCACTGTCGTGGTTTCCATTCTGACATACAGAGTCCAAATGAAAATATGATTTATAATTTATATAACTGTATACATATATATGTATTCATGTGTATATACGTATCTGTAATAAAAATGAATACTTACCTTTTGTTTATAATGTGTGAGGCACTGTCTGACTTCTTTATATATATTATTAACTCCTTCTAATAATCTACAGAGTAGTTATTATTATTATCCAGATTTTACAGATTAGGAAATGGAATTGCCTGAGAGAGGTTAAGAAATGTGTTGATGGGTATAGAAAGTGAGTGAGTGACAGAGTTGGGATTCAAATACTGGGAGGTTGTCTGTAGAATCTACACTGCAAACCGAGAAGCTATAAACACATATACTGAAGAGTGATTAAATTTCTAAAAACCCTTGCTGCTGCTGCTGCTGCTAAGTCGCTTTGGTCGTGTCCAACTCTGTGCCACCCCAGAGACGGCAGCCCACCAGGCTGCCCCGACCCTGGGATTCTCCAGGCAAGAACACTGGAGTGGGTTGCCATTTCCTTCTCCAATGCATGAAAGTGAAAAGTGAAAGTAAGTCACTTAGTCACGTCCGACTCCCAGCCCTTAAACATTCCTAATAAAAGGAAGAGTGAGGAAATGTCTGAAGTCTTCAGAATAATGTAAAAACTGGACAAATTCACTGTTAAAACTGTTGATAAAAACATGCTTTGAAGAGCGATGTGGCTGACCTGTTAAAATTTAAAATATTTAAATGCAAGCTGTATCACAGATATCTGGAGCCTTTGAAATTGATGTTGGTTACAGAAAGTCCGCATCTAGTAGTCTAGCTTTTCTTATTTTCTCTTAAACCCAAACCAACTGTGTTATCACTTTTGAAGTTATTAAAAATAAATCTCCATATTTGACACTGTAGAAATATTAGAGTATGTTTGAAGTATGGGTCAAGTGGAAATTTTCCACAGCCTGACTTACATGGTTCAAAAGGAATAGATGGTATTTTTATGCTACTATGATTCCCTCAGAAAAGCACTTTTAAAAGTAAACGTTTTGATATCATCAGAGGCTGAAAGAACTTTCCATATGTATTGAGTTTTCCGCTTCCCTGGTGGCTCAGAGGATAAAGCATCTGCCTGTAATGCAGGAGACCCGGGTTCGATCCCTGGGTTGGGAAGATCTCCTGGAGAAAGAAATGACAACCCACTCCAGTATTCTTGTCTGGAGAATCCCATGGATGGAGGAACCCAGGAGGCTACAGTCCATGGGGTCGCAAAGAGTCGGACACGACTAAGCGACTCTCTCTCTCTCTCTCTCTTTCCAACAGGAAGTGGGGTTAACAATTCACATCCTGGCATTCGGTTCAGACTTGTGTTTGGAATGCTAATTAATAGTGAAGAAGGTTGAGTCATGATTACTGGCCCATAATGAATCTTAAAATGACATATGTATATTTCAGAGACCTCTAAGCAAGTCAAAGTCATATGTAGTTATTTTTATAAGGGTGTTAGGGTCCTTAACTAAAAATCTCATAAGATATCTTTATGCATTGAAGATGATCTAGTCTGTATGGGACAGATTTAGCTATCCCACAATAAGAAATGAAGCAGAAGCAAAACACAGTGCTGGTTACAGTGATTAATATGTGTTGAACATATTATATAATATAATGTTACCATATTAGATATATGTAAATACAATCATATTATACACATATATTCATGTTAGTTATATTTTCATGTTAATACATCTGAACTTTGCCTTTCTTCCTTGTCTTCAAAAAGGTATTATTAAAGAAAGGAAGATACTAGGGCTTGCAAAAACTGTATTTAACTTCCATTTTATATTAAGGGGACAGTTTTGTGTCACAAAAGAAAAGAGGACGAATGAACTTAAATTCAACTCCTCTGCTCCTCCTACTCCAGATATTCTACTCACTCACTCCAAACATACACACACACACACACACACACACACACACACACACACACACACACGCAAACAAACCTATTTGAACTCCTAAACCAGAAAATAAAATACTAGAGGGTCCAGGAGCTGAGGAAAATAGTGAAGGGGCCTAGCAACAAGTGCTGCCTATAGGCTGTCTCCTCTTTCTTTTGACATCCTGAAGAGTTTTGAAGCCCAGTAAGAATTGAGGGATAGATCTGAAAGTGGTCAGTCCTTTAGAGAGAAGCGAGGCCTGAGTTCTGTTTCTTTCTCACCTTCCATGGCCAGGAAATGTGCTATTGACATTCTTGATCTGGTTAGCCTGACTTTCCTACTCTCTTCTTCAGGCTTTCTCTGCTTTTTCCTGGTCTGTGCTGTAGTTTGGATTTTAACTAGCTTCACCACCGCCCCTCCATGACCCCAGAATTGGAGATTGGGATATTCGAAAAAAAGGAAAACAAATGAACAGAAACAGTTACTTAATATTTACATGATTCTCACTGGATTACATTGCAAGTCCTTTGTCCTTTTCAAGTTGAGAAGGTTTCTTTGCTTAATTGTAATCCTCATTTTCACTTTTCTGTGAACAGCTAAATTCACACTTTTGAGAACCAAGAGAGCTCTCTGGTTCTCCTTGTTTCTCAGTCTTCTCCTTTATCAGAGGAAAATGTCCAGGGCCCCAGACTTTCTCTCAAGTCATCAAGGACTGAACTGAAATCTTCTGACATTTATTTATTTGGTAAGCCATCCCACTCTTCTTTAGATACTTTTTGGTGATATTTTTAAAGATCAATAACTCATATATTGAGTTTATGGATCTAATCTAATAAATTACATTTATTGCATTACAAAATTCATGTATTCAATTATTAATTCATAAATCACATAGGCTCTAACCTTAGGATCTCACATTCTATTGTGGGAAACAATCATTAAAGCCAGGAGTTAGTAAACTATTTCTATAAAGGCTCAGAGGGTAAACATCTTGGCTTTTTGAGACATATATTTTTTGTTTCAACTACTTAGCTCTGTTATTGTAGGGGGAAAGCAGTCTTGGACAACATGTAAACAAGTGAGTCCAGCTGTATTTTAATAAATCTTTACTTACAAAAACAGGTGGCACACCAAATTCAGACCCAGAACCATAATTTGTTGACTCCTGATATAAACAAGAGATAACTGTATTACCTCATATCAGGTGCTTGGAGAAGGGAATGGCAACCCACTCCAGTATTCTTGCCTGGAAAAATCCACGGTCAGAGAAAGCCTGGTGGGATACAGCCCATGGGGTCGCAAAGAGTTGGACACGACTGAGCGACTAACACACACACACACACACACATTAGATGCTTAACTGTGGTACTGATATAGAACAAAGAGTTCATGGAGGACACAGCAGGCGAACCTCAGCAACCTGACAGGGGGAGGAGGGACATATTCCAGGCTTATGAAATAAGGACACATAGAGAACGCAACACTGGTGACTGCAGATGAGTTGACAGTGACTTATAGCATGTGGCACAAAGAAGTATGAAGGGGCGGGCTGCAGGTCCCTGGAGGCTGTGGGCTTCATGTGCATTGCCCAGTTTGGACTTGCTATTTTAAATATGGTGGGTTTCTATTGAAAAATGGGATATTCAGAGGCTCAGAGCCATGATCAATATGTATTTCAAAATCGCATTCCAGCTCCACTGGGCAAGGGGAATGAACAGGAAACAGTGCTAATGAAGGCAGATGAAGGCAAGAATGCTGGGAATGTTTGTAACAGATCAGGTGCAGAAGATTGAACCTGAAACAACACAGTGATAGTGAAAGGAGAAAAAGGTAGGATTAAGAAATCCAGTAACAGAGGCAGGAGTGAGGATGATGCCATTGCGACGAAGATGTCCTAAACCAGATGTGGTGGGAGGTCCGCAGAGGGCTCACAGAGCCCGAGAGGCCTGTGGGGACTCAGTGTTGAGGGACAGCATCAGAGAAGTGAGTACAGGGGTCCAACTTCTGTCTTACTATACTGGATCATGGAACACACATACAACACACACACACATTCCCAAATAGCTAGCGAGACCTCTTCCTCATGGCATTCCTGATCCGCTTACCCTGTTCTATTTTTCCAAAGCACTCCCAACTGCTTCTACTCTACAGCTGACTTTTAAAAAAAATGTTTATTATTAATCTTCTATCTCCCCAACTAAATGTAAGGTTCAGAAGGACAGGAACTTGCATTGACTCTGCTCACTGAAGCAGCCTCGACAACTAGAACAGTGCCTGTCACACTGTAGGTATTCAATAAATAGAGTTGATGAATAAATAAATTTAAAATTGTGTATATAACTGCCATTTTGAGCCTTGACTCTAATATCTTTATTCAACTGTTGCTTCTATAACATTCTAGCATCTTTTGTCATTTGGTAAAAATATTATTTCTATTTGGTATTTAAAATAAATCCATTTCGCTGCTATACTATTTTTACATTCAAAAGGTTAATTCTATATGATGATGCTTTCCAAATGGAACTTTGTAGTTGTTCAGTCTGGCTGAAGAAACTATCATTTGGTAATGAGAGATCCCTGGCCACCAGGTCCTTCTTGATAATTTGGTCTACTTGGGTTCTAAATTCCCTTTGAGCAGGAACCATACTTCATACATGTGTAAAATAAAACCATATTTTATACATGTGTATGTGTGTGTATGTGTGTGAGAGACACAACACGTCTGTGCACACGCCCATGCACAGAGGCTGGTGCAGAACACACAGAAGATGCTCAATGAGCATTTTCCTATGCTCTGATTAATAAGAAAGCTGATTTCTATAGCCATGAATATATACGTGCAGAGAGGTGGTGGTACCATCAGGCATTCCAGATTTATCCATGAGAGAATGTTCTTATGCCAAAGGCTGTTTCATGAATGTCTAGGCTATGATTTAGATAGGATTTCCCTGGTTGCAAAAACATGCCCTGGTTTAATTCCTGAATCAAGTGGATTTATTCCTATGAAGACCCCCCTTGCTGTGGGGTCTTTCAGTGGCTGGCTTTGTTTCACAGGTATGAAAACAGGAAGCCAGCAGCAGTTCCCAGAAAAGAAGAGATTAGTGCTTACTGTCAGATTTATACAGCATTTTACTAAAGATGGTTAGCAGTTTGGTTTCTGTTTCTTCTTTCTTTTATCACATTTTGTCATGCACTAAATTCAGTAATTTTATCATCAGATGGTATGTTCCTCAGATTCAGGGATAATGTTTTATTTTTATCTTTCCCAGGAGCAACTACATTATCTAACTATACAAAGCAGGGCATTCAATAAGTTAACTGAATTTGAATTATAAAATGGTTTGGGTTAAAAAATTTTTTTTTTCTTACCTCCTAAGCTAGAAGTTGCTGTTTTTGAAAAGAAAGAATTATCTTAGAAAATTCTGATGTTTGGCTCATGTAACTTATACCTTCTTTCAGCCCCTTGCAGGCGACTGCCACATCAATTTGTGATTTCTCTGTGAATATATTAAAGTTCACTGAATAATAATTATCAAAAAGTCATAAATGTAGGATTGAGGTTCACTTTAATTAGAGGGGAAAAAAAATCTCTGTGTTAACAAGCTACCTAGATTCTCCTTTTATTTCAGCATATTTCCCAGTGAATGGAGACTGAACTCTCTTGAATTTATAACAAGAGCAAACAAACAGATGTAACCTACAACTTATAAGCCAGTGCTGTGTTCAGCAGGTTTCCAAATGAACACTTTTTCTTTGATAGTATCTGTTAACTAGCTATATTTCTTAATCTTCATAAACGCCATCACTTAATTACTTTAACTCTTTTTAATGATTTGCTAAATCAGCAAGTCTGTCTTTCCTGGTTAAAGTGCTCCCTCTGGTGTTCACTGCCCAAGATGCACCAGCTCCTATCGACTGCATTTGTGTGTTAACATGCTTGGTTCTAAAGCAGAGCAAAATGGAGGCGTTCTTAGAGTAGTTCTAAAAGATTTAAACACATTTCACCTTTAAGTTAAACCTTTTAAGCAGAGAAAGTGATGTCATCGAGGAAGACAAGAAGAAATATCTGGAAGTTCCCTTAGAATCTAAAAACCAGCAAAATAATTACCTCCCTCCACTGCTCACAGCTTCGCCTCCTCTCTGATAAGTTACTGGAATGTTACAAAAAAAAAAGGAACAATTAATAGACATGTTTGCATTTATATATCAAAAGCTATGACATTCAAGAGCATCTTTCTAGAATGGAATGCTTTCTCCCTTTCTACTTAGAAGCATTGCAAACACTCATCACAGGAAACAGATTTTTGATTCAACTAGTATTTTTTTAAAGATGGTATAGAATTAAATGTATTCTTATTTTCTTAATGTGTTAACAAATTTGAAAACTAAGGAGAAGCANGAATTAAATGTATTCTTATTTTCTTAATGTGTTAACAAGTTTGAAAACTAAGGAGAAGCAAACTTCAGTATATTCTTAATAAATATAATAACTATTACACATTTGTACATTCACATTCTCAGATTTCTATCTTGAAATTATCATTAGATCATGTAATTTCATGATTTTATATAAGTGGAATCTTAAATTTTGGAAAATAAAAACCTACCAGACCATTTCCCCAGAAATATGAGTACCAGTAAGACGGACACAAACGTGAAAATAAACCTTTCTCTCCACACACACAGATGTATGCCAAGTTGTGACTATTAACTAATGTGACCTATTTTTTATTGTGGTTTGAGAAAACATTTCTCATTGTATTTTCATCAGACATGTATACATAGTGAAAATATATTTTAATGGCCCTGAAAGCATTCTCAGCTTAATAAGTTATGGGTATAAAATTTAGCCATGACAAAAAAAGATTTGCGCCTAGTTGTCAAGGGGTTAAGAATATTAGCTTTTCTGTCTATACAGACACATTTTCTGAGAACAACTATGTTTCTAAAAGCTGCCAAATTCTGCTACTTAGAAGAACTCCAGACTGGGAGTCTGTTAAGGAGAGAGAACTGCACCCAGTGATTATGATACCTGGATTAAAGCCGAGACGGGAGGCCACAGGCACATTGTCACTAAAGGTGATGCGAAAGGAGAGGACCCTCTTTGAAAGAACTGAATAGAACAGAATACTAGGACTTGGACTTAGGGAAAATGCAAAGTTTTATCTTTCAAATGTGCTATATATTTTGGTTACCTTTAAGACTGTTGATTCTATGAATAGAGAATTGCTTGGGAGAGAAAATTTTGTTGGAAATCCAGAAAGCTTACGTTAAGGGGGGAAAGAAAATGCACTGCCAAGTCTAAAATAATCAATTGATCATTAGCATGTTAAATCATGCTGAAGGTAGAAACAGTTTGCCTATCTAATGAAACTCATGCAAACAAGGCTCAGATGCACTGTGGAATCATGAATAAACAACCGCACTGAAGGGATATGACGAGCAACACCAACCACTTCTACTTCAAGTGCATGCCTGGTATGAGTAAATGAAGTACTGTTTCCATTGTAAGGCCTTTTCCCCCAGCTTACTGCAGAAAATGAAGTAAAAACAGCATCACAATAGAATAACACATGCCGAACTAACAAAGGAAAGGAGGAGGGTAAGCGCAAATATATACCTGTTGGTGTGAAGGTAAAAGACGGGACTGAAAAATCAAAACAAAATATAAACCAGTTATTAAGCTGAAGAGAGAAAGGGAACATATCACATTAGTATAAATCAAGCAGACAGCTGAACATAAAACAAATGTAAATAACTAAGCCAGTCGCTCTGACACTCTGATAGTGAATAAAACCAAATCTGAGGGTCTCTGCAGGTACCATTGCGAAGCCTCTGACATTCTAGGACGGGAGGGGTTGGGGAATGTGCTGGGTTAGCCTGCGGATGACCCCTGCTTTTAGTATAGAGACTTAGCTCATGGCTTTGGTACAAACAGGAATCCTGTACTATTAATCACTTCCAAACATTGGAAAATGGGTTCTTAAACAAGTATTATCAGGGTCTTGCCTAACCTTATCTAGAAATCTGAAAGTAAATGCTTATTAAAGTGGACTAACTAATATAATAGGTGCACGTGAGCATTCATCACCTAGAGAGAGACAGTGATACAGAGAGAGGGAAGGAGAGAGCAAATGACATAAAGACAGAAAGAAAGGTAGAAGGAAGACCGAAAGAAGAAGAAAGGAAAGAGACCAACAGAAAAGGAGGGAGGGAAGAAGAAAGAAAGGAAGGAAGAAAAGGGAAGGGAGGAAGAAAGCAAGCAAAGAAAGGACTGGAACAAAGAAAACCATAAAACTGAACTGTTTCGCTGACAAGAAATGCCTGACGCCTTAATATAAAGAGTGTATTGCTACATTTTTATCATCATAGAAATTTGTGAATGGACAGACTATATGGGGGTTTTAACTTTAATTCTGCTATTATAGTTTATACCTAGAAGCTTTCTAGAAGTAGGCTGAGCATTTAAAAATAATAACACATCAAAAGCTAAACAATAGAATAATAATGCTCCTCTGAAAATCTTCACTCTCTGCAGTTATAAATCTTAATCTAATCAATAATGCCTGAAATTGAACTGCAGACCTCAAAAGTGGCATTCTTGCCTCCCCCACTTGTCCTATCTTCTCCCATTCCTGGCTGTTGGATAACACCAGAGTTATTTCCATGACATTTCATAGAGGGAGGAGGCTGACTTTTTTTTTCCCAAGCTCTTCACATTAATTTAAAGTAAACACTGCCCTGGTAAAGAAAGCAAGAGAATCTACGTTACTCCTTGAAGACTAAAATTTGCTTTTAAGAAATCCTTAATACACACAAACTAGAATACTGATTACTTATCATGGATCAAAAAGCTGCCAAAAACGTATTTTCCACTTCCTATTTGAACGTCTACGAGAAATTTACTTTAGGATTAGAGCACTGGGGTTGCAGACTTGAATGCCATAGCATCCTTTACAACTGTCACTTCTTACCAAACCATTTTATCTCTGAGCATACTAGGAAGAAAAAAAAAAAACAAAACTCTCAATGCTGGGGATCCAGTTTATACACTGTCTTCTTTTGCTGCATAGCAGTCTCTGTCTTAAGAATTCCATTGTGTTTTCTTTCAGCCAGGTCTTTTCAGAGAGTCAATGTAATTTAGCTACAATCAAAAATTCAGAGCAATAGTAACTCGTCCTCATAAAAAATATAAAAGACATACATTTGAAAGTAAAGGTACTCAAGCAAGAATGGAGTGCCTGAACATTAGTTTGCAATCACAAGGACACAGGGAAAAAATCAAAGGTCCTTGTCAGTACTCCTAGCCAACTGCTAACCTCAGTTTAAGGAATGGAAGAAGAGATGAAAAGAGGTCCATCTAAATGAAATTTTTACAGCTGGTTCACCAAAGGACAACTTAATTCTCAAAGCTTCCAGTAATAAAATAAATCATTTTATCCAGTGATGCTGGTGCACTATGTCGACAGAGGGTACAAGCAGAAGGAATATCTACAGATAAATGTAGGGGGAAAATGTTAAAAATGCTCACTATTACCCAAAGTCAAACTCTGGTTTGCTGTTATAGGGCAGTGGGCTCTTTCACATGGATTTCTTTTAAATATTTCACTTCCTTTTTTCTTAGGCTGACCAGCATTGTTTCGGGCACAGTCAATTTAAGATTTCAGAATTCACTTTTTAAAATTGCATAGAACCAGAAATATGAAAAAGTGCCAAAAAGGCAAAGTGAGGAAAGCAGAATCAAATGCTCACCAATTACATTTGTGATTATGTTCTATGATTTCTGCTTAACACGAGATAGTTAAAAGGACAATATTAGTGTAATAGGTTTTGCAGAAAGAGCACATAGGCATTTCCAAGCATGCTTACAGTGCATTAGTAAGAGAAAAGAAACATTTCAGAAGGGAAGAAGGTTTCATGTCACATATTTAGGTTTCAAGACTAGAGAGAGCATTCCATTGTTACAACTGCACAGCTATCATACTCATGGCAATAAAAATTATAAAATTCCTAGAAACTCAAAAGCTTCTACATCTAAATGTTAGTCACTTTTCCTCATTCAAATGGGATTTCAGAACACAACTCCCAACAGCCTGCCTGTGCCCTGCTCCACAACACACAGACACCCACAAACCCCTTCTCTGCCTTATTTTTGGGGCAAAGGTTTTATATGGTAATGCGTGGCCCTGACACTGTTCTTTGAATGTGTGATGAGCACCTAGCCTCTTTGCAGTAACCTCTCAGCCCCCATTTTCCATTTCACAGGCAGGGATACTGACATTTTTGTCTTAATACTGACATAGGACACATATCTGAAAAAAACACATTTAAGGACTATAATGCTAAGGCAAATGCATGTACATAAGGAGACTGCTGTGGAGCCACTGGCCAGAGGCACGGTCATCAATTCCACAGTGTGGGTGATGAATTTGTGTTGACTCTTTCTTGCCAAGACCCCTTGTGACCGAGAGCACAAATATTTTAGACTGCTGTCTCAGACTGTTTCACAAGCTCAGAGGGATAGTAAGTAGGACTTTTCATTGAGAAAAGGTCTAACTAGCACTAACAAATTCTGACTTTGCAATATCACTGCTCAGAGAAATGGCATGGCCAAGCCACGTGGGAAATGTTCATTTAGGAAATATGTAGACAATTTTTTTTTAAAGGAGGGTGATGGTGGGAGCGGGTATTTACGAGTCATCCTCTTTAAATCTGCTTTGCAGCAAAAGTGTTGTCTTAGACTTAAAGAGCCTATAACTAGGGTGGATGTATACCCTGTCATCCAAAAACAAAGACAATTTTGAGACCCAAAGGAGCACTGTCAATAATTTAGTTGGACTAAAGACATAAAGTGGGCCTGTGAGCTGAAAACTTACAATCACCCTGTTGACAGCCCAGAGTTGATGAAGATATTTGAGGAGAGAAGGGGAAAAGGATTATCTGTCTGAGAGTGATAAAAAAAACTCATCAGGAAATGAAAAATATGAATCACCCATCTGCAGACTTTGAGAATACGTGGAAAAAGTGTCTGCGAATTCCTCAGCTTATTTGACTCATCCATAAAATTGTAAATAATTTTAGCCAAATAAACTTTCTCATCTAAACTGCAGATACATTTTTAACAAAATTATCGTTGTCATCAACAGTATATACATACTCAGCTCTGCAACTTTAAACATAACAATAAAAAAGTACTAAGTGTTCTCTCTCTGCAAACTGAAGCACATTATTCACTCATGCATTCCATATTCACTAAGAAACAATTATTTTATAAATAATCAGACATACAATTATTTATAAACAATCTCTTTCGCTTCACAAAGGGGAATGACGCTCCCTTTAAAGTTGTATGACAGTCCAAAGCTTGGATTTATAATTCCTGAGACATGGAAATTAAAAATTTTCCTCCAGGATATAAAGCAATAAAGTAATTCCCTAAGAAAACAAGGGAATGGTATCACAACCAAGTATAGACCTACCCTGGTGAAATATATTTTAAAGAAATTGAGCCTGAAACAGATAAGTCCTATTGTAGCACTGATATCCAAGTGGAGTTTATACCTAGATATTGCAATAAAATAAAAGAAGTTTTATAAATTTTTATATGTTAAAATAATTAATATAGGATACATATGTATAAAATCAAGAATACCTTAAAGTCATATATTGAAATCAAGAGTTATATAAAACATGAAAAATATAGGACAGGTAATACCTTTTCTGATACCCGCGTAAGTACTAGCCAGCCCATTTCTCTTCTTTCGGTGTCGATAGAGCCAGATGCTAAAAACCATAAGGATGATCCAACAGGCAGCCCCGATTCCTGCAATGAATGCCGGCTGCTTCACTACATCTGAGATCTGCTGAGCAAGGCTGACTTGGTCTTCAGGTGACACAGGGTTTCCATGAGAATCTGAAAAAGCCATCTTTGGGTTCATTCGGGTTTAAAACAATAAGCACATGTATTTCGGGTTTAAAACAATAAGCACATGCTTATACATGTAAAGTGGCCATCATTATGTTGTTAATTTTTGGACAATAATTTCTGCTTTTCGTTGCAACATGCACCATTGTCAGTTAAAAGAGTTCATGAGATTTGGGGCAAGATTATATTCATTTATTTGAATTCAA
The DNA here is from genome assembly GCA_006410935.1 of Redunca redunca. Classification (NCBI taxonomy): domain Eukaryota; kingdom Metazoa; phylum Chordata; class Mammalia; order Artiodactyla; family Bovidae; genus Redunca; species Redunca redunca. Next base: position 385,299 of record SJYQ01004371.1, on the reverse strand, counting down.
AACAAACACAATAATTTTATAGAATATATTTTAAAAGAAAGATAATAGCCCACAATTCCTATACTTTACTCCAGAAAACTGCAGTTCACCGATGGGATTTTCACTGCAAACAGATAAAATACAAATTACACTTCTAAAATGTGAAATACTTTACCCCAAGAATACAAATAAAGAGTACTGAATTGTTGTTGTTTAGTTGCTAAGTTGTACCCGACTCTTACGGCCCCATGGACTCTGTGTGTGTGTGTGTGTGTGTGTGTGTGTGTGTATCTCCTCTCCCCCATGCTTGAATAGTCTAAGATGCTTAACTACCTCAGAAACACATTATTTGGAACTATGTTCAGAAAGGTCTATAAAAACTCAGGAACATTAAGAACCAATGAAAAATTGAGATTATGTTATCATTGAAGGAACTATGAAAAAGTCTTTTTTTAAAAAATGGAATTTTTAGTTTTATGTTTCCAGCCACACCATGTGCCTTGTGGGATCTTAGTTCCCCAGCCAGGGCTTAAACCCGGGCCCTCAGCAGTGACAATCAGAGTTCTAACCACTGAACCACCATGGAACTCTTAAAGAAAACTTTCCTTTAAAATAATAACCATGGCCAGAGACAGCTATAAGAACATTAAATATGGACAAGGTTATCAACTGTCATGAATAGTGGAAAAGGTTCCGATTTTCTCTCAGCTATTTTGATTCAAGAATTTAAGACTGATGGAATTACGGCTATTAAAATTTACTTAGTTCACACTTATGTTTCAACCTACTAAGAGACTCCTTGCTCAAGCCCACCATTTTACCACATCACACAGAGCAGTCTGCAAAGTCTATAGAGGTCTGGAAGCTGTTCCTCTATCATCAAGGAATAATCTACTTTGTGGGCACTAAGTGACTCCAATGCTGAGGATGCCCAGTGGCAGAATTCTTACTATCTGTAAGAATTACTTACTATCTGTATCTGCACTCTTAATGTTCTTCCCCTACAACGTCTGGTCAAATGGGAAGGTGTTTGCCTATTTCATTAGAATTGGTGCTTTCTTACAATTGTTAAATCATTTAACTCTAAAATTGTTCTGCTAAAACCACCTGCTTTAAAGTAGAAACATTTTTTCCAGTCCAAACCTTTTTTTTCCAGAAAAATAATTGGAATAACTCATTATTTATGAATAACATTTCTCAAATACAAAAAATACAGTTTTTTTTTTATTAAAAGATATTGCTTTCTGATAAGACACTGGCAGGTAAAATAAAAAGCATTCCAAGGCTAAGGAAACAACCGTAGGAAAATAGCCTTTTCTATACAGGACTAAATTGCTACTCGTGTTGTATATGGGTGTGTTTTTTATTTACCTTTTTCTTAAACAGAATTCCAGATTTCATTCTATGCAAGGTCAAGGCTGAAAAATCTATTTTCACAAGCAGTTGCTGTCACCTGCCTTCAACTGTTTCTTGACTGAAAGTTTCATTTCATGTTCCAGACTCTTTTATCTATGGTTATCCTAAGAGTACTTCATCCTCTGTAAGTTCACCAAGCGGATCTATTCTTTTTATTTCTAATACACCCTTTGTATCTGCTAGGTTTATAGATTTCATGGCTATTTGTGCAAAGTTAAGTTGGGTGGCTTCAGATTTTATGAAGATAGCTAAGAGGGGTTCCATGCAGGCGACCAGATGGGTTTAACAGAATAAAGTGCGGTGTGACTAATGAATTAAAATGGCCCTTCTATATCTCAGTCTTTGTCTCACTGCAGCTGAGGCTATATTAAGACATGGAAAACTGGCACACATTTATAATTTCAAGAAAACCGATTTGATCCTTAAATCCTATGATTTAAATCTTAAATAAATAAAGTTACACATGGTCCTTTTTTCCAATTCATTTTTGAAAACCCAGAACTAGAAGTCGTATATAATTTAAAAAGTAGACAAATGACATGACAATGTACAGGGTCACTGCCATGTAACTTTTAATTTTAGTTTTACTATTTGAGTAAAAAGACCTATGTTTAGACTGTTTTCTCCCATACCTTAGACCGTTTTCTCCCATACACTGCAATAGATCAAGCAATTTTTAAAAAACTGTTTTCTATATTGCTTAAAAATTTGGAATAAATGAACCAGAAATAAAACCATGAAGCTACTTTTTTTTTTTCGCTTAAAAGTAGTGCATATTATAATCTGTTGAAAAAAAATAGTGTTAAAGGTAAAAGATATTCTCAGAATTGAATTCTGGCCCATGTCTGCAGCAGAGGCGACAAGCTCTCCACTAAAGCTTGAATGGTTTTCTCATAGCATACAGCTGTCAGGGGGTAACTCCCTAGCCAGTGACTTGATTTTGCAGTGTTCCCATTCATCTGCTCGGAATCACAAAACTGACTCTGTGCAGCAGTGACACGCACAATTTCCAGACATAGTACCATTTAAACCTTGCCCCACACTGCGTGTTTCTTTTCTTCCTTTCTGCTGGCCCAGGGTCAACCTTGGAAGCCACATCAGTCTGAGACTCTCCACGTCTACAATCACTGGACTTCAGGTGGACTCTGTGTTACTTTATAGAAATTCTGCAAGTGTATCTGCTACAGCAGCTAGTATTATCTTGACAGTGGAACATCAACAGAGCCCAAATTGAATATAAAGTTCCTTATGTATGCCAACAAAGTTTATTAAAAGTAGAATGTTTCTTAATTTTGTTCTGGGATAATTTCTAAGATGTCATCAATATTACCAACATGAAACAATACTATGTACTTATTTGTGATATACAAAGACTCATGTATCTGATTCTTTTTCATAATTTAGCAACTGGCATAAAATACTACTAATGCTTAACTTCTGACCTGGAAGGAACAAAGTTGACTATATGCTTCTCAGTATCATGAAATTTCACTATCATCTCTTAACACCTTTTCTCTCCTCCTTCCATTTACAATTTTGTGGCTGTTTTTTTGTTGTTGTTTCTTTTAGATTTGACTGGCAACCATTTGATAATTTGAATTTTATGTGTATGTCTCTATAATGAAGTATGGCAACTAAGTGTTCTGTACATTTTTTATTCCTCTAACCAGTTTTGAAGCACATTGTATTTTTAACTTTTTAAGTAACTAGCATATACCATATTTCAAATCTCTTTAACATCTCAGTCTACCTTTTGTTATCACATGCAATATAATTTTAAATAGACAAAAATGGTAAATATAAATTACATATTGCTTTAAACTTCAAATACTTAGTGTAAGTTTTGCATAGAAATATACATATTTTTTTTTACCCAAACCACATCTTTCCTATTCGCTGAGGTATCCTTTGTTGTTGTTTAGTTGCTACATCCTGTCCTACTCTTTTGCAACCCCATGGACTGTCAGGCTCCTCTGTGCAAGGGATTCCCCAAGCAAGAATACTGGAGCAGTTTGCCATTTCCTTCTCCAGGGGAATCTTCCCTACCAGGGACTGAACCTGGGTCTCCTGCATTGCAGACAGATTCTATAGCATGGAGACAGCAGGAAAGTCGAGGAGGTCTCGTTGGTGCTCAGTTAACAGTATTTGTTGAACAGATGGGAAGAAACTCAATAGGACAGAAAAAGGATGACACTGAACACTTACAACCTTTTGCTCAAAATACCACTTAAACTGTTTGTTTGGATAAGTTTAAATTTAGTTGTGATATTATAGACAGATAAAACAAAGCTAACAATATTATTTTTGTAATTCTATCACCACATTCCATAGTCTGTGCAACTTGCATTGGCTGCCTCCACTACGTACAAAAAAGAAAAGGAGGACATGGGTACAGTGATAAGTCTTTCCAACCAGATCTGCACTGGCACTCACCTAACTGGATGAATTGTGGCTCACTCTTCACCCCCGACCCGGCCCCCGTGCTGGCTGCCACCTCTACACTATATCGGATCCCAGGAACCAGTGAGGGAATGACCACAGAAAAGGTGGAACCATCCACTGTCTTGTTTATATGGTATCTCGTTTCATTGCCCAGACACCAGACCTGTAAGAAGAGCACAACAGTTATGTAAGTTAATATAAAGATCAACACAGTATTGTGGTTTTAGACCTAGACGGAGTTCAGATCTATCATGAACCTAATATAGGATGTTTCAAAAGTCATTTTCCCCTAGATCTAGTTCTGAGAAGATGTTCCTGTCAAACATAGTGTTAGTAGTAAGTTAAAAACCTCTTTGAACTTTCTTATATACTCTTAAAGAATTATATCAAGTGATTCTACAAATGTTTCTACAGAGGATTATACCAGGTGATTCTACAAAGACCTGGTTCTTATCAACGCTTATCAACAGGATTTGCTTTAAAAAAAAAAAACAAAACAACAAACACCTAGGTATTATATGCCAGAAAAAGATAAAAGGAACTTGCAAAAACCTGTATACATCCAGATAAAGAACAGTAACTTACCTATCATCATTCAGTGTTTGAATTTCTACTATGGACTGGGCATAATACCAGATATCACAAAACAAAAATGAAACTGTGTTTCTAATACTTTATTTCAACAGTTCTCAGGGATAAAATTACCTGACGCTGTCACAGCACCATCACTTTTTATGTCAAAACCAAGAAGCAGTTGATTTAAAAAGAGAGAGGGTTTCTGAGCAATGTAAACTATCTCGGCATAAACATGGTTTTTAAAAAGAAAACAAGGACATGTTTAGCACATGGAACTCTGCTCAATGTTATGTGGCAGCCTGGATGGCAGGGGGGTTTGGAGGAGAATGGATACATGTATATGTGTGCCTGAGTCCCTTGGCTGTTCACCTGAAACTATCACAACTTTGTTAACTGGCTACACCCCAATACAATATAAAAAGTTCATAATAAATAAAGAAATGGAGCCAGGACCTATTACAGAAGTCTTTTCCTAAAACATGTGTTCCAGACCACCAAGACCTAAAAAATAAATAAAACTGAACATAAAGAGTAAGGATCATCCTAAGATTTATTCCATCTATGGTATGTTGAACTATTATCCATGAAAGAAAAATAGCACTCTGATCTTGTATTTATGGTAATATTAATTAATTTTTGATAAAATACAAGATCCTAATAACAATACATATTTGATTTGAAAGAAAAATATTCTAATAAGAAAATTATTGTATCTCTCATTAACTTTGATGATATTTGTGGTAGGAAATTATTTTTAGGAAATTAAGATTTCCGAGCTATGCTGTAATCCTTAATTTAAATTTCTCTAAAGGATTATTGAATTATTAGAGTGATCTTTTGCAATGCTGTAGATCTTGGACATGATGCATGACAGTATCTGGACTCAATTTCTATAAGAAAATGACCCATGCAGTAGTAACACATGCTCTGTATTCTTTATGATGTCCTCCAGCAAGATGTGGGATTATTTTCAAGTAGCCTATTGTTTAAACTGTAATAGGAAATGGGATTTAAAATGAATCTAAGAATGTCAGTGTCCTCTTTCACATGGGCAAAAATCTTTTTTTGCTTTGAAAGTTAATATTATTTTAATATAGTTTCAATGTATAATATCAACAAATGGTCAGACTCTATACCAGGGTCTGATCATTTGGAAATAAAGAGTCCTTTGTGATTTTTTTTCCCCCAATTACATTACACAGCTGAACCAAAGCCACAAACTGATTTTGTACCAGTCAATCAGGTTGTGAAAGGCATTTTATTATTTTAAATTGACCATGAAGTTAAGTGAAATCCACCCTTTCTCATTTCTTTAGGAGAGAAATGAGTTTTGACTCTTAGGGGAAAATGCCTACATTAACACAATTTTGCTTGAGAGCTGAAATATCGCCTTATTCTGTATGCTTAAAAATCTCTATAGCAGTTTATTTTTCCAGACTGAACCATAGCATCCCAGTATTGAAGTAATCTTGAAACTCATGAGAAAGTTCAAAGTGTAGAGATTCCTACCTATTAATGACTCAATTACAGTAGAAGATCTAATTTCAAACACCCCAAAATACACACAGTGCATTTATAACAGTATTTTAAATACTTTAAAAAATGTCACTCCTTTAAATTATATGCAAATTCATAAAGAGGTTTTTAATTTGTTTTTAAAAGTCATTTTAAAATAAAATGTTATACCTAAAATTAAGCTCAGTATATTTGGTCATCGTACAACTTATTTTGGTACTCAGAAGTATATTTATGGTCTTTATTTGGGCCTTACCCAAAATGCTTATCAACATCACCTGGAAAGATCTACCAAAGTATATAAACAAGGGCCTTATTACAGATGCTGAATCAGAATCTTTCAGAATGGGGGCCACACACCTATATTTGGAAAATGATTCCATAAGTAATTCTGATATTAGCATGCAATTACCTGTAGAAGGTAAAAGTGTGTTTACTTTCTAACCATCAATTTCTATCTATAGAAACAGGAAAGTTTTCACATTTATGAGACAATTCAGTAAATATAATTTAACTGGTAACTAGAAAAATACTGAGGTATCATGGACATATAAAGCACTGTCTATAGAAATATATGTCTTGCAGTTAAAAAGTCTTCTAGTATGTAATGTGTTACAAACATATTGAAAAAATGCAAGAGAAATTTACTTTCTTGTGTGATTTCCATAATTCAATCTATCATTTACTCATTTAACATAGCTCATTAAGACTGTGCTATAATGCTTATTCATTAATAGGATAAATATCATGTCCCTAACTGAATTTTATTCTACCCTGGCATGCTTAATATATTTGCTTGAAAATAATCTATGTAAGCCTTTCTAAATTCAGTGATTAGAGATGATTAACTTCACAGGTAAAAATAATTATTTAGAATCACTGAATTAAATTAATTTCAATACATCATATATTTAAAAAATTTCATTCAAACATATATAGAAATTTAAAACTGAATTTCCTCTGAGACATAAAATTTTGTTTAGAGATGCTGAAAGATGAAAACAAATTTATTAAAAAATTTTCAGGCACACTAAAATAGTTTTTCCAAGTTAACTCCAATGTTACAAAATTCCAAATGTGTTGAATGAAAGAAAGAAAGAAACCATATCTGATACAATTCCATGGGGCAAACTAATTCTGCAAATGCATTTAAGCTGGATTTGGGGGGGGATAAATTTTGATTAGTCTTTACACATGTGTTGTTTGTGTGAGCACCTATATATACTGTGAACAGGTAAATGCTCTCTTAAAAAAAATTTTTTTTTCACAATTATTGACTCAATGGACAAATATTAAAAAAAAATTTATGTTGCTGTGCTCACCAGCAGATGGCGCCAAATATCCATGAACAATATAACCAAGCTTGCTTTTTTTTACTATACATGTATTTACCTTATACTCTTGGACCATTCCATTTTGAGTATCTTCAGGAGGTGGCTGCCAACTAACAAGAATTGCAGTTCCATTTCCATCATTCTTTGATACAGTTACACTTTGAGGTGGGGCACTGGGTGCTATGAAATTGTTTTAAAGAGCAAGTTTATAAATAAGCATATTAAAAAACATTGAAAGCAGGCATTTAAACCATTAAACAAAACAAACAAAGTTCATGTCTATAAATATATATATATATGTTTAAAGATGTGTCTCATCCAAGTCTGATTAGTCCCAAACTATTTAAATTTTTCCTCGATACTGCTAACCTATTGTTACTGTGAATTTTCTATAACCAGTTATATAGATTAGCTATCTCCACAAAACATTCCAGAAGAATCCCTCTCTCTCCTATCCAAGTGCCACTGTCTCCCTAAAATGTTCAAATTTTCCATTTTCTAATTTTAAAAGACTACTTAATACTATTTAAAATAAAAAAAAAAAAGAAGATATATGCAAAAAAAAGAAATAGTTCTCCGTTAAAAATTTTCATATGTTAATGCTAACCATCCATGACATTAACTGTATTATAATTTACTGTAATCAAAGGAACAATTTAGGAACAATTCTTGTTATTTTTAAAGATTATACCTGTGACATGTAACTTGTAACGTTTATGTAAATACTAATTTTAATTTCCAGTTACACGGTGGCTAGACATACTGGTTTGTGTAGAGCTGAGGGGTTTCTAGGGATATGAGCCATAAGATGTTAATCCCAGAAGGTCCTGGGCAAACTAAGACATTACTCTATTTACCAAATCCTCACTCAAAATAACATTTGATAAATGAATGAAAAAATTAACAGAAAGGCAAGCAAATTGAGGATAATTACATCCTTAAATGTGAATTTTAGTTCTGAACAATTAGATATATCCAAGATATGTCACTAAGTAATACAATGTTCACATTTGCACATTTTTATATAGGTCGCTATTAAAGCAAGTCAAGTATTACAGACTTTAGTTTTTAGTAGTTCTAATTAAATAACATCTATTAACAAAATATAATGCTCACTACCAAGACAGTTAATAATGTCACTATTACCATTAAAATTTTTCAATTACATTAATAAAAGCCTAATGAAAGTATTGCAATGCATAGTCATCACACATTTCATTATACTTGCCTTCTTCTAGGGTTTTGGCAAATTTAATTTCACTATCTGCTCCTTGAAATTCATTAAAAAAAGGACGGGCCTTAATTTCATAGTTGACTCCTTTTTTGAGATCAGGGATAACCACACTATTTTTGGTTGGGGTCCTCACTTCAAAAACTAACCACTCGGATTCACCACGGTTGGCTCCAGACGGGCGGTAAAGAACTTTGTAGCCTTGAATATACTGAGACTGTTGGTCCACCTATTACAATGACAAATAAAATGCAATCACTCATTCCTTCCACTGACTTTTTAGAAAATCATGAGAATTAATGTGACAAGAAGCAAAAAAAACATTCTATCTGGCTTCATCTCACAGTTTTCTAGTCTATATGAAGTAGAATATGAAAAACAAATTACTATCTTTTGTAATCTGTCCACTTTTCCAGCTTAATGTATAATATTAGCTCTGAATTTCTATGCTTCATGCAGAAATGCGCCGCACCATGGCAGTTCTCTGGTAGACATCTAGAGATAAGTCAGAGTGTCAAGGGGATGAGGAAACAACATGTGTTTTCCATTTTCTAATTTTAAAAGACTACTTAATACTATTTAGAAATAGTTCTCCGTTAAAAATTTTCATATGTTAATAATTCTGTAAGTTACATACACTCTTTTGAAGAGTATTAGGAATACATGGCTTGTTTCCTTTGAGACGGGTAAAGCTCATTGTATGTGTGCTTAGCCATTCAGTCGTGTCTGACTCTTTTCTACCCCATAGACCGTAGCCCGCCAGGCTCTTCTGTGCATGGGATTCTCCAGGCAAGAATACTGGAGTGGGTTCCCATGCCCTCCTCATGGGGATCTTCCCAACCCAGTTCACTACTGCATAATATAAAATACATGCAAGATGACATTTTTCTCTGTTTAAAACCATTTCATAGCTACCACAATGTTTACATTGTTATAATGTACACAATGGTACATTGTTATAATGTAACAAACAATGTTTACATTATAAAATTATCATTGGTGAGGAAGTAAGGAACAATATATCTATGCATATTTTTCATATAATGATCTCCAATAAGTCATCTGCTTATTAAAACTGAGGTCAAATATTAACAACAGCAACAATGACTCACTGTCCAGTGCACTTCGATTGAAGAGGAGGAAAGGATGGTGGGGTTGTGGAGATGCAGTACCACATTTCCCAGTTCTCGCTGAACCTGCTTGTGATCCACCCCCTGACTGGTTGGGGGAATATCTGCAACAATCCCAGAAGACTGTGTCAAAGCCTAGACAATGGTTCTGACTTGAATCAAAGCATGGGGAAACAGTCCTTTCATTCACAGAAAATCTCAGAAAAGAAGAATCATTCCAACTTTGAAGAATAATTCCAATCTGTGCTACAGAATAAAACAGGAACAACCTAACCTTTTTATTAGAATCGGGAGGACAGGACATACAGAGAGAGAGAACAAGCAGAGGGCATATAGAAAGCAAAACAGAGCAGGTGGCAAAAATAACAACGGCAGATGTCAGTGTTTGAGGCCTCCTCCTATCATGTAACGATCGCTTTCTTGCCTAGGATGAACAGCTTAGTGCAATCCACTCTGAGTTTGTTACAGAACCTTCTGTAGTGATCCTAACTATGCAAGAAAGGAGATATCCAGAATCTGTGACCAGCAGATGAGCAACGAAGAGAATGGAAACACCTAAGTGGAAAGCAAGCACAAAAAGAAATTAGACACCCCTCATCTTATAAGATAAACCTGGATATCTTTCCAAATGAGATATAAGTTCATGGTTATAAAAGGGGGTATGGAAACCACCAACAGGATAGGACAGGGTAGAATAGAATAAATCTGATGAGAAGAGAGTACCTAACATCTATTTAACTGATGGTTGCTTTACTTTAATCATCGTATCTCTGTCAAAAAGGTTCAATAAAAAGCTTTAAATCTCAAAAATATCAACAGTTTTAGAAAGGAGACCAAGAATATAGTAATAATTAAAACCGTTGCTAGCATTCATTTATGTTGGATTTTTTTTCCCAACAAAGTATTTTTGCTAAACTTAACTAAAAAGTCTGTACTTGATAAAAGTTGCCTGTTTCTACAGAGATTTTCTGAATACAGATGCTTTGCTTTGTTTACAGTAATATGAACAAGAGAAGAAAATTAGTACTTTTATATCTAGAATTGTCCTT
>SJYQ01004371.1:342701-374614 GCA_006410935.1 Redunca redunca | reverse complement strand
TATTTTGGAACATACATTCTAGACTACTTTCCATCTCATAAGCAACAGAAACAAGAATATTAGTTTTATGAATAATTAAATAAAGAACTGAGTTTGAATAGAAAACAAAAACATGGATATTAAAAGTAAGATCGGTTATCTGGGAAAATAATTTTAAAAAGAGTGGATATGTGCATTTGTATAACTGATTCACTTGCTATACACTTGAAACTAACACAACACTGTAAGTCAACTATACTTCAATAAAAGTTGTTACAAATGAGGTTGGTAAGTATCTTTGACAGAGTTCAGGGAAGGCAGGCAAATGAAAGAGATGACTGATCAAGAGTACTATTTAAGACTCTGATGTAAAAACTTGATTTTATATATATATATATATATACACACACACACATATATATATACACATACACACTGAGCCTGTGACATAAATTTATAAATAAGCAAAATGAGAAAAACTGAGTTTGGCTTCTCATCCTTTATCAAACATTAAGAGTAGGTTTGGCTCATATTGGTCCTCAGGCCACAGACTATAGATAGAAAATACTTGATAAGTTTTTCATCTCAGGAATATTTCCTTCTGCACTAGTCTCCATTGCTCGTAGAACTGAATTACCATCTATCTCTAGGTTAAGAGTGGCATTCACGGACAGAATTGGCAACTCCCCAACTCAGCAACTTGACAGCCATGTAACACTGGGAAGAGTTTGTAACCTCACTACTTTTCAGTTACCTCATCTGTCAAATGGCAGTATCAGTGGAAGTCACTTTGGAGTGTTTTGTGAGAACTGAATTTCTTAAGGCATAGAAAGTCCTTTTGTTGAAGGTAGGGACTGGATCCATTTTTACGAACCTAGAATACCTAGCACAGTGACATACATATAGAATGTGTTTAATTGACACTGCTGCTGCTGCTAAGTCGCTTCAGTCGTGTCCGACTCTGTGCGACCCCATAGACGGCAGCCCACCAGGCTCCCCCGTCCCTGGGATTCTCCAGGCCAGAACACTGGAGTGGGTTGCCATTTCCTTCTCCAATGCATGAAAGTGAAAAGTGAAAGGGAAGTCGCTCAGTTGTGTCCAACCCTTAGCATGGACTGCAGCCCACCAGGCTTCTCCATCCATGGGATTTTCCAGGCAAGAGCACTGGAGTGGGGTGCCGCTGCCTCTAGTTGAGTTAAAGTGAATTACTGTACGGAACACACACACATATTATACACATTAGCTTCTAAATATGCTCTCTCATATGTAAGATTCCATCCTCAGGGAAATCATCTGCCTTCTAGGAAGTATCTTCAAACACGTCAATACTCATTTTTAAAGGTAACTACTATAATTTGCATGGCAATCTCTAATTTCTCTGGTTGAGGTAACCTTGCTAGTTAATCCTCTCATGAAAGTTTCTAGATTCTCTTGCCTACTGTCACCATCTTGGAAATAGAACATTATTTCAGAAAATTCCTCACAAGAAAAAAAAAAATAATGTTTAATAGTGTAATATTGAGACCTTTATTAATTGATCTCTTTATTGTTCTTGTTTCCCTTCTCCTCCTGAAAGAAGTGTATTATCATGAAAAAGGTCTTCCCAACATTCAGAATCAAACTTGGAGGAAATCTTAGATACTATTTTACCCCTGCCATTTCCCTAGTATTGGAATTTCCTATACATGATCTTTGAGGATGGGATTATTCAGAACCCATATCATTATTTACAATAACTGGTCTCATTACCTAGAGCACACGTATTCTGTACATTCTGTGTCTGTGTACATATTCTTTAAAAGATAGGGTTCAAGAATGCTGTGTGGACAGAATGTGGATAAAGAATAGGATTAACAGTGGCAAAAACCACCTTCGTTTGTCTCCAATCCCCCCACCCCACCTGAAAGCTGCTCATATCATCTCCCTGGCATTATCAAATCTTATATTTGAGAGAGCACATTTTGATTACCCTGGGATAGGGTTGCTGTGACATGGGTCTACCTGACTCCTGAACAGGAAACTATGCCTTATATCTGTGCTAACTTAGGACCCCGTTTACTCATAGGAATCTCCACTTGGGGAAGACTTTCTTGAAGCCATGCTGCAAAAGCAGTTAAAGAAGTTGTGCTGGGATTTCCTTGATGGTCCAGTGGTTAAGAATCTGTGCCCCCAAAGTGGTGGCTGGGTTCAAACCCTGGTCAGGGACCTAGATCTCATATGATACAACTAAGAGTTTGAATGCCACAACCAAAGATCCCAGGTGGCACACATAAGACCTAATGTAGCCAAATCAATCAATCAGTCCATCAACACTAAAAAGAAAAACTATGAAAACAAGTAGCTTGCCTGCTTCCTGTGAATCAATTTCCAACAAGTCTTTCCTGAATTCCCTCCACCTCGGCTCTTCCCCTAACTGCTTACGCATCCTGTTTATGTCAACTGGATTTTCTCAGGTTCTTCCCCAGGCTCCTGCTATGGTCTGACTCAGCTCAGTTTCACTGTGTCTCAAAAGCCGTCTAAAACTAGACAGTAAAATTTGCCTCAATGTTAACTTCCATTTGCTGGTCTTATTTAGGTGCCTGGAGTTAGAATAAGCATATCTGGCTCACACAAAAGTCTCTCAAAATATTAAGGAAAAAAAAATATCAGGCCTAGTCTAACTTTATTATCTGGGGGGACATTTTTTGTGTGAAGTTCTGGATTTTTTTTTCCAGTGATAAGAATTTTAGCTTTCAATGCGGCCTCCCCAACCATCCTCATCTTCCTTTTAAATATCTTAAAATTCTACCTGAAAATGTAGTGCTCAAAAAAGAACACATTACTCTATTCGTGATCTGACCAGTTCAGATTTTGCTCTGCATATAATTCTGCTAAGACTAAATTTGTTTTTCTGACAACTACTCACTCAGTTGGCTCTGGGAGGTGTTCTAATTGACTTCAAACACTGAAGTCAGCCTCCCCCCGACCCTGCCCCAACACACCCAGTGCACACACTCCTTTTAAGCCCAGTATCCTCAGCCTATCCTTCTACAGCTAAGTTTTAAAACCTAAGTTCAAGTACCAGACTTTTAAATTTGCTCCATTAATTTTAATCTTGTTAGTGCTGGCCCATCATTCCAGTCTGTCGAGTTACTTAATTCTGGTTCTCTCACGTAGCATGAGAGCTGTGTTTCTCAAATTTTATGAACTTCCCTCATTTTTAGTCCAGCGAAAGAAATACAAATCCAGTGATAAATGACAAAGTCTTATGGTATAACATAGAAAAGAAATCTGAGTCCTGCATATTCATTAATGTGGAGTAGGGATTTCTTAGCCCCATTATATAGTTAAGGGAATCATGCTCAGGACTCACTAGCTTGCTAATAGATTGAGGAGCTGAGATAAGAAATTTTTTTATTTCAAAACGGTATGCTTGTTTTACTGTTTCCAGTTTTCCAGCTGACATGGGTTCATTTCATTTCGGTTATTCTACTAGCTATCATGTATAAAGTAAGTAGGTTAAAATTTTTAAAAACAAGTTAACAGATAAAGCATTAACTAATCCCCATTTACAGCTGAGGATGTATTTTTACAAAATCATTCATATGTATATATGACAGAATCACAGTTAATCAGAAACTTTCACTAAGGTCTGTTGGGTAGAGACCACTGTTCTGGGGACCAAAGTTTCAGTTCACTTTACAGCTGTCTTAGTTTCTGCATTCTTTACAAATGTGTATATAACACTGAAAACCTCAAACTGCCTTAAGGCAGGCTCTGAGACTATTAAAGCTACTGGTGAAGTGACTCATACTAGCAAATATATGCATTTGGGTGTGTTGATTTCACACAGCAAAAAACAGACGTGGGCATGTTCCATAGCTCGGTTTGCTTTCTCTGGGAATTCTGAGAAAAAGGTCCTTCTCAAAAGGTTTTTTATACACTCTCTAGAGAAGACAAAATGTCCAACATGGCAGCTAGACTCTCTCTCAAAACTGGAAAAAGTAATTTAAATCTTTCAATACTTCTGTGTACAATTTGTTTCTATCACTGTAACTAAGTTTCAATTTTTGCTTTGGAAACACACAAAGATAGAGACATTATGATTCCTCTGTATGGTCACAAAAGAATCTTATATTTCTAATTCTTACCATCTAGAGGTAACCTTTCTTTACTAATCTTATATGAATAAAGTATATTTAAACTGTGATGACAATACATTAAAATAAAAGGTACAGGTTGATTCAAATTCACCTTTTTTTCAATATATAAGTTTTACTACTGCTTAAACATTAAAATAACAGGAGGAACAAGAGGGTGAATAGGAGATAATGATCTGCTGAAAGCCAAAAATAATTCTTATTCATGAAAGACCATAAAAAGCAGTATAGCCAGAACGTGGTTCAAGTGAAAAAATTCCCAATTTCAAATGTGTTTAGAAGCAGCTTCAACATGTTCATTTTTCCTTGTATCTGTTTTTTCTTTAACTCAGCTTTGATGAACACATACATGATTTCCATTTGAAAGTTTAATACGTTATGGTTCATATAATTGACAATGAAAGATAGACCAAAGAATATACAGACCTAGATTATTCTTTTCCACGCTTTGGAAAGATTGGACAGAGGGGTTAAGAACAACTATCTCTTACATTTGTGTGATTTCCAGAGAGTATTACTTGATTATGTTCGTAATGTTCAAGACTCATCCCAAAGGTCATGAATATTAATCTCATAAACAAAATTTACTTAATTTTAAATACAATTAAAGATTTTGTGACTTGTGATTAAGATTCAATCACAAAAAGATTTGTGATTAAGATTTTACATCCACATGTAGTCATATTTAAAAATCAAGAAACTGAATATATTATAAATGAAAATATTCCCATAATATTTTTGTTCACTGAATTTGTGACTTTATAAAATGAGAAACATTTCTTTGTTATTTGTCAAGTCATGGAGTGTTTAGTCAAAAAAATAAGAAAGTCTGCAGACACCATGATTTAAAAATTAATTGAGCAACTAAAACACATATATTTTAAACATATAATCTTAGCATGTAGTACAAATGATTTTACTTGTATAATTGTAACATCTAAAGGTAAGCAGGTGTCCCAAGGCTGAGTAAATTCATATTACCTTGTGTTTTCACTGGGTCTGATATCTGGCTTGGATCACTAATTCCATATGCATTGGCTGCCCTCACAAGGAAAAGGTAAATTGCATTAGGTTTGAGTCCTTTAATGGCAAATATTTCTGTTTTCACATTCTCCGCTACGGTCTGCCAGCTGCTGCCAGATGCATGGCTATGGATAGATACATAAGTTAGAACGTGCATATTTAATGGTAAATCAAAAAAGAGAACTAGGAAAGACCATCTTTGCTCTACCTGAAGGCTTCTAAAATATAAGACGTTGGAGTTGCACCTGAATTCAAATTTGGTTGCCATGACAACGTTACTGTATTTCGGCTGACATCTGTAACTTCAGGTTTTGAGGGGGCACTAGGGATTAAATTTGGATCAGTGGGTCTTGGAGGTTGAACTGGAACTCCAAATTCTAACAAAGAAGAAAGAAATGAAAGATGCTTACACAGAGAAGCACATAAATGTAGATAAAATATCCATCCCCTACTTAGGCTTCAAGACATCCACTTCATCTTTTTACCAGTAAGGAAACAACTACATTTCAAGCTTCACTTTTAGGTAAAATACTATCAAATTTACCTTGGACTTCAATGTAAGCACTCCACGTTGCTTCACCACTGGGGGTTGATGCAATGCATGTGTATCGACCAGTATCACCCAGCTGAGAAGACAGACCGAAAATAAATATTTGGAATACTCAAGAGCTCACTGGGCTGGAAAAACAATTATATTTTTGTATATGGCCCATGAATATGGATAGCTGTTTTAAAATGCACTAACCAGAAGCTTCCTCTTAATTTAACATGTTTTCATTGAATGTGAACTAAAATACTGCATGAAGATAAAAGACAAAGTGTTATTCTAATTGTATGATAAATATATAGTATTTAAGTGCATTAACATCATCAATTTCTGTGTCAGGCACAGTACACGAGGTATATAACCTTAAATTCAAAGGGTTAATCTTTAATACTAATTTATTTTTCATATTTACTAAGTCACATAGTAAGGCTAATAAAGTATACCCAATGACTCTTCTTGCTGTTTCATATTTTACCTGAGTTACATCCACATGGATAAAGGAGATAAACAGATATTTAAAGAAAATGGATAGACACAAAATGATTTCTTCTTAAAGCACTCCCTCTTTTCTCTCATTTTATTTTTCTAACCTGTAACTTCAGGCAGTTTAACAAGTATAAAGTTAAACCCCAGCTAGAATGATGCTCTCTTCCCCTTCAGAAGACTGACTGCCAGAAAACAAAACACAGGTCACATGTTCAATGGTAAAATCCTCAGTAGCATAATGAACCCACATACCTCTCCTTAAGGCAATAACTCTATCATCAAATAATATTGGATAAAGCAAGAATGCTCTCATTTTGTTCTGGCAAATGTAATAACAAAGTCACAATCACTGTCACAAAAAAAGTATAACATATTAACTTTCATGGCACATGAAATGAACTGCTATGTTGATCCAAAACTCCAAAGAAGCCGCTCAGAATAGGCAATAAAGCAATTGAAATTTATGTTTATTGCTGTCAAAGCTATTCTTTCATATGCCCCATGAGCTTGTCTCGTCTTGACCTAAAATGAAAAAGAAAAACCAAAACAAAACAATATAGTCCTGAAAAGAACATGTATGGGATGTGATGTCCTGGGAAGGTAAATCCCTAAATTGTTCCCACAAACCTGTGAGATTTCATCATTTCACATTCTGATTTGAAACGTACATTGAATCTATACACTGCTTTATCATTTTTGTTTGCATGTAGAGTATTCTGTAATTGCGAAATGCTGAACCAAATATTCACAATAGAACTCTTGAAGTTTATAGCACATAATATAGTACTGGAAAATAACTTTGAAAACTGGAATGAATGCATTATATCACTGCTTGGAAGGTATTTTTTTCTCCCACAAATTCTCATCCTTTTCTCCTCCATGTAAAACCTTACACTACTTGCCATGGGTTAAATTATGAGTCGTATCACCAGAAATATATACAGAGAAGTGTCTTAAAGAATAAAGCATCGAATTAAACATGTATTAATACTGCTATTGGCATTTCATTACTTCTAAAAATTGAGACTTCAACACTGGTTTGCTGGCGGCAAAAACAAAGTGGAACAAAATGGGAAATCCAGGGTGTCACAAGTTACCTTAGCATATCGGATCTGTAGTACTCCAGTCTCCAGCTGTTTGATTCGCGAATCTTGGGTTGAAACAAGGACTCCATCCTTTCTCCACAGAACTGTGGGCACTGGACTGCCTGTGGCCACACAGCTGAGCACTAAAGTACCATCCACTGCTACAGTCTGATTCACAGGACCTTGGCGAATGACTGGGGGAGGTCGGTCTGCAATCACTGCCAGCAAAAACAACAGGAAATAGATTTCTGCAACTGGAAGCAATTTTCTAATCATCTGAGCAACAGCAGTTGCTCTAGGCTTTGAAACACACTAATTAAACAAGTAATTAAAGTAGGAGACATGCATTATTCAGAATGCATTTCTATGATGTACTGATTCCGAATATTAAAATGAGATACAATGTACCAACCACTGAGTAGGCTTGCTGCATTGTCCAGGGACCTATTTAAGAGTTCAGAGACTTACATAAGGCTTGTGGATGGTGAAGATGTATGGTGGTGAGAAGTGGAATACTGTGCTTTTTAAATTTTAAAATATGTAAAACACAAAATGACAACAAAAAACTATTTACCCTAAGGAAATGTATGAGACAGATTTTCATAAATGAACCAACCAACTTGACAACTGTACTGTGTCCAACAGAGAGAATGGTAGTTTCACACCAGCATGTTTGATAATTTTGTATCAGAAAACATGCTTTGGACTTTGATAACTGACAAATAAATATGATTGAGCTCTTTTGATATTGGGATTTTTTCTATTAAAATAGTACATGCTTAAACATATCTCAATCCTAATAAATTCAGGGAAACTGGAAAACTGTCCAAAAATACTGTTGGTTGGTGGTAGCTCAGGTGATAAAGAATCTGCCTACAATGAGGGAGACCCAGGTTTGATCCCTGGGTCAGGAAGATCCCCTAGAGAAGGAAATGACAATGCATTCCAGTATCCTTCCCTAGGAAGTCTCATGGACAGAGGAAACTGGTAGGCTACAGTCCTTGGGGGTCTCAAGACTTGGACAAGATTAGCGAGTAAACAATGACAAATCCAAAAATATAACTCAAGCTGATACTCTAACTTAGGAAATAACACACTTCCATATCAGAATTATAGGAATGGGAGGATGCTTTCACTAATTTTATTCTCCTAACAGTTTTAATGTCCTATGGAAGGAAATAATGGAAGGCAACTTTTATAAAATACAATTAAAATTATTTTTATTATATGAAAAAAATCTAAAAGTTTTATCTGAGACAATAAAATCATAATTTGGGGGAAAATCCACAACAAATGTAGTGGAACAAGAATAAATCTTGCATTAGAGAGATCTTCTATCCCTTGACCTCAGCAATTTAGGTGAAATTTCATAGATAGTTTTGTAAATGATTAAACAAACAAAAAAAAGTTCATTTTGCATTATTAAACTTTAAAATTCTGAGTATTAGTTTAAAATTTCTATGTCATGAGTATTCAAAAGACAACTCTAAGAAATTGCCTGCTTAAAGAAAACTGGTTGCCAGAGTAACTAAATTTTGGATGCAACATTTGCAAGCCTGGATGTGTCACGTTCAAAGTTTTATGCACCAAAGATTCTGCACAAGTTGGAGTCACACTTCAATTTGTTCCTCATTTATCATGCAATAATTATTAGTGTTGGGCATTCAATCTAAGAAAAACAAGAAAGCAAGAGAGTGAAATCAGCAACTGTGCATTTTTACTTCACCCTTCCAATTCTCTTCCATCTTTGGTTGCTAGTGTGAAATTTGTTAATACCGTAGGGGTGTATTAGAAGGCTGGAGGTTGAAACTTGGCAGGAATGTTTCAGATACTCCACGGGTGAAAAATATAAGCCAATAATTCCTTTGCTTAGAATTGTTTAATCTTTTCTACATTATCTGTTAAGTTTGGCTAAAATCAAATTAAATGCCCCTCCTGGTATGTATGAAAAAATAATGATAGTGTTTTATTGCACTGAGGTTTTTATAAGACTCTACCGCCTGTGTTCCCTTGATTCTAAGAATGAATGAATGTTTATTTCTAAATATTAATTAAATTAGTAACAGCGTGGTTCTTTATAACTGATTATAATTAAGCCCAGTAGTGCAGTGGTTTACTTTCATAGTCTTGTTATATTTAGAAATAATTCAGTATCTGGGGATTTATTCAATTTTTTCTATCCTCACAGTTCTTTGATATTTGTCTCATATTTAGCATCCTTTGCACTTCCTTATCCTATCCCAAACCAGAAAAATGATGTTGTTTCCCAGTTACTGATTTCTTCCTAGTTTACCTTGGGTGGTTTACAAAAATAAGCAAGAAAAGAGGAGCAGGCTTGATTATCAGCCTATACCATCTGTCATGTGTCTTTAGGCAAGTTCTTTATATTATCTAAGTCTCTGGTTTTTATCTGTAACATGAGGATAATAATACTTGTTCTAACCAGCTCCAGGGATTGCTATGAAGATTTAAGTGGAATAATAAATATTGCATGTGCTTTGCTAATTGCAAAAAGCTAGACATTTATATGAATTGTGAAATCACCACTTACCCTTTTCTATATAATAGTAAGATGCAAAACAGAGGCAAAAAAGTTCATTAAAGCAATTTTATATTTTCAGGTAAGACAACGGAATATGTTGGTGTCACAGATTAGAATAAAACACTGATAAAACATCTAAACTTACACAAACTAAAGTGCACAGCACACTTACAAATCAACCCTAAATTTAGGATTTATGAGAAAAACTGCAAATAAAGAGTCTAATAGCTCACATTGGGATTATCAGAATGAATTATCAGGTAGTAAAGCAGGATGTGTAGGAAACAGAAATATGATTTAAAGAGAGTAAGTGCATGGACTTTGGAATCAGAAGGATTCAGCAGTGTAAAATAAAAATGTTCCATATCTGTGCTCTTTAATATAGAAACCAAGGGTTTCAAGTGGCTACTGAGCACCTGAGTGTGGCTGGTGTGATCGAGGAACTGGATGTGTAACTTTAAGTAATTTTAATTGTTATTTAAATAGCTTCATGTGGCAGGTGGCTACTGTCCTAGATGGTGCAAACTTTTGTTTTAAATCTCAGTTCTGCTAGCTAGTATCTGAAGACCCTGGGTATATCTTTTTTTAAAATTATCTTTATTGGAGTATAGTTGCTTTCCAATATTGTGTTGCTACTGTACAGCAGCATGCATCAGTCATACATATACATATACCCCCTCTCTTCTAGACTTCTTTCCCATCCGGGTCACCACAGAGCATTGAGTAGAGTTCCCCGTGGTATACAGTAGGTTCTCATTAGTTACCTATTTTATACATAGAATCAATAGTGTATATATATCAATGCCAATCTCCCAATTGCTCCTATCCCCATAACCCCCTTGGTATCTGAGTAAAACACATATCACATATTAATGCATATGTGTAGAATCTACAAAAATGGAGTAGATGGTCTTACTTGCAAGGCAGAAATAGAGACAGAGACATAGAAATCTGGGTGTATCTTTTTACCATTCTCTGCTTCAGTTTCCTTATCTATAAAGTGCAGTGTCAGCTTTGAAATGATTGATCTGTTTAAAGTTACTAGCATAGTGCCTGGCACAAGGTGAGGGGAAGTCGCTCAGTCATGTCTGACTCTTTGCGACCCCGTGGACTGTAACCTACTAGGCTTCTCCGTCCATGGGATTCTCCAGGCGAGAATACTGGAGTGGGTTGCCATTTCCTTCTCCAGGGGATCTTCCCGACCCGGGGATCGAAACCGGGTCTCCCGCATTGGAGGCAGACGCTTTAACCTCTGAGCCACCAGGGTAGCACAAAGGAAACATTAAATAAGTATAACTGCTTATTTTAATTATCATTATAGTGGTGCTGGTTCCAGGACTGTAACAGGTGATACATCGCTGTCAGAACAGAGTTTATATAAGTTCACCTAGTCTTCCACATGTTCAGTGAAATATTTAAAGACCCTAAATATAAAGATATAACATCAGTTCAGTTCAGGATATAACATCAGAGGTGTTATTTTTGTCACCTCAAAAAGAAATCAAAAAGTCTATGTTAATACATATAAACATAGTCATAAGATAACTTTAAGGGAGAAACAGTATAGAATAACATACGTGCACTGACTACTTGAGTATGCAAAATCACATCTATACACCAACAAACGGGGCATCCCAGGTGAGGCTAGTGGTAAAGAACCTGCCTGTCAATGCAGGAGACGAGACATAAGAGACTCAGGTTCAATCCCTGGGTCAGGAAGATCCGCTGGAGGAGGAAATGGCAACCCACTCCAGTATTCTTGCCTGGAGAATCCCCAGGGACGTAGCAGCCTAACAGGCTTCAATCCATAGGGTAGCAAAGAGTCAGACATGACCGAGGTAACTTAGCATGCAGACCAACAAACTTTAAGAGTCATATATCACAATTGCCATCAGTCTGCAAAACATATCTCAAATACCTGAAGGCTGTAAATGATTATCTCATTTCAGCAATTAGGAAGCTGAAACACTGGAAACAATTGGCAAATAGCTAGTAATTGGAAAATTAATGCTCTTTCCACTGTATATCAATAACTTTTGAGATTTTCATGCAAGTGATTTTAGATTTTATATATCATTCAGTCACCACTAACTACTTTTTTCTTACTTTTTAGTAATAAAAAGAAGCATTTTCAGTTAAATAGGTGACATGATTTCTGTGTTCCTGAGTCAAATGTGACTAGGTGTAGGCCTCAGGTGCAGAGAAATAGCACTTCAAAGACAATTATGCTCTACCATATCCTCTGCCTCATGCTTTATTCTGCCTTTGCCTTTGTTCTGTTTGCAAACAATAAAGAGAAAAAGATGAGAAACTAAAGTCAAATAGTATCCAGAAAATACTCTGCCTATTAGCTCTCTTCTTGATTTGGTAATACATAAATAAGGCTATAGCTTTTCCAGTGGTCATGTATGGATATAAGAGTTGGACTGCAAAGAAAGCTGAGCACCAAAGAATTGATGCTTTTGAACTGTAGTGTTGGAGAAGACTCTTGAGAGTCCCTTGGACTGCAAGGAGATCCAACCAGTCCATTCTGAAGGAGATCAGCCCTGGGTGTTCTTTGGAAGGAATGATGCTAAAGCTAAAACTCCAATACTCTGGCCACCTCATGCGAAGAGTTGACTCATTGGAAAAGACCCTGATGCTGGGAGGGATTGGGGGCAGGAGGAGAAGGGGACGACAGAGGATGAGATGGCTGGATGGGTATCACTGACTCGATGCACATGAGTTTGAGTAAACTCTGGGAGTTGGTGATGGACAGGGAGGCCTGGCATGCTGCGATTCATGGGGTCGCAAAGAGTTGGACATGACTAGGCAACTGAAATGAACTGAACTGAAATACTGATATTGTCAGCACACACAATAGGTACAGCTTACCTATAAAGAAGGAGTCCATAGTTGTAAGTTGTCTGTACAATATTTATGGACTCCAAAACAAACAAAACTAAAAATTAAGTACAACCACAGCAAATACAAAACCACCTAAAATATCCCCAGAGATGGTAAGATGAAACAGGACATTTAGTTTTAGAAGTGAACTGGCTACTAGGGATGACTGCCAAATCCACAAATTTAGGGGTTTTGTTTTGCTTTTAGTTTAGGAGAGGTTGATATGCTTGACTATTCTCACATATAACCCTTCATGATAAAGCCATGTCAAAGGCACTTAGAAAGTCTTGCTTTCAATTATGAGAATAGTAAGGGATATTTCCTTGGAAGGAAAATTATGACCAACCTAGATAGCATATTGAAAAGCAGAGATATTACTTTGCCAACAAAGGTCTGTCTAGTCAAGGCTATGGTTTTTCCAGTGGTCATGTATGGATGTGAGAGTTGGACTGTGAAGAAAGCTGAGAGCCGAAGAATTGATGCTTTTGAACTGTGGTGTTGGAGAAGACTCTTGAGAGTCCCTTGGACTGCAAGGAGATCCAACCAGTCCATTCTAAAGGAGACTAGCCTTTAAAATGATGCTAAAGGCTGATGGAAGGAATGACACTAAAGCTGAAACTCCAGTACTCTGGCCACCTCATGCGAAGAGTTGACTCATTGGAAAAGACTCTGATGCTGGGAGGGATTGGGGGCAGGAGGAGAAGGGGATGACAGGGGATGAGATGGCTGGATGGCATCACCGACTCGATGGACATGAATCTGAGTGAACACCGGGAGTTGGTGATGGACAGGGAAGCCTGGAGTGCTGCAATTCATGGGGTCGCAAAGAGTCGGACACGACTGAGTGACTGAACTGAACTGAACTGAAGGGATTTTTGAAAATACTTTATCATAATTTCTGTTGGCCATTTTTCATGTACATCCTTACATACAAGTTGCTTTATAAAGTTGTAATCATAAACATATTTGCAAATCTATGTTCTACTTTTTCTAAACATTGATTATATTAATCATCAAATTCATTACGTGTCTTCACAGTCATCATTGAGTAGCTCTAATACATTTAAGAAATTGTAAAAACATTTTGAAAGTGAAAGTGGGTCAGTCATAACCAACTCTTTAAGACCCCATGGATGGAATTCTCCAGTGGGTAGCCTTTCCCTTCTCCAGGGGATCTTCCCAACCCAGGATCCAACCCAGGTCTCCTACATTGCAGGTGGATTCCTTACCAGCTGAGCCACAAGGGAAGCCCCCAAAACATTTTAGGTCATCCTAATTTATTGGAGTCAGTAGATATATAATGTATATCATACACAGTGTTAAGAATGTGAACTTTTGAGTGAGGGGGCCTGAATTTTGAAGTATGTCTTTTTTTTGGCATGGAGTTATGTTTTCATTTCTCTTGGATATTGAAGTATGTCTTCATCAATAGCTAGCTGTTCATTCCTTCCTTCTTTGTTACACCTACTTATTCAAAAAAAATACCTAGTGAGTGTCTACCATGTGTCAGACCTTGGTGGATACTGTGTATATATTTACTTTTATTGGACAGAAATATTCCCTTAGTTGGAAGACTCGGATTGTTAAGGATGTTAATTCTCCTTAAATTGTTCAACAATTAAAGTGGAATCAAAATTAAAATTTTGATCTTAATTCTGATTTTTTTGCCTGCCTAGGATATTAGGTTGCATATGTATATCTGTGTGTGTGTGTGTGTGTGCATTATGTGTATGGAAATTGACCAGTTTTTAAATCTGTATTAAAAAATGAAGAAGACCTGTAACAGCCAACCTCAAACAAGAAAAACAAAGTTGGAGATTTTACCAGTTTGTAAGGTTTACTATAAAGCTATAATAAATAAGATTACATACACTGGGATAAATAACTGGAATATAACAGAGAGAACAGAAGTAGGTTACTACATTGATGGGGGCTTCCCTCACAACTCAGTTGGTAAAGAATCCACCTGCAATGCAGGAGACTCCGGTTCATTTACTGGGTGGGGAAGATCCGCTGGAGAAGAGACAGGCTACCCTCTCCGGTATTCTTGGGCTTCCCTTGTGGCTCAGCTGGTAAAGAATCTGCCTGCAATGCGGGAGACCTGGATTTGATCCCTGGGTTGGGGAGATCTGCTGGAAAAAGGAAAGGCTACCCACTCCAGTATTCTGGCCTGGAGAATTCCATGGATTATACAGTCCATGGGGTCACAAAGAGTCAGACATGACTGAGTGACTTTCACTTTCACTACATTTATGTTCATTTGAGTTATGATTAACATGCCACTGAAATTCACCAGGGAAAGGACTGTCTTTTCAGTAACTGATGCTGAAATATTTAGGATCCATTAAGGGAAGAAAAGGAATTTCGACCCTTATTTTACATCATACACAAAAATTAAAGATTAACAACTTAAATCTCAAACATACAGATAATAAAGATTCCAGAAAAAAATAGGTGAATATCCTCATGATCTTAAGGTAGACTAGGGAACTAAAAGGACAAAGCACAGGAGAAAAAATAATACATTGGTTCTCATTAGAATTAAGTTTTAAGCCTTAATATCCATCATTAAGTGAATGACTGGGAATAATTATTTATACTACATATATTGGACTAAGATATAGCCAGACTACATGGGAAAATGGAAAAAAAGAGAGAGAGAGAGAAATGAGTAGAGTACATGCATCCATGAAAAAGCAACCAGGATAATTGAGTGCATATGCCTACTCGTAGTCTTCTACAGAAACATTTAGCTTTATTAATAAAAGTCCTGAATTGAAAATAACCCATCAACAGAAGAGTACATGAATAAACATAAATAAATTGTGAGCTACTTTTACAATGGAATACTATACAGCAACAAAAACAGTAAATATATATATTTTTTATGTATATATACATATGTATATACAAGTACTCTCCAGTGTTTGAAAGTTCATTATGAGCCAGTTTGCTTTGATGAGGGCTTCCCTGATGGTTCAGCTGGTAAAGAATCTGCCTGCAATGCAGGAGACTCCATTCGATCCCTGGGTTGGGAAGATCTCCTGGAGAAGGGAAAGGCTACCCACTCCAGTGTTCTGGCCTATAGAATTCCATGGACTGTATAGTCCATGGGGTCGCAGAGTCAGACTTGAATCAGTGACTTTCACTTTTTTGCTTTTATGAAAGACCTATATTAATATAGGGCTTCCTAGGTGGCTTAGTGGTAAAGAATCCTCCTGCCAATGCAGGAGATGTGGGCTTGTTCCCTGGGTCGGGAAGATCCCCTGGAAAGGGAAACGGCAACCCACTCCCAGTACTCTTGCCTAGGAAATCCCATGGACAGAGAAGCCTGGCAGGCTATAGTCCACGGAGTCACGAAGAGGCTGACATGACTGAGCACACAGGCATGCACATTAGTGTATTTGCTCACTAACTGAAATAAATCTGAAGTGGATTTTCAGTTTTATGAAAAGAAACAATTATTTCCTCACTTTATGCCATTTCTACTTATATTTCTGTTTCATAGGAATGCTCTATTTTCAAAGAGCAGAGGAAATCTGTTTGTATATACTTTTTATATATTTATATGCTTACTTATATTTCCTTTTCTTCTACTGCTTTCCATCTTATGGTTTGGAGATTTTCTCTATTGTTATTCAGCCTGGAAGTCATGTCCAACTCTTCAACCCCATTGACCACAGCACATCAGGCTTCCCTGTCCTTCACTATCTCCAGGAGTTTGCTCAAATTCAGATTTCTCTCTTACTGCACCTTTATAATTGGCATTAATTAATCATGCTTAGAAGAGCTGATAAACAGAACAAAAACTTGCTCATCTTGAGTTGTGAGAATGATCTGTCAACAATTCATCTTATCTTCATGATTTGGAAGAAAGAAAAAGGACGATGTTTTATACCAAGAGATTTTAAAATAATTTTTTATTTTTCAAAACATGGACACAGTCCTGTGTATAACTATTCAGTGTAAACTTTNTGCATGGATATGTATTCAAAAACAAAATATTAAGAAAGAGTGAGTTATTAAATCACACCAAACCAAATCAAAAATTATTTCAAATATGATAGAGATATTAGATGACAATGAATGATCTATTTAAATAACTAAATGGATCATTTAAATATTATTCTACTAAGAAGATCTGCTAGTGGATTTACTCTTATTGATATACAGATATTCGTGTATAATATACTTTCAATTCTTCCTGTCCTACTAAAATATTTTTTCTCATCTTTAATTTGCTGTCAGCAAATTTTGTCCTTTGAGGCCCAGTGAAATGTGTTAGAACCAACCAAGATATCAGAACTCAAGTAATAGCCTCCATACCATAATCAAGTTGATATTTGCTACCAAAGTGAAAATAAAAGTTAACTTGATGGCACGGTATATGAATTATTAGTGAGTACAGTCAGTAAATTACCTCCATGTAATTTTTATGAACATAGTAGAAGTAAGATCAGAAGACAACACACTCAAGGTTGATTTAAACAAAAAATAAAAGAGGCTAGAAATAATTTTATTAAAAATGAATGAGAATAATTTTCACAAGTATTAGAAATATGTAAAGGAAGATGTGTTCATCTACTGAAGAACTCAAGTCACTAAGAGATAAGAAAACATATTTTTAAAACTATTTAAAGTTTCCTATTGTTTTTAAAGTGAAAGTGTTTCAAAATTCCCTCTTTAATAAGCTGAAGTGCAAAAGGAAACAATTTTTAAGAGCACAGGTCTCTATTCTAGCTTCACTGTATATAGAAAATTTTGGTTTATAAAAAGGTATACAGAGTAGGACTTGACAGCAAAAGAGATCACATGTTATAGTTTTCAAATAATTAAAATATACTGAATTATATCCAATATAACATATATGCTAAAGAGACTTTCACATAGTTTGGTGAATCTTTAATTGATAGATAAAACATAAAGAAGCAAAGAATACACTTCAGATTCCTAGTGCTTTCAGAGAAATTGCACTGATAACATTATCTTTGTTTTAAATGTGTGCAAATCTATTTTACAATATAATTACAATTATCTGAATAAGAGAAGTTAAAACTAACTGAATTAACTTGAGAAAAAAAGTATTTTTTTTAATGCGGCTGAATTGAAAATAAAGGAAATAAATTGGAAAATGGAAATAAATTGGGAGTAAGTTTTCATGATTAAACAATTACTATTCTATGTACCACCTGGTGTATCAAAACTAGGCAGGAAAAATCTGAGAATTAAAATTCTGTTTTACTGTTGAAATATTCAGGTCACTCAGAGATGTCTCAGTTCTCTTAAAGCAACAGCTATGTGACTAAATCATCTCTTGCTTTTTCTTATCTATGTGGCATTTCACCTGTGCTGACTGAAATATTAGAACAAGGTCATACCTGACTCCCCTCTCTCCTCCAGAAGATAGCTGGTTGGGGATTTCCTGTTGCTTCACACTGGAAAGTGACCGTTCGTCCCAAGGCAACCACCTGGTCACGGGGCTTCACAACAAAATGTGGAGGTTCTGAAGGAGATGAAACAGATTACCCTGAATCAAAAGCATGTAGTTACTGTCCTAATTGAGACAATCTGTTGATATTCCAAGAGCTGCCATTAATTTATATCACTTGTTATGTACTATCTAGATATACATAATGCATCAATTCTCACCCTTAATTCTATTGAAGCTAAATTGTTAACTGCATATTTATAGAGTGGAATCTGGGTAGTTTTGTAAAGAAGTTTTTTTTTTTTTTAATTACTTGATCTTTTAAGATGAACTTCAATGTTAAAAAGACTTCTTGAGCTACAATTTGACCCTTTACATCAACACATACTCGAAATTTGTATGAACAAAGTATTTCTTCTCATTTAGAGCTGCTTAAAGGTATATGGACATTAATCTTAGACACAAGGACCTCCTGATGTAGGCTAGTCCTAAAATTACTTTAACTGAAAAGCTCCTGAAAGGCTACTATGGAAAGTATAACCATTTAAAATCTTCAGTCCAATTACTTGAATGGAAATGAATTTAAAACACTAGT
Source organism: Redunca redunca (assembly GCA_006410935.1). Classification (NCBI taxonomy): domain Eukaryota; kingdom Metazoa; phylum Chordata; class Mammalia; order Artiodactyla; family Bovidae; genus Redunca; species Redunca redunca. The sequence continues at coordinate 355,904 of SJYQ01004371.1, read as the reverse complement.
GGAGTCAAACGTCTCTTTCATTTACATAGGCAAGGGGATGTTCAAACAGAATATATATGGAAATGAGGGCAAATTGGAAACATCTGCTCATCCTGACATTATAAATACTGCCAGCTTTGTCCAAACTGTTTGATTTATACAGACTTAAATGGCCACTTCATCCAGCAGTAAATAGAGTGTCAGAAAATTGTGTCAGTTACATTGAGAGCAATGGCAGCTGAAAACATTAGGTGTGCGGATGGAGTCATTGGCTTAAAAAGAAAAAAAAGCTTGTTTTGGGCTGTGCATTACGCTTGGAAAAAATGTGCACCGAATCTAAGTCTTTCTACCTACTGTTTACACTTTTCAAATTCATTTCTTATCAGTTGTCTGAAATGCCTAATTATTCTCCTTTCTTGTTTCAGTTCAAATTGAAGTGAATGTTTCAAGTCAGACATTTAGTTTATAAAGCATAATCCACTTTGTAAGACTGTTCCATTATTTCTAAACTTTTCCTTAAAAATACGCTTAGTTACTTATGTCAGTCACTTAGGATAAGCTCTTAAAGTGAATATGAACCAAAGGTATATCCAGATTATGTTCACATACCAGTCTGCTCATAAGAATATGACTTCTTTGTTAATGAAGGTGAGGATTCAAAATGGTACTATTTTCTCTTGCTAAATATTTTTTGGTCAATTGCATCTGGGACATCTATACAAGTATTTATAATATCTAAAATATAAAATTTATGAAATTTACAAAATATAAACTTTCTACATTTGTGTGTATACAGGTGTGTAAAGTGAAATATAAAACCTCTTTTAAAAAGAAAATGGATATGTAAAACAGTTTGCATGGTCACCAAACTGAAGAAAGCAATTATATTTCCTAACTTTCAGATGAGTGTGCTTTCTCTTATACTCCCTTTTTATTTTTAATTGAGGTTTCGTAGAAATTACACCATTTGACTAGAAAATTATAGGAGACCTGGAAAAATCAGGGCAAATGCCTTCAAATGTCCTATAACTTATAGGGAAGAAAATACAACGTTAGGAGAATAAGTTTAGCTCAATTTGGTAATACTGAAGTTCTAGCTTATAATTTTTTTTAAACTCTGATTGTAATTGAGTGGTTTACTCATGACTTTGGTAAACACCATCATTATCCAGGTATAATAACAGGCATGTGCATCATGGCCTGGGGATTTTCCTCCACACACACATCCATACAGGAGCATTTGATTCCTTAGTTAAGGGTTAGAATTATTGACATAGAAATTAGACCAGAAATTGAAAGGACTAAGACTGGATAATAAGCTAAATCCAGAAAAGAATTTGGTTTGTTTCAATGAAAGAAAACCAAATGATTAATTAAATGAATGGGAGAATATGACTTTCCAATATATGCAGGGAATTTGAGTAGGAAAATATAAATGTTCAGATCACTCAGACAAGTAAAAACTTCGGGTGGTCTCTTTTCTAAATCTCAGCAGCATGTCTAATAACATGTGCCAGAATCCATGTTTCTTTTATAAAATGCCAGCATGCCTGAAACCTCAAGGATGTGGGAACAAGGGATACAAACCCTTATGCTAACTACATTTATCCTGCAGCAATCCTTCCACACAGGGTATTTGCCTGGAAATGAATTTATTGTATCTTATAGGCATATTCTCCAGCCAACATCAACAATGACACCAGCCAGAAGGCATGCCTCAGAAAAAATCCTTTTCTACATGTATGTTAGATATTAGATGTAGACATATCTTTAAGAAAAATTAAAATGGATTAAATATGCCTCTATCAATCTTCTATCATCATTACCTATATTTAGATTGAGAAAGTTGGTCACCATGTACATCTAAGTGATGTTTATGATAAAATGCTGGGATTTTTTTCAAAAGGTACAAAATTTTAATTCACTATAATTAAAAATAGATAAACATGTTACTAATGTCACATATGTTCAGTGCTGGAAATAAAATTAGAAAAGCAAAGAAAAAAAATTTACTGACAATGCAGACGTACATATTGGACTGTATAGTTCTAAACTATTCTTCTGCAATATCACTTAAATGACTATTTAATCGTATAAATACTAAGTTACCTTAATTACTTAACTAATCAATTGTCTTTAAATCTAGATTCTTTCTAATTCCCACCATTAAACACACTGGTGAAATTAACATCCTTCTCAATTGTATTCAAGTTGATTTCAACTGAAACTCTCCTCCCAAACCTCACAAACACTGAGTATTAACAACCTTGCCAAACCTAGAACAGAATCTCCTAATTGGCACTTTTATATTAGAGAGATTAAACATTTATTTTCACATTACTTTGTCATTAATATCTTATTTATTGTGGATATTGTGTTCCTGTGCTTAGCTTTTTAATTTCTAGGGACTAATGATAGACTAGTTTTCTCCATTTCTCAAAAACGTTTTATATGTATTTCCATTTATTAAAGTTTTTTCTAATGTAGTTGGGCATGTTTGTTATTTAGTCAATATAATTATATAATATAGATCACATAATACCTAATAAATTATATTATATAAATGTTTACTTCACTTTCATCCTTCACTTTTGCTTTCATTAAATTTGAATCCAACTATAGTTTTGCACACATGGAAAGCTTTTTTTCCCAAACAGTTCATTATTGCATTACCATTATTGAACAATCCATCTTCCTATCTGTGTTAGCATGAAATGACATCTTTAGAATATTTGTATAGCTTTTTAACTTAAAACATAGATTTTTCTTAGGGTCAAAATTATTACATGGAACACCATACAGAAATACCCAAAAATGGTGCTCTAGCATCCTAAAAGTGTGTGAGTGGACACCTTCCCCAAAATATTGATTAATGAAAGTATTCAAAAAATTTTATTTACATGACAACAGATCTTTATTATAGCAAATTTTGATACATTTTAAACACATCATGTGGTTATTTCTTACATAAAATGAAATGAATCTGACACATAGAAATAAAAATAAGTGCAAACAGCCCTAAGTGCAAGGTTATTCACTTATAGGACTTTCAATGACTATTACTGAACAACAGTTAAATAGACAGATATGGATGAATTCATAAACATATTTTAGATCTCCCAAACACAAACTGTCCTCTGGGCACCTATTTTGTTCACTGTTTACCTCATGAGATAAAAACTGAAATGGTACTTAATCAAGATAAAACCCTAGTCCTTGTTTTATCACTCATTTAAAAAAGAGGAAAAAAATAAAAGGATGCAGATGACACATCATTTAATAAGATAAAATTAGCAACCCCATTACCTTTCACTCTTTGTCACAGTTACCCATACTTCCTGCAGACTTTATTCTGTGCAGTCTGTCTTTGTGGCCAATGACAAGTGAAACATGGAGGCTGATTGGTTGAAGGACATGGAAGGGTATGGATGGAAAAGGGCAAGAGAAGTTCCAGTCACAATGACACGATGATTAGAAGATGGCCAATAAAATGTCAACTTACCAGACCCAACTAAAACAAAACAAAAAAGAAAACATGGAATAAATAAAAATAAAGAAACTGAAAATGAAACAGAAAAAGTAGTAAGATTTGACTTAACCAATGATCTTTTCTTTTAAATAAAAAGAACACATTAATATTTGGATACATGGCTCATACTATCCATGCATGAATTATATTTGCTAGCATTTCTATATCACCATAAATCATTTAAGAAAAATAGAAATGAATCTTAAAATATCTACTTTGATTAAATGGCAAAGCTACAATGAATAATAGCTATAAAATTATAAAACACTTTTCAATGACTTTACATTGTGCTACCAGATGACAGGATCAGATAACTATAAATGTAATGGGTTTAAAAGAAAAAAAATACGATAAATCTTTACTGCTAATGCCACAAAGAGTAGAAATCAAACATCTTAATCAAAGACAAATTGTTAAATCCTGTAACTCCACCATCAAATTAATTTTTAAATGTTCCATTCTGCCAATGATATTCTATTAAACCCATTCTTCTCATACTTGAATAAGCATTAAAATAACCCTTAGATCTGGTTAATATACAGGTTATGATTATATAGGTCAGGACTATGACAAGGGATTTTGCAGAACCCAGGTGTTGCTGGTCATGACCGTCCGCTGAGTAAGCTAAGTAGTATAGTTAATAAAAAGTGTTACATTTGTATCCTTGCATATTTTTCAATGAGAAACCAGGAAAAAATATAAACACATTATGAAATCAGGAAACTTTATAACACTAATAAAGTTAGAGTCACATTACCTGTTTTCAGGGCTGAAACATTGGATATTTTAACATAGAAAGCTTGAGTAATACATATTTAAAATACTGGAAAGCAACTGTTTTGCTCATTTAGAAACAAAGGTAATTACTGTCAAATGCAGAGCCTTTTCATAATAGCCCAGTAGATACCCACAATACATTTTACTCAAATAAATAATGCCCATGTCTTTCAGCAAGTCACAATTAATTAGACTTGATTGCATTTCTCTGCCTTTGATAAATGAACTATTCTAAGCACTGCTACTGTGAAATGGTAGTTTTAAAAAAGAAGCGTTCTCCTTTTCTCTCTATTGTTACCACATCTGCAAAGCTGAAAGGTAATTCAGAAATACACTTTTAACTCACACATTCTCTTTAGTGAGTGAAATAGATTGTTTTTATTTTTCACTCTAAAGTAAAATCTCTAATTTTTCATTCATGCAGGCAAGAAAAGTCTAAAAAAATCTCATTTACTCAGGCATAATGTTTATCATAGCATCAAACATGCCATCCACATTTAAAAACACACACAGAGAAGATGGGGCTTGTTTACAGTTCTCAAAAGCTTCAAGATGATGTCTTTTAAATGACAGAAAGAAATATTCAGAAACTACAAGAAAGCAATCCTGATAACTACAGCAACATAACTTAGCTTTGAGAAAACACAAAGTCATAATATTATCTTTTGGGTAATCTCTGAAAATAAATTTGATTATACTGATACAGTTAAAATCAAGCCTTATTGAAAGTCAGGAGATCAGAGAATGATTCATCAATAGTTTCTAGTCATGTATTTTCAGTAATTTAAAATTCCTTAAACAGTTTCAAAAATATTTAACATGTTAGAAACCAAAAAATCACTAGGAATTAGTTCATTTAAAATTTTAAAAGGCACTTTTCCCTTGCTTGTAGGCTTTACCAGCTGAACTGCAGCAGTTGAATCTTTTAATTAAAATCCAGTGTGTGTAAGAAGGTCCGACTAGTGTACTTGCAATTAACATCAATGGAAATTGATAACTGTAAAATATTTCAAAGTCTATTAAGGACCTTAAAACTTATCTGAGACAACATCTAACACAGAAGCTCTTAAAACATCAGAGGTTTTTGAGAGGACTCTATCTTGAATGATCTTTTAAGCTTTTCACAGCCATGACTATCAGGAAGTAAGTCTTCTTANAATAATACATTTTTGAAGATGAGGACAAATAATATTTTGACAAAAATACTTCTTAGGGTAAATGTGCCAAATAGGAAGTTAAAATAACTTTACAAAATAAATACATATTTTTAAGAGGAAAAGAACTTAATAATTTTTGTCTTTTAACGTTTCAACATCGTGTGGATTATAATCCATCTTCAGGAACAGACTGAAATTTTTTTACATTGTAGGGAGTTTGGAAAGGGGTGAAGGATTAGAGAATTTGCCCCAAATCCGAGTTTGTATATGAAGCATAGTGTTTTCACCTAGATTTTATTTTCTTGAGGTTGGGTGTAGGAGGAAGAGGAGTTAAGCAAAATCTAAAATATATATACACACACACACACATTTATATTATATATATGTATATATATAATATATAATTATAAAATTCTGGTACCCTTTTGATTCAAAAGGAGAAATGGGATAGCACTCTAAAATTTTTGGAGATATACAAATTATGTGCTTGAGTAACAGTTTTTAGAAAATGAACTGTTTAACATGGTATAGAGTAGCCTTTCTATCCCCCATTCTCCCACGCCCTCCTTCCCCACACACAAATACACATGCACGTGATTATAGAGTAAAAGATGTTATTCCTCTTTTGAATGGGTCACCAAAAAACTCCAGGTTATTTAATTAGTCTGAACTCTTCTGTATTTTGAGAATGTACACTATTCAGACAATAATCTTTTGGTATAAAGAAGAGAAGAAGCTAAGAGCGAAAGACACAAAAATGAAGGAAGCAAAGAATGGAGCAAGGGAGCCGGAGAGGAAAGAAAGACTCATTTCTTCTATCTGCTTGTCATATTCAGGAGACATGAGTCAGAAAGATGATAAATGTTTGAAAAATTACACAGAAGCTGGAGGAAGAGGCCTTTTTTGGTCTGAAAAAACAAGTCAGCTGGACAGATACTTAAGACATCTTCAGATTATGTCTAATAAATACAGGGACCAGCCAATCTTGATAACTACTTACGCCAGAAGAGAAGAAGATAATGGGCCTAAATAATAGCATGAATACTTAGGAAAATCAGAGAAAAGAAGCAGTTAGCAGTAAAGGTCACTGAACCATGAATTGGTTGCCAACTGTGATGTCTCTAGAGGTCTTTAAATGTGGGATTTATTTCCATTTGGCCACAACAGCTTAGCTATATAACCCTGTCTGGTAAAGAAATAGAGTAGTTGACTCTTAAAGTGCTTTCTACGCTGTGATTTTAAGACTATGGAAATTCAGAGGTAAAGCAGGACAACAGATATACCCCTCTGCCTCCAATACTTTTCCTTTTGATTATGTACATACAAATGGATACCCTACTAGAAAATGTCCTGGGAAATATTCTTTTCAGTTACCTAAAGTTGATGAGGTACTTTATACATATAGCTCATAATGTAAATCCAGGTGATATCAGAAAATTGCACAAAATTAAAATATTTGCAAGTTTAGCACAAAGGTAAAGTTACAATTTGGATATTTTCACATTGAAATCTCTACTTTTGAAGCATAATGGCAGAAATTTTGAATTTTTACTTATGAATTAGATAAAGTAGCCAGATTCTTCACTGTCAGCAATGGGTCATACAATTATTTTCATTATTAGTAGCTAAACAGTAGTGAATCCCTAAACTGATGTGATTTTTCTCATTCTCATACATTGTGCTTGAGAATGTATGAGAATAGAATGAGAATAGAATTCATATACATATGAATAGAAAGTAGTGAGTTATAAGATTTTTTGGAGAAGAAATACATTTGAATGAAATAGAAGAACACTCAAATATTTAACCAGTGAAGCTATCTGCAGTTGAATTGACAAAACCCAGTCACTGTTACACCAGAGAAATTATATGCATAGATACTCATGAATGATATTATCTCTAACAATTAAAAACTCTCAAGATATTTTAGTATGAGATATGATTTCTTTTTAGGGAAAAGATTGAGTTTAACATAAAAGCCTGTCATTACGTCTTTCAAGTCTTCAGGCATACAAAATAGAGTGACTAAGAAGGACATTTTTAGAATATATTTAATTGGTACATAAAATACCATGAACTTTTCCCCTCCACTTAACTATCTCACTTTATTCTTTAGATCAGTAGTTCCAGAAACAATTCTGATTGTCACAGCTGAAGTGGGAGTGCTTCGGGCATCTACAAGGCAGAGGTCAGACATGCTGATAAATATCCTATAACACACAAGAAAGCTTCCCATAAGCATGATCCAACCCAAAATCCCAATAGAACCATGACTGAAAACTTTGCTATCTGCACAAAATATCTTGCACTATGCCTGATACACAAAATATCTTGCACTATGCTAGAAAAAGTTAATAAACTTCTTCTTTTCCTTCTATTTCTAAAAATGTCCCCACTGTACCCCAGAACAGTTATTAAATGGGGCAACTTGTTATTTGCCTGCTAAAGAGTCTGAAACTGAAATGCAGGTATCCAGCAATCTATGACAATGTGTATGGCACCTGACATAGGATCTCAGGATCATAATTTTGGTGGTATCAGTACAATTCAGTCACTCAGCTGCGTCCGACTCTTTGCAACCCCTGGACCGCAGCATGCCAGGCCTCCCTGTCCATCACCAATGGACATGAGTTTGAGTAAGCTCTAGGAGTTGATGATGGACAGGGAAGACTGGTGTGCAGGAGTCCGTGGGCTCAGAAAGAGTTGGACACAACTGAGCGAATGAACTGAACTGAAGTGAAAGCAAGAGAAATAAATGCTTGTTTCTCCTTTTCAAAGAAAGAACTGTAAATCATCTCTTCCTACCCTTGCTAAGCCCTGCTGCTGCTGCTGCTGCTAAGTCGTTTCAGTTGTGTCTGACTCTGCGACCCCAGAGACGGCAGCCCAATTAAAACTGGAGTAAATATAACCAACAAATATCGATGTAAAGAAGGTGGTAAGTCACCACAAAGTTCAGCATTTCAGATCAGTTCAGTTCAGTTCAGATGCTCAGTCATGTCCAACTCTTTGTGACCCTATAAACCACAGCACGCCAGGCCTCCCTGTCCATCACCAACTCCCGGAGTCCACACAAACCCATGTCCACTGAGTTGGTGATGCAATCCAACCATCTCATCTTCTGTTGTCCCCTACTCCCCCTGCCCCCAATCCCTCCCAGCATTAGGGTCTTTTCAAATAAGTCAGCTCTTCACATCAGGTGGCCAAAGTATTGGAGTTTCAGCTTCAACATCAGTCCTTCCAATGAACACCCAGGACTGATCTCCTTTAGGATGGACTGCTTGGATCTCCTTGAAATTTTGGTGGTAACAGTCCCTAAATCAATTTAGAAAGCCAGAAATCTAGATCTTTCTTTTCTTCTTCTTTGAGATGTACAATTCATTACCAAATTCTGTAGCTTTTACTTCGTATCCATTTCTCCATTCCATCCACCTCTTTCTAACTCTATTACCACCATCCTGGGCAAGTTATGCAACAGCAATCTCCTGAAATAATGCCTTGCTTTTTTTCTATTCCAACCTCACAAAGCAACCAGAATGCTTAAAAACTAAACTAATCTGATTATAGCACGTTTAGCTCAAAAGCCTTCAATAGCATCTCATTGCTCTTAAGAGAGCAAAATCCCTAACATGGCCTTGCTAAGTAATTCTTTGGTGTTTTTCATATTCCTTCCCTCCCCCACCTTTCTAACTTAGCCATGTAGATCTTCTCATTCTTGAGTGCCCTTTGCTCCTTATTACTTATGGTTCTTTTTATGCTATACCCTGAGATCCTCCTGTTTTAAATTCCTACTCATCTCAGCCCTTAGCTCAAAAAAATAAAATACTTCTTCAAGGAGCTACCTTAAATTTGATACTAGATCTTATCAGAATGCTACTCTGTTTTCATAGAGACCTTAACTTTTCTTCTAGATCATTTAACTATAGTCTTAAACTATAAATTTGTAATTATTCTATAGATGTCGGTTTCTTAAAATAGCCTGTAAGTTCCACCAGGGCAAGTATTTAACTATTTTGTTTTCCATCAATTCTTTAGATTTATCGAGTTGAGGACACTATTTACATTGCATTCAAATATCTGTTGAAAGACTGAACAAATGACAGTAATGTCCCCATTACCCAGTTGAAGGCACTTTCTTCCACCCATACCTTTAAAAATCCACTTTTTAAATTCTGCTGATACTATAGACATTTGTGTATATCTCTCTTTATCAATAAGCTCCATAAAGGCAGGCTTACTATTATGCACTCACTGTGTCTAGTGTATTGCTTTATACATAGAAAGTGCTCCAAAATATGTTTAGTTGAAAATTTGGGACCCTTATCTTTAAATAGCATAAGTCATGGAGGGTCAGCATTAAAATACATGATGGCATAATAATAAAACTACTCAACTGACAGTTAAATAACTTTGGATCAGTTTCTCTGCAAAATTAATTGGATATATCCTGCATAAATCACATAACCTTTTACGTCTCAATTTAATGAAGATCCATCAACGTTAGGTAACTATGTGTCAGATCATACACTAGAAACCTTCCCAGCAACTCTGTACAAGAGTTCAATATGCCAATTTTGTAGAGGGAGAAATATGAAGATTAAGTATTTTCTTAAGATCATGTATCAGGTAAGACATGGAAAATCGGTGCTCAGGTCTGTCCAGCTCATTTAACTCATGCTGTTTTTGGAATACTACGTGACTTGTTTGTTTAAATTAAAAAAAAAAAAAAATTTGTTAAACCTTCAGTTCAGTTGCTCAGTCATGTCTGACTCTGCGACCCTACGGACTGCAGCACGCCAGGCTTCACTGTCCATCACCAAATCCTAGAGCTTGCTCAAACACATGTCCATCGAGTTGGATGGTGATGGTTGGTGCCATTCAACCATCTCATCCTCTGTCGTCCCCTCTCCTCCTTATTAAATCTTATTCTAATGTAAATTTGGTTCTAAAATCTTTAGGCTCCATGACATAAAATTATATTTCTGATAAGGGGTTATTATCCAAGAAACTCATACAACTCAATAGCAAAAAAAAAATAATCTGATTCAAAAAATGAGTAGAGAATCTGACTAGTCCAAGAAGACATATAGATGGCCAACAAGCACATGAAAAGATGCTCAGCATCACTAGCCCTGAGGAAAATGCAAATCAAAAGCACAATAGGATATCACCTCACATATATTAGAATAGCTATAATTAAAAAGACAAGAGGGACTTCTCTGTGGCTAAGAGTGTACACCCCCAATGCAGGGGGCCTGGGTTCAATCCTTCGTTAGGAAACTAGATTCTACATGCTGCAACTAAGAGTTCACATGCCGCAACTAAAGATTCCGCATACTGCAACTAAGACTTTTGCAACCATATAAGTAAATAAATATTAAATAAACAAACAAAAAACAAGAAATAAGGAATATTGGCAAAGATGTGGAGAAAACAGTATACTTTGTGTATTATTAGCGAGAATGTAAATGAGGGAGGCCACTATGGAAAACAATATGGAGGATCCTCAAAAAATTAAAAATAAAACTTCCATATGGTCCAGCAGTTCCACTCTTGGGTATTCATCCAAAGCAAACTAAAACACTAATTCATATATATACACACACACACACACACACACACACACATACACCCTATGTTCATTGCAGAATTATTTACAATAATCAAGACTTAGAAAAAAATCTAAATGTCCATTACTGGATGACTGGATAAAGAAATATAAACTAATTAGCTAAATAAATAAATACATACACAATGGAATACTATAAAGCCATATAAAGAAGAATACCCTGTAATTTGAGATGACATGGATGGACCTTGAAGGTTATTATGCTAACTGAAATAAGTCAGGCAGAGGAAGAAAAATACCATGTGATCTCACTTATATGTGGAATTTAAAACAAAAAATAAAAAAAACAAGTTTATAGATACAGAGAACAGATTGATGATTGCCTAAGTTAAGGGGGAGGGGGAGGTTGAATGGATGAAAGAGGTCAAATGTTATAAATTTCAAATTATAGTAAATAAATAAATTTTATAATGGAAGATATAATGTACAATAGATGGAATATATTTGCTAATACACTACTTCATTTTTGAAAGTTGCTAAGAGAGTAAATCTTAGAAGTCCTCATCACCAGGAAAAACAATTCTAACTATATATGGTGATGGATAACTAGACTTATTGTGCTGATCACTTTGCAATGTATATAAATATAGACTCAATATATTGCACACCTAAAACTAATATAATGTTATCTCAATTATACCTTAACAGAAAAGACATTATTTAAATGAATATTCTGTATATTAATATATGAAATTAACATGCATACATAATTATTCTGTGTCACATATGGGCATGTTTTACACACATAAAAAGGTTTTGGGGGAGGAAATGACTCATGTTATATTCTACTTTCTCATTAAAAAAGAACAATGTCCAAACAGCCAATTCCATCTCTGCAAAATTATGTGATGTAACCTTTTAAGATAACTATTGTGAATGTCAAATGTATGCAACCAAGCAACAAATGTATATGTTCAGTTTGCTATACATTATAAAAACAACTCTGACCTCAGTTCTTTCATAAGTAAAAAAGAGACCTCATCCTTGTCTAGTATTCAATATCTCAACAATCCAGTACAGAAATTATGTAAATTATCATTATTTCCAATAAGCCTAAATCAGGTCATATTTACTTATTATCAATTATATTTATTCATTTAGTATTTATTCATTGGGGAGAATAAAAAGCTTAAGTAAAAACACAAGAGCACCCCTCAATCTCTTTCAAATGATCTAAAAAGAACAGTTTGAAATGGTTCTTCTGTCATCCACAATGTCAACTTTTTAAAAAGTACCTTTTAAAATGCCATATCTATCAGTTTTAATTGTGCATTGCTCTAAACTTTCTCCTAATAACACTGACCCACAAAATAAATGTCCTACAGCTAATGCTAAAGCTGAAACTCCAATACTGTGGCCACCTCATGCAAAGAGTTGACTCATTGGAAAAGACTCTGATGCTGGGAGGGATTGGGGGCAGGAGGAGAAGGGGATGACAGAGGATGAGATGGCTGGATGGCATCACGAACTCAATGGACGTGAATCTGAGTGAACTCTGGGAGTTGGTGATGGACAGGGAGGCCTGGCGTGCTGCGATTCATGGGGTCGCAAAGAGTCAGACATGACTGAGCGACTGAACTGAACTGACAGTTAAAGCTAACTTTAACAACCATTTAAATATTTTCCTACTCTCATAATTTTGTTATAAAGCAATTGCTTAGCTACATTTTGTCTTATACTTATTTTAGTATTTTCTATAGGTGTGTTTATACTGGCACATTATTTATCAAGTTAAGAGTATAATAGTTTAAAAGCAATTAAAATGCTCATGGTGTTTTAATCAGTTTTGTAAACTTTATGTAAGATATTAATAGGTAGTAATTTTTAATTAATACAAAATCTTTTAAAAAATGAAATAAAAAGGAGCATATTGCATTTTAAATTGTTGAAATAAGGTTCAGAGGACACCAGTTGCTGTATAATTAACTATTCTAGTGATGACCGTAATGTGTGGAATATATAGAAATGATTTGTGAATCTGTAAGGATGAATACTGTTCAGCATCATTATTCATTCTGTGTATACCTATAAAATATTTAAAATGATAGCAAGCAAATAATAAAATTTGATACATATGGATGCATCCTGCATATTTAATTTATCCAGGTTTATCCTAAGAAAAGGGTGTCCTTAAT
>SJYQ01004371.1:297657-342658 GCA_006410935.1 Redunca redunca | reverse complement strand
TGATTATTCTCTCTTAAATAATGAGTTATCTTAATCATTTATGTCCTAGTAATTCTGGATAAAACAGAATAAACACATCAATGTAAATTAACTAGGATTTTTTTACATTATTCACAATATCACGACATAATTTCACATCTTAAAGTTATGTAAGATTGTTAGTAATGAATTTAATGCTTTAAAATGAGCTAGCCATAAATGACTAGAGCAAAAGACTAATTTACTTTTTCAAATTTCATTCTCAGGCTGAGTAATGCAGATGCTGTAGATTCACACAACTCAGTTACATCTTTCCAGGCTGCTGTCATTATTTCAGAATGTAGGCTTCTAAAGACAGTTACTAAGTTATCCATCTATATAACTGAGCAATGAGAAAAACATATCCACTATTATGTAGATGAATAAATTCCAGTAAAGCTTATAACACAATGGAAGATCCATGATGTGCTGTTTACTAGTGTGGTGCTGTGTCATTATTTGTCACAGACTCATATTATGTACCAATTATTTCTTGTATCTGACTGCTCTACTTATTTCTTCAAATACTTGCTTGGCAAAAAAAGAAAAAACAAGTAAGAGAGTATTTCAAGTTCTCTATAGGAAGGTTATGTGGAGAATTGCTTTTTCTTTTGAATAATTTTCAAGATTTATATCAATTTGTATGAAATAACTGAAAGCAACCCAAAACCTTCATGATAAATGAAAGAAATCTAAGGGAATGTCACATCTTCAGCAGTCATTAGGGTTAAAATGGCTATCTCTGAAAGGCTATAAGAACACAAGAAGCTCTTTACTTTATCCTTTCTACCAAAAAAAAAAAAAAAAGGAAAAGAATCATAGGCCATGATGCTACTGAGTCTCAATCAAATCAAATACCATTAAAAAAAAAAAAAAAAACCCAGCAGGAGTGGAGCTCAGCATCCTATTTATGCCACTGGGTCAGAACAGTTAGGAGAGGAAGCCATTCTCACAAATCATTCTCTTGTTAAATTCTGTAGTGGGACTTCATTAAACCTCTTGGCTCTTAGCACTCCACTTTCAGCCTGTTCACAAAGAGCTCAGCTGGCAATACTGACTCTTTAAAAGTCTTCAATCACACATTGTCTTTGGGGGTTTTCTTTTTATAACCACAAATCATTTCTTTCTCATTAGCTCCTCAAATCTTCGGTTAATTCTTTTTAAAACATTATTTTTTAACTACAAAGCAACCAACAGCAACAACAAAAAGAGCCACAATAAATCCATAAGGGAGGTATTCTGAATAAATCTTGAGTTCAACATTAAGAGTAGCAATACATATTATAGAAGGTGGTAAATATATATATATATATATATATAAAACACTGTGTGTGTGTGTGTGTGTGTGTGTGTGTGTGTGTGTCCTATTCCCTGAAGCCCTGAAGTGCTGTTTACTCTAGAACCACTGACTTTACTGGGCCTTGGTGGCTTACTGCCACATGTCATGAAGAATCATTCCCCAAAGAACCAGCCTGCCAGCTCTTGTCAGAGTGTGGCAAACATGTCTCACACATATCAAGCTTCTTAAACTCAACAGGTAAAACTTTGAGGGCCTCATAATATGTGTTTCCTCAAAATGTTGAACTCACAGTTTTTTTTTTTATGAAATACTTTATTTACCATTTCAAGTAGTGAACTCACAGTCCTTAACAACAGTCTTGTATTATAGTAAACCTGACTTGAACCTGCAGAAAGGCCCTCTGACACTATTAGTTTTGGCTCTGACTCAAATAACCACGTTATTGGTCAGAAACAATGTACTATTATACTGCCAGCTTTTCTGAAATCAGCGATTTAAGCAAACTGTTCCAACAAATGATTTAAATGAAGTCAACATCAAAGAAAGGGAATTCAGAACTCAAGGGTCCAGTTTTTTCTCTCTTGACTTCTTTTCTGTTTAGATATTATACCAGCTCTAAAAAGCGATATGACTCCTACACTCTATCAGATATCATATGCTGATAAAAAGCTGAACATGGCGAAGCCTGTTTATGGGAACCACAAACTTACAAAAAGGCCTTCTTTCCCCTAGAGTTTGTTTTTGAATGCAAGTTTATAGACGTTTATCCCTCACTATTGGCAATAAAATCCACAGTCAACTACATTGCTTTATTTCTACTCAAATTTTAATTTTACACCCTGAAATAATTGTATAGCGGTCCATAAAAAAAAGAAAGGCCAGATATGCAACATGCAACCTTGTGTAAGATTCACATGTGGTTTGGTAATCTTCAAAGTTGTTATTTTACATCTTAGAAAAGGTTCAATGCACAAATGTGCATTTGTTTTAAATGTGCACTTCTGACCCATTTTTGAGACTATTAAAGTTTTAATATAGTAGTTATTACTGGAGACCATCTATCAAATTATTTTTAACTTTAGTTAACTCAATTGTTCAAATATATGGATTATAACTACAGAAGAAGCAACGAGTGAATTCAGTATTATTTATTTTAGCAGGAAATTTAGCAGCACTGAACATATTAGGAGGGAAACTAATTATGTTTAAAGATCAAAGGGAGTCATGTTAATTATGGATCTGTAAAAAAAAAACTATTTGGGTCTCAAATGTACATCAAATATACACAATTAATAAAAACAAAAACATTTTAAACTAAATGTAGAATTTTTTCTGTGTACCTAACTTATTTTCTGTTTCCTGAAGCAACTAGAATAAGAATTGACATTTTTTTTTAAACCACAATTACAGAAGACTCGATAGTCATTGTTTACTTAAAAGTGTTTATTGTGAATCTATGTAAATTGATGGAGGTGCACATATGACTCTGACTTTAACCTTTTCATACAGCCAGTGACAGGCAGGTAAAGGGCACTAAAGCTACATGTAGTCCTGATTCTAACACATATGAAGACACATCACTGAAATGACCTCTTTCTCTTTCTACTCCTTCATACCATCTTTGTTGCTTCTCCTTTTATTGAGCATTTCAATGCTTCACAGTGTGCTACCATTTCATATTAGCTCATTAATTTCCACAAAGTCCTATGAGGAAGGTATGTTCACTCCCATTTTACAGATGAGAAACCCAAGAATCAGAGATTTCACTTCCATATTCAGCTTTTGAATCCATATTTGTGTCAGAAAAGAGTGTGTTCCTAGTTCTACCCTACAGAATTTCCCTAAAGCAGCGGCAAAAATATCTCCCTAAAACACAGTCCAACAAATATTGAGGACTGATTTTGACAAATCAGCCTCAGTATTAAAGAACCACAGAAAATTATAATCGCATAAAAGCAAAACAATTACCAAACTATGTTTTAATCAGCTATAAAAAGCTTTCAAATCTCTATGGTCAAAATAAATATTACTGGGACTCTAATGGGTTTTAAGGTGTTTTGGAAGAAGATGAGAAAAATAATCATAACAACCACCACTTTTGCATAAGCACCATAACCCATAAACCATCTTATGAGACTGCTTTTGTTAATTGTTTTCTAAACTTTCTATCATGTTTGATGTTTACGGTCTATGTACATTCATTTTCTTTTCAACAGATGAGAACACTGACTCAGAGAAGTTAACTGACTGGCCCAGGATCCCACAGCTGGTATGTATCGGGGCAGTCAAAGATTGGCTCAGACAGAAAATGGTACATGAACATCAAGGATGCTCCTAAGACTGCAATAAGCAATGAGACTAAGGAGGCAAAGTGAACAAAGTACACCTGCAAGGAACTCACAGTCAGCTGAGCAGATGCTGAAACGCAATATGGGTGCCACAGAATCCAATGCGTCCCTAGCCTGAAACTGGGGTGAGGACTGTCTGCAGAGCTTTCTGGAATATGCCTACCTAAGCTGGGTCCAAGGACAGGAGTAATTACAGAAGAATTACAGAAGTAATTACAGATAGAAGACGTAGAAGATAGGTCAGTGGGGGGCAGGGCATTTTAGACCACGACTTACCAAAAGAAAAGTGCAGACAGAATGGACATGGTGACATTTACATGAAAAAAAAAAGACGTAAACAATATAATACTACTACCCTGAAGGGAGGAGCCAGAGAGGACTAAGTAGCTAGGGAGAGCAGTATTGAAGTATTTGAATCCTATCACAGAGATGGGAAGCATGACTATGTTTTATGGATGGAACTAATATAACTCAATCTGTGTTTCAGGTCAACGTACCTGTTGTGTGGGAGGTGGATTCTATGAGACAAGATGGAGGCAAAGAAACTGGTTAGATGTTAACAGTTTCACTGGGCAAGAGATAATAAAGCAGTGATAAGAAGATAAGAAAGGTGTTGAGAGATATTTAAAAAGCAAAATAAGTAAGATTTTAAGGTGACTGACATTTGAGAAATGGAAGAGTAAAGCATGACCCCACCAACACCTAAGCTGCCTACCACTGTGTGTCTGCATGTTGCATTACCACCAACTGAAATTAAGAATGTGGAAGAATTCAGCTTCTTATGGCTAGTCTGTACCTGTGTTCACTGCATCCATACTACTTCCTCTGAAATAACACTCCCACACTGGGTTAGGAGAATCTTAAAAGCTTAGACAAACCTGAGAGTTCCTTCTTGTTTTACTGAAAATCATAACTATTGTTAAATTCCCAATTCATTGGGGTGTTAAATACGGGTCAGTCATAGACTGTAGTGCCCAAGATATTTCAGCAAAGGTTTTATGTTTTTGTTTTGAGGCACAGAGTTCACCAGCAGCAAAAAGAGGAGCTCTAGGAAACATCCCATCAGCAGCCATTAAGTCAGCAAAAAGACCACACTGGTCTTTTTTTTTTTTTTTTTTTTGCCATTGTGTCTCTCTGGTCCTAGTCAATCTTAGGCTTCAAGGCTCAGCCTTCCAGAGGCTGTCAGTGAACAATCAATTCTAACGAAGAAGCGCTCTGTTCCTTCATTGCATGGAAGGCAGAATACGTATGGGAAACATCAGACAAAATAATAGTTCTTCAGGACAGAATAGAATGCATATCCTTGTGAGGACTCATGTGAACATTCCTGTTGTATGCCAAGAGTACATTTAAAGAGATAGCAACATCATTCATGATACCATATTTTAGAACTAAAAAAAAATAATAAAACAGGTGATGAAATGGAGAGCATGGAGCAATTTCTCATCAAGGGAAGAAAAATGGACAAGCACTTATAGGAAAAGAGCTGGAGTTTCACAGAAATCCCATTTGTCTGGTTACAGAGCATCACCTGGTTTAGAGATGTATGACATCTGCCTTTTCTTTTAACAGAGCTATTGCTGAAAGGGCAGAAAAAGCAACTGTTTCTGAAGCTTCAAAGACTAACTGGTCCCTGTGAGAGGCCTGTGGAGAGTGCAGTGGGGTGTGAACTGAACGTCCAGCTTCCTGTGTCTGACTGGCCCAGCACTCAGGGCTACAGGGAAATAAAGGACTATATGTCTTTTAGTGCCTATTGTAAGAAAGACATACAAAATGGGATTAGATTTTCTTAATGGTTCAAGTCAGCAGAGATAACATGTGATTGCTTGGGAAATGACTGGTATATAGAAGTTCTTTTTCATTTTGGTTTCCTGTGACAGACACGGCGATGGGAATACGATCACTCTGGTGATAGAGAGTCACAAATTTACTTTGTCAATGAAATTGTGGCAGTAATAAGAGCTGCTTTATCTGTGAAGTTGCAAAGGGAGTGGAAAGATTAATAATGCCATCGACTTTACCCTGTTTAAGCAATGAATATCACTGAACCAAAGAACTGTAAAAAAAAGTCTTAGGGCGGAGGACAAACTTGGAAATGGGAGAAATTTGGAGTTAAAACTCTTGAGGTTTTATCGACTATCTTTCTTTCAAGAGAGCATGCTTCAAAACGTGGAATTATTTTAAAAGCTATAGATATGATTGCCATCATAAGTAAATCCAAATTTTAAATATTTTGCCATTACTAGAAATGGTAAATAAAGTTATTTTTCTTCTCTTATTTTTCTATAAGTGTTTTGAAGGGGCAACCACCATGATTTTCTAAAATGCTACTTTCAACAAAGAAATAAATGTACCCACTTTTTACATTAACTCTGAATTTATTCAAAAATGAAAACAAGTAGGAAAACTTAGGTTGGCCATCATGTAATTTCAAGAAGAATCTCAAGGCTCACCTGGCACACATCTAACAAAGGCCTAATAGGTTTAGGTTAAGATAGTAAAATTATGCAAAACAAACCCACAACCAATTCTCAAAACACCAACCAGAGGCAAAAACTTCAGCAGTTTCAATGGCACACTGTTTAAAAACTGGACTGGGTGCCTCTCTGCATCTATTCTGTTCCAGTTGGACTTTACATTTTATAGGTATGTCATAACCTATAAAATGGTTATAAATGCCACATTATATATCTATTTCCTTAAAAGATGGGGCCATTGTGCAATACGCAACACTAGTTTAGAAGATAATTCATTTCTACCATGACAGCAATCTTAACACTTGTTGACATTAAAATGCAAACATAATAATGATTCAGTGACTAAACAACAACGTAATCAATCAAAATTGACACAATATTTCTTTAAAAAGATGCTTGAGTTTGTTTCTGCAGTTTAGGTTTACAAATATAATTCTTGAGGAGGTGTGTAAATGTTATTACCGGATGGAGGGAAAATGGTGCCTACAAACACAAGGCATAAATATAATAATATTGATGATTTACATTTATAGATAATAATATTTTGATTATTTCAGAAAATGACAGAATATCAAGTTTAGTTTGACTGAATTTTCTGATTAATTCAGAGTTAAATAGAAACACTTTTCTATTGCTATCATTCCAAACAGCATTACTTCATCATTTTTTATTGGTCATGTAATGGACATTAATAATTTTTCAATAGGTCAAATTACTACAGATACTTTGAGTTGCTGAACGTTTTTCCATGACGGTAACACCCCATTACACATGAAATGCAATCATTTTTGAAATCATTTCTATTCCCAAAGGGTCATAATTTTCATTAAATTATCTAGTTATTTTGCATAACCTCAACATTAAATCTAGCACTACCTTTGATGGCATTAACAAGATCCAGCATATTAAGTTTAAAAGTCAAAGTTTTTTTTTTAATAAAAATGTAATGATTTATATTTGAGAAGAGTTTTAATAATGTGTTACATAATAAATTATCATGATTATATTACTTCAGATTTCTCATTTACAATTGCAAAGGAAGAACTGTCTAGAAGTATCTGAACATTACTATTTTTCTTATGAAATAACTAATATTATTAAAATTAAACAATGAAGCTATCACTAACAATAACACTTGTATAGTACAATGCTCCTTATTTATAAAACACTTTGTAACACACAATATGTTAAGCTTTTTGTATGTATAATCTAATTTAATACTTGAAAAATGCTGTGAGGTTGGTATTAAACTGTCCACTTTTTATACATGGGGCAACTAAGACTCAAGAAATCTACATAACTTTTTCTAGGTCACACAGTAGGTAAATGACAGAAATAAGATTCAACAACATTCTATCTGACTCCAATGTCTATACTCTTCACTACACAATTCTTCGTAATGTACTTCTTCCAGCTCTGGTAATTCCCAAACTCTAGAGTAATTTTTAAAGCCCTTTATTCTTTCTGTAAGTTCATCCGGTAACTTCTCATTACAAGGACTGATGAGCTTGCTTGAAAACAAAAAATAAAAACAAGTTTCTGTGCCCCAAAGAAGATCTATTAAATCAGGTTCTCCAAGGGGCATGCCTAATAACCTGGATATTTAATAAGCTTCAGATAAGCTCAGATAGATATGAGGAGATATTTCGGATAAGCTCAGATAACAAACTATCTAAGTTTAGGAAACCTTGTCAAGCCCCAGGTTTTACTTTGCTCCTTTCAAACACAGACCACCAGGCAGTCATCATAGATGACAAGCTCTTCAAATATGATTTAATGCAACCTACTGTTGGCACTCAGAATCAAAGTCACCAGGAGATGCTGAATTTCCCCTGGGACATCCCTGTGATACTTCTACCATTCCAGTAGAACGTTGGAGTTCAAATGCCTATTACCAATTGTAGCAGGTATTATATAAAGTGTCTACTGGATGCCTAGTACCATGCTAAGCACTGAAGAGTACATAATAGAAAAGTCAAAGAAATCACGAGTTGAGAATGGAATATTTAAGGAAATACAAGGATAGAGTCTCTAAAAGAGCAGAATTGAGGTTTCAAAGAAAAAAATCAAAAAAGCAAGTAATTCTCCAATCAGGGTTAATTTTTAAATGTTAGAACCAATCATAAGTGTACTGGGGGTGGAAAATCAAATGCTCATCCTTACTTAAGAAACTTTTTTTCCCCAACACCTCTACCTGGAGCACAGGGTTCTATTGCCCAACATCAATTCTCAAAATTAAATATTTATTGCATTTGGAATGAGGAAAGGAAAGATTATTTTTAAGCTTCTACTGACTCCAATAGTGCCTTTTAAAAATGAACCACAAATAAAATACAGAAATCAAAAACAACTATGGTACTAAACTTCTTATAACTGTTTCCTGTTGTCAAATGAATTCATTTTTTGATTAGTTTCCTTTGCAGTAACTAGTGTTTTTCTTTGTTTAATCTCAAGGAAAAAAAGTACCTATATAGCTTTTCAAGTTACCCTTGAAAACTTTCCTTTGTTTCTATTCCTTAGTTATCTTTTGCTATTGGCAATCATTTTACTTTCTTTCACATTTGTGCATATTATTCTAGCTTGTATTTTAACAGTGATGGTAATGCACATATTTTAATACTTGAATAAGATAACTTCTCAACAATATACAGATATTTCAGAAGTTTATTTAAAAAAAAAAAACAATGCAGTTGAAATAAGAACTTCTAAATTCCTTAAGTATTTTTGGATTTGATCATTTGTACCCCAGTTTTCACTGAAATCTAGGCTTAGGAACACAAATTCCATATGGAAAACTTGAGGCTGAATTAACTTTGGAATTAAGTATAAGATTGCAGGAAGAAACTCTATTTTGATTTCAATGTCTACTATAGACACAGAAGAACAGCTATTATTTATAAAAGCATCAAATTCCCAAGGTAAAGGACTTTATAAAGTGAAACATTTCTCTGACTAATGTAATAGACAGTCAAGCTCCCTGTCACCATTGCCTGGAGATAGACACACCTTTTCATGTCTTGTATTCATCCTGGGCTACTTTCACTCCCTCTGGAGGGCTTTTGAACTCGAACTTGACATCTTTTAAATTTATGCTTTTTTCTAAATGCAAAGGGTTTTTTTTTTTTTCTTACAGTTTTAGTCTTATATGGAGTTCAAATCTAACTTAGATTAAAGAGTAGTAGTCTAGGCCTTAGAAATTCAATGTTTGTTCTTGATCTTTTCTCTTTTTTTCTTTTGTTTTTATGAGGTTGAGCTGAAAACCCCAAAGTGGGACATAATGGCTTTAGAGACAGGAAGGAAATATTCTTTATTCTTTTTTTTTTTTTCTAGTGTAAAAAGCCCACAAGGCTCTTTTGTAGAAAGCCCACAGTAGAAGCACTCTCTCAAAAGGCACCTTTTTCTTCATAATAGCCTTAGAGGAGACAGTGCTCAGAAATGATGACAGAGCAAGTGTTGCTAATGTCATACTCAGAAACAAGCTAAGTGGTTTATGGCCAAAATCCCTTTTTACTCTATGTACTTGAAAAATATGGATTTTTTTTTCATCAACACAAAGTTCTTTAAAGGTCACTGTCTCTCAAATTCCACAATAAATAATGTCCCTAAAAAAGAAAAAAACAAAGTTCTCAGGTAAGACATAGTAAGAAATAGTCAGCATGACATCATGGAAGAAGAAAAAAGATATTATGAGAATGAAAAAGAACATATGAAATTATGGACTCAAAGGAGGTGACAGACCATTTCTCCATAGCAGTTACAGACATGACTTTGACGTTCAAAAACTTGTAGTTGTAGAATATGGCATCCATTTTGGTTCACATCACACCAAATAATAAATCTTCATCAAAATTAGCAAAGTACAAATGTGATTCATTCACTCAACAAATATTTATTGAGTGTCTGTTAAGTCACCGGCATTGTATACACAGGAAAAGACTGCAAAAGTCCCTATTCTGTGGATGGATCTTACATTCTAGAAGGAAACAAACTTTTCACCTTTTTGTTCTGAACAGACACTTGAAAGCGCATGACCTGAAGGAACAGTAGATTTATTTCCATTTAAAGATCAAATTTTTTTTGGCAATACCTGTAATTTAATTAAAGCTCTATGTTTGAAGACCCAGAGATTAAAGCACATT
Organism: Redunca redunca; assembly: GCA_006410935.1. Classification (NCBI taxonomy): domain Eukaryota; kingdom Metazoa; phylum Chordata; class Mammalia; order Artiodactyla; family Bovidae; genus Redunca; species Redunca redunca. The sequence goes on along the minus strand of SJYQ01004371.1, from coordinate 332,376 downwards.
CTCTTCCTCTACCTGCCCAAGACAAAAAAGCTCTTGCACTTCTCCTATAACAAACACGTATGGGGCTCCCATAAGCAAAACAATAATTTCCTTTAAATATGTTTGAAATAAAATATACATAGCACTATTAAAGTCTATAATTTATACAAACTAATTTATCATATTCTAAAATATCAACGTTGTATCTCATAAATTAATCTCAAAAAAGTTCACTAGATCTTACCTTGGACCGTCAGAGTAGCTGATGCTTCGGCTTTTCCAACCATGTTTTCTGCAACACAAGTGTATGACCCCATGTCACCAGCTGTCACCTTCCGAATTTTCAAAGTATGATCATCTCTGATTTCATATCTAGTGACAAAACAAAAGAAAGCACAGTTAAGTGAGCTTCTACTTGAAGAATTCCATTGTTACAATTGTGGCATAGTTAGACATCAACTCACATGCAATATTCTCTTCAGAAAATTTAAAGCAAAAGGTAAATAATGTGGCAATCCTTTATGTAAGCATGCACATAGAAATGAGCATTTTTTATATTCACAGGGGCAAAAATATTACACTACTTTTTAAAAATTAAGCTTATTTATTTTTAGTTGAAAGATAATTATTTTACAATATTGTATTGGTTTCTACCAAACATCAACATGAATCAACCACAGGTATACCTAGGTCTCCTCCCTCTTCAAACTCCCTCCCAAATCCCTCCTCACCCACATCCCTCGTCATCTCACCCATCTAGGTTGTTACAGAGCCCCCTTTTGAGTTCCCTAGTCATACAGCAAATTCCCATTGGCTATCTATTTTACATATGGTAATGTATATGTTTCCATGTTACTCTCTCCATATATCCCACCCTCTCCTCCTTCCCACTATGCATCCATAAGTCTGTTCTCTACTTCTGTATCTCCATTGAAATTGAAGTCTCTCAGTTGTGTCCAACTCTTAGCAACCCTATGGACTGCAGCCCACCAGGCTCCTCCATCCATGGGGTTTTCCAGGCAAGAGTATTGCAGTAGATTGCCACTGCCTTCTCCATCTCAGTCATGAAGCTGTCATAATACTGGGCAAAGGAAATTTTGATGACACATTTAGGGGTACATTAAAACATAAAATTGGTATCCCTGTTAGAACGTGTGAAGATGATCTTTCCCAGGAACTGAAATTAAAATTTTTACAAGAAGCCAAAACCCTCAAGCAATATAATCATACCAATATTGTAAAATTCATAAAAGTTAGCACACAAATACAGCCTATGTACAAAATTAAGGGACTTGTTCCAGGACATGATTTCTTCTCCTTTCTGAGAAAGAAGGATGACCTAAAACAGTGACATTTTTATTGCTGCCCTGCAAATAGATTCATCAGTATCATCTTTCTAGATTCCATACATATGCGTTAACATATGATATTTCATTAAGCTACTCTTTAACAGAATATTTTTGGGCAAAGTTGGCACTTATTCAGTTCTTTCCTCAAGCTCCTGTACTCAGAGTAAAATTTAGGTGATCATTAAATAAATTTTTATTATATGTCAGACTTTAAGTATTCTGTAGGTTTTCTATTTTAAAATTCTTGTAACAACTTATAAAGTATTATGTTCATCTTCATTTGGCAGATGAGAAAACTGAGGCATAGGAAGGTAAGATAAGCTGGCTTTGTTCTTCTGTTTTAATGGCAGAGACATTGTACCTAGACAGTCTCATGCCAGAATTCTCTTGCCTTGTCTCATCTTCCTTTTTCTTAAATTTTGGAGGTCCCTTGAAATTTCACTTTAATCTTCTTTTTACTCTACATGAAATCCCTGAGTTAAACTATCCAGTAGGTTATATATTGATCGACTACACAAATATTTCTAGCTCCTATTTTATGTAAGTTCAAGTTCATTATCCTGACTAGTAATTAGACATCATATCCCACAGACACCTACTATTTAATATGTTATATAAAACTTTCTTTTCTTACCCTAGCACATAAAACAACCCCCTCTCCTAACACAATCTACCTGTCTTTCTTCACCAGCTCCTTATATGTAACAAATAATTCAATTCATCAGTTTGGTCTTGATAATGGACCCCTATCCTATTTCTATCTTATCTCCCCATTCAGGCAATTCACATCTCTTATCTGGACAACACCAGTGGTGATCCAGCCACTGGCCTCACCCCCATTGATGTGATAGCCTAATGCTAAAAATTTTTTCTCTAAAAAGCAATCGGGTTCATAGTAAAGTCTCTCTTGGTTTGTCAACTACATGCCATATGATTAAAAATCCTTTAATCCATACAAAGTCTTGTGAATTCAGCCACTCTGTCTCCAGCCTGGTTTCCCATTACTTCTTGCCCCAGGCCCCATGTGCTGCCACTCTTAACTTTCCACCACACAAAACATTCTTGGATTTGCATCTGTTTTATGATATCTCTTTTCCTGAATATTCTTCTCTTTCTGTTTATCAAGTTGATATATTTTTTAAGGCATTGCTTCTCTGTCACTTCCCTTTGAGAACTCTCTCCTGATTTTCTGCTCCCACAGGTCTACCTTTATGCAATAAAAAGGTGTGCTATGTTACTCTGAATCTATCCATACACGTTTCCTTCAATGAATTCACTGACAACAGAAGCTCTATCTAAACCATTGCTGTAACCCGCAAACCTAATAGGGGCTCAAGGTATGTTTGGTGAATGAATGGCCACAGGAGAGATGACAGCCTCAAGACAGTGCCTGAAAGTTTCATTTCATTACCTCATTCCCTAAGGCTGGGAGTGTATCTCTGCTTCTAGGCAATTTAAGAATTTGACAGATACCAAGAAACTCTGACCTCTCTACCATTCCCTGGTGATACTGTAGCTAAGGAAAAGGAAGTCTGCTTTTTAATTGGTTCATAGTTATATCTTTAATGCTGTACCTCCCTTCCCTACCTACTCCCATATAAGACACTGGTATTAACTGTAGTCTGGCTGGACAAAAAGAAAACTATTTAAGGAATTGCACATCTTGCAAGGGTTCCTGGGCACGTTGGGGTCATGAATGTACAGTTTTATCTGAAACTCTCAGAGAAAGCATGGCAACCTTCTGATTCTAATTATCTCTATTACTGTGTCTGGCCCAAGGAGATCAAAGAGTCCAGAGAAAACCATTCTAGCGGCTTATATGTGAACAGTGGTCAGATGAGAACCACAGAAATTCCGGGTAGATGAATCCCATCATTATATTCTCATTCATACCTGGACTTGGGCAGTTCCCCATCATCTTTCCTCCATCGTACAGTGGGCACAGGGTCACCTCGGGCCTCACATTTAAATTCTGCACTGTCATCCACAGTGACTGCCAAGTTACTAGGTCTCTTCACAAAGGACGGTCTCTCTAAAATTAGAAAAAGTCATCTCAAAAAAATACAGAAACTTAAAGCCATTTTGGATGTTATGGAAGAGCAGATTTAGAATTTTTAAAAAGTATTCCACAGAGTTCCCCACTTCTCCTCTCTTGGTGTGGTGTCGCCTCCTATTTGTCTTTCTATGTCTTGGCCACTTTATCTAAGGCTGCTTTACTAATTTCATCTGTCTTTTTTCCATTCCCCAAATACTGGTTTACCTTCTAGAAGAGGCCATTTCCTTTTCCCTTGTTGTTTAGTCGCTCAGTCATGTCCGACTCTTTGTGACCCCAAGCACACTAGCCCTCTGTCCGTGGGATTCTCCAGGAAAGAATACTGGAGTGGGTTGCCATTTCCTTCTCTAGAGGATCTTCCTCACCCAAGAATCAAACCCGCATCTCCTGCATTGGCAGGCTGATTGCTGCATAAACGTACTAAATGATAATAAGAGATTCGCTTTACAGTTAAGCAAGTCAAATAAAACTATACTTACCTAACACAGTGAGCTCTGCTACTTCACTCTCACGCTCCCCAACCATGTTGGTACCAACACAAACATATTTGCCTGCATCACTTTTGCGGGTGTAAGTAATCATGAGCTTTCCTCCTCGTATCTTAAAAAAAAATTTTCACATGAATATCATTAAAATTGCTTTAGTAATTTTTATATGATGGGGTCTTTGTAAATGCAGTCAACTTTCTAAGCATGCAAAGAAAGCCTAATTATATAAAAAAGCTGATGTGTAGTATTTGCCATATTTATAGGTAATAACTTTAAACAGAATTTATTCCAAGGGAACCATATAAAAGAGGCAAAATATTTCCTTATCTACATTTCTGGCAAAGTTATTATATTCTGTATAACTAGAAGTTTGTGTTTCCAGACGGGCTGGGTTCTTTCACATTATTTAATTAAAGGAAAACCAAAAAATTGCATGAGCAATTTGGTTAATAAGTGGAAAAAAGAAAAAGGAAAAATTTTTTAATTCATGTATATTTGATTTATAATACTGTGTTAATTTCTGCTGTATAGCAAAATAATTCAGCTATAAATATATGCACATTCTTTTTTATATTCTTTTTCATTATGGTTTATCACAGATATTGAATATAGTTACCTATGCTATATAGTAGGACTGTGCTGTTTGGGAAATTCTTAATACTATGTGACTATAATTAATAGGCAAATACATATTAGCTATAAGTAATTTCAAGAACCATATTCTAGTAATATAAAATGTGGAAACAAAACTATTTCTCATTACTTAACTTACCATAGTTGCTTTAAAGGAATATATCTTAATTTCCAAAACACTGCAGAAGCTGACATGTCCTAAAAAAACATAGGTTTTATTTCTGCCCAACAGTTTCTTAGGGACTTAGGAGGCAGAGACTGAACAGATCCCAATAAAGCATCTGGAAATTCATTTGGGTACACTCTTGAACACTTAATTACTTGAAGAAGAATTAATTACAAATATAAGCAGACTTTCAGTACAATAAGTAGGCTGAAGCTAATCATGAATTAAGATTGGGATGAGGAAATTGAACTATCTTTAGTTAATTTAATACATTTTAGGTGGGGAGTGAAGTTCAGTTAACCATGAATATCTATAAGCTCTGAACCTTAGAAAAGTTTTGTCAGGGAGAACTTCCAGAATGTTTATTTATGGAGGTTTTGATCTCCAAGTTATTCTGTACAGTCTACAAATTAACAAAGGAGGAAACAAAAAAATAAAGAAAGCAAGCAAGGAGGGAAGGAAGGGAGGAAGGAAGGAAGGAACCATTCAAATAGAATTTTGTTTTCCATCCTACACCAGGAGTTTACTACTTTATAATGGCAGAAGTCACACTGTTTTGAAATGCCTAAATTGCTTCATTTCAATTCAGATACCCCAAACTAGAGATTTTAACCAAATCTTTATGTATTATGAAAAAAATCAGATATTAACAAAGTGATTTTAATTTGGGGGGCTTTAGAACTTGATTTTTTTTAAGTCCTTTTATTAAAAAAAATCATGATTCTCCAGGTATCATTTTAAGAACCTTCCTGTAACTTTTCTCTACATTGTTCACGATTATGTCCTTCATGCTTAGAAAAACATCTGCATAGAGTAGTCACCTGAAAGATTTTTGATGAATGCAAATGGCTTTTATAGATAAAATTAGTGTATTAAGTATTTTTATAAAGGTTTATAGCAGTTATAAGATATGTTAATGATAGAATTATTCTTTTCATATATACTTACCTAAATTCTCAAACAGACAAATAAATGTCACATGAAAAAAAAACCTTCCAAAAGTTAACTACTGTCAATACTTTCTGAACATTTTTCTTTTGTCCCTTCCTCTCTCTTAGTATAGATATAGATGAGTAGATATGGATATAGAGATATTAAAAAAAATCACACATATACTTTTACTAAAGCAGAATCATGTGATATATGCTTTTATATAAGCTGCATTTTCAATTCACTGATATACTACAATACACAGGAGTCCACCACATAAAGAATATTATCACACACCCAAAATGTCAATAGTGCTGAGGCTTACAAGCTTTGTTCTGAAGACCTGGCTTTGTCCTAAAGATAAATGCTGAATTAAAATGACAAAAGGAGGGAGGGGTTAAAATTAAATAATATCATAAATGCTTATTCTATCTGAAAAAAGCAGTGAGAAGACTCCCAAGATTAGTATAAATGCCCCCAAATAACTTCCATCCCATCAACAAGACATTTCCATTATAAAACCCTACATTCCACTCACAGGCAATAAGGGTTAAATAGCCCAAAATGAACATTACAAATTAAATGGAAAATCAAACAAACCTCATTAAACCTGGGAGAAACTTTTTTCCTTGAGATGATAGGGACAGAAATCGACAAAAGTGAAGGAAGAAACAAAAAAGGTACCAAAAACAGAAACAGAAAAAAATAATGGATGAAAACGACAGTCTTCAATTTCCATAAGTTTAAATCGATTTTGGCATTATGGCAATGGCTGAACTGAAACAGATCAAACCGGAAGCCATAATTCTATTCTCTATGGTCACAAATGTGGACTGTATGGTGGCCTCTTTTTTTCAATAAGCAAAAGAATAGAAAAAAACCTAGTGCTGTGACCCCAATCAAATATAACATACCACTTTTAAGCAGTAACCTACTGTTAACCATCACCATTTTATGTTGAGTCATATAAAAATATTGATTGTAAAAGGTGACTTTGTATATTCTAAATCTCAGTGCTCCTTTGTAAAACCAAAAATTGACATTTCCTCTTTCTTCAGAGAAAGGAAAAATATGTCTTCTAACACATACAGAATACTATAAATGTGAAAATACCACTGTTTAAAACAAGCTAAGAAATATTTCTTGGCAGATTTCTTCCTGCAGCTGGATCTGACAGCAAATTGTAAACCTATCAAAAACGAGTTTGTATAATGAACAGACACAATGTTAAACACTGCACTGCAGCAGGACTACTTCAATTAACATAATCTGGGTAGTGGAGATGCAGAACGTGTTAAGCTTTCAGACAATATGCTGGCATCTAGCCTGCGTCAAATATCCAAGCAGAGGTCCCTCTTGCTCATTACCATCTACCTAACCAGCCCTCGGTAGTAACCACATTAGAAGCCCACATTACCATAAGCTCTAGACAGCGCTTAAAGGGGGGGCCTCGGCTATCTATCTACATACTAAATGAAAACAAAAGTTTCCCAGTGGTGTTGCTCCTTTTGGGGAAGGAGCCAGAGGAGGAGAAAAGAGGAGAGGCGAAAAATTTTTTAAGTTTCAAATAACTTTACACTTTCTATTTTTTTTTAGAACCAGCCTCAGGTTAAAAAATAAAAATAAAAATAGTGACATTAAGGTAAGGAATACCTCAACGTATTTGATACGTGGGATTCTTATACATTAGCATTTTCCCTTTAAGAAGCTATAAATTATTTTTTCCTTAGGGGTAAAAGCCTTCTCTCCTAGTACTTAAAGATTTCTCTGAAGTCATTGAAAATCCCTTATAGAATGTTTCATCTCCTTTATTGTGTTGTTTACTAACAAGATTATATGGAAAAATCAGGAATAAGATGTAGTTTGTCCAACAAAAGTGGAGAGAACCATTTCATATTTTTTTTCTGGTGAGCACAAAAAAACCTACAACCAGAATTCTTATTTCCAGAATACAAGAAGGAACATTATCTCTGCACACAGAAAAGCAAGCTTTCTTTTAGAAAGTAAATTAAGGTTTTTGTCTGGTTACTCTACAGCATATACAGCTTACCCTGCAATCAGTGCTTAAAATCAGAAATGAAGATGAACTTAAAATGAACTTCTTGGTATGTCTTCATTTTCTACCCTAAAGCAAGTCAGATGATTTGCAGTATCTGTTACACAGGAATTTTTTTTCAGGCATCACCCCCACAATGTTATCCATACACCTCTAGGTTAACATACTAAACCAACTGGGGCTAATTAACTAGTTCGGCTACACAAAATCTTTTCTGCTTTTAATTACATTAACCTAATGTGACTTGAATTCAGCAGACCAAAAACAAAACCACTAATTATATTAAGGGCTTCAAAGACAATTTCAAATTGCTAACCACCAGACTGTCATATAATTTATTTCATTTCCTTAAGTAGATGTTGCATTCAAAATCTGTGTTTCTCACTATAAATACTATTTTTAAAATAGATCCTAACAATGGATTAAAAGAACACTGATTTAGAATGCAAGAAGAGAAACATGTTTCAATAATACACAGAAGACACAAACAGGTGTCATTACACCTATGGGAAATTGGGCAGTACTTAATTTTTACAATTTTCTGAAAGATTAAAGGCTCAGAAATATTCATTTACAATAGTAAAGACAACAGCAGGGTTAATATGAGTGGCAGTTTTAAAGCACCCAGATTTAGAAATTATTTTTTCTAAAAAATGATTCTTTATCATGTTTTCACACTGCTTTGCAAAATAAATGAGCAGAGAGGCTGTGAATTATAGAACAGGGTATCATCCTTAAACAATTCACTACTAAGTCTCTTTGGGCAGAATATCTCTTCATAGCAATGCTGTCAATTCTGCCTGGATCTTTGACCTGAGCAACAGATACCACGCTGTTGTCAACTAAAGGAAGAGTACTTCGCGTGGGTTTAGGACTTAATGACCACAAGACAACAGTACCCCAGATGCCAGTCATAGCCTCCAGACATTCACCGTGGTGAACTAAACCTCAGGGCAGTTTTGGACAGTCCTTAAGGACTCCCTTCAACAGAGACATGTTAAGAAGAGTCAGAGTAACAGTTTTTATTTCTTTAACCTTTAGCATTAATTCAACAACAGTAACAACAAAAACCGCCCCCCACCAAAGATATCTTGTTTGATCAGGGAGCAGAGAGTGATAGGAAATGAAAAAATATCCATCACTTTCCAGTCTGGTTGCAAGTGTATCAACCATTAATGTGAACAATTCCAATTGAAGCTTCCATGCCTTCTAACATATACCATATCAAGTTTCAAAAACAAAGGTTGCATTCTAAATGAAGGAAAAACACTGGTGGTAGTGCAATTATACTGTACATATGATAGGCAATGAGTTTGATAAAATACATGTCCCACAGCAGTCTAAAAAGTTATAACCAAATAAAAGATAATTCACATAATTTGGATCTTATATACTATCAAAGAATACAGTCTTTTTTATTTTGTAATATTTCTTATTCACACTCTCAGGTAAGCAGTTCAATAAAAACAGTTAATAAAAAGCCATGCTGAGAATTAAATAATTTTATGTTTTTACTAATCTTGGTTTAATATCAAATATAGGTAATTTATATTTTTTAATATACATATTCATAGTTTTGCTGTTTTACTTTTTGGAACATGAATTTTAATGGAGTTAGCAAGTAGATCAAAATTTAAATTTTTGTAAAACTTCAGTTATCAAAAAACATTGATATAAAATAATTTATATCTACCACTCAAATCACCATCAATACTTAAGTATAGACAGAAACTTCAAGAACTTAATCTTTATTCTATTTATCTATACTAACCTTGTCACACTAATGTTTTTAAAAGTGATTTTGATGTATCCATAACATGATTTCTTATTGAAATCTCCAACATAAGTTTTCTTTTGGATGAATAAACAAAATAATAAACTATGGCTAGCAAATTACAGTTCTTCTTCCTGGCTAACAAAGTTTATTTCTGCTCTATTTTTCATAAAGGCTGCTGCTGCTGCTAAGTCTCTTCAGTCGTGTCCGACTCTGTGCGATCCCAGAGATGGCAGCCCCCCAGGCTCCCCCATCCCTGGGATTCTCCAGGCAAGAACACTGGAGTGGGTTGCCATTTCCTTCTCCAATCATAAAGGCTATTGCCTCTTAATATATTTTCCAAAAAAAATTCAACTCTTTCTATTTCTGCTTCATTCTGGTTCACAGGGACCTTTAATAAAGGAGAGAGAAGAGAGAGAGGAAAAGAAGGAGAAGGAAGAAGGAATGCATTGTTTTCAATACTTCCCACTCAAGCTTCTTGATGAGATGTAACCTGATTTCATGCTGGTTATCCAAAGGCTGTTCTACATAGCTGCCATGTACTCATGACCAGTTCAATACGGACTCCTCATACAAAATGAGAGACTGTACAACACAGGTGGATTAAACTAAAAAAATAAATTATATGCTATTATTTACAATATTTTCTCAGTATAGATTATAAAAAAAAATTAGATTTCCATCACACTGTGAAAATTTTTCATCTGAATGTTACTTATCCATTTGCTTGTCCATTCTTATGCTAATCATCCTTGGTCTTTGTAGCCTACTTAACGGTAGGTAGGAATGATGTTCACGAGATTTTCACACACAAAACGTCTTTGTACAACAAAAGGATGCCTGGGTAAGTACATACACACTGTAAAGAAATTATGAAAATGACAAATTGAGAACAAATGACTATTCCACATTTTACCTGGTCACATTAAAAGGGAAAGTGTTACAAGGGGAAAAAAAAAACATAAGTTATGGTAGGTCTTTCAACTGTTCTCCTAGGTGTGGAATCGAGAGGAAAAACAGGCAATTAGGATCTCTCCATTGGCATTCCATATTTGCTTGGGCTACATGCATACAAGAGAACATGATCCAATTTCATTTGTTTGCTGGGCCACTTTACAATGCCATTTAAAAACCAACATGATTTCTGCCAAGAGTTTAAACACACTCGATCATCAGAGGGAAGCAACAAGAGACACATGCAGAAAAAAGCAATTATCCCAGTGGGGACACGTGGCTCTCTCCACAGCTTGGGGAGCTGCCAGCTGAGAACACAGGCCTGGGAGAATTGCTGCCTAGGACTATGGCAGCTGCGTTTCTCTGTGATTTTCATTTCTCCAACTAAACTTCTCATTTCTTCCTCATAGCAGTTTATAAATTGGTAGTTGGCTGTTTGATGCCCCAGAAGCACACCTAGGATAATTTGATTATAGACTAACAAGGGCTGTACTGCTAATTGAAGGCAAGCAGGAGCCACCCTGCAGAGAGACATGGTTAAGTTAAAGGGAGAGGATGATATTCTGTATGAAAGTATAAATTATTACCTTTCTGTATATCTAGTTTATATCATCAGATGATCTTGCCATGAATCCTAATTTTAACAAGGAATAATACTTAAAAAAAAAGAGAAAGGAAGTCCTGCCTTCTTAAAAGACACCTATTTTGCTTGCTTAAGTGTGGTTCAAAGTCAATATGAAGACCTGGGTTTGGCATTTTCTCCTGGACACCATGTTATTGAACCAGTCAACCGGGAAAGCCATCTCTAATTTATTGTATTCCAAACCAGGGGCAGACAACTGCCGACTGCTGGTGAAATAGAGAGCCGATGAAACAGTGAGGGCTTTTAGCTGATTCCCCAGGTGTCTGGTTCCCAAGTTATTAAGATCAGAACCCCAAAGTGAATCCTATGAAAAGGAGGCAATATAAAAGAGTGGTTTGAGAAGAAAACAGCCTCTGCCAGCCATCCCTGCAAAGTAAGTTAAGTTGATTGATTTTTACCTCTGAAAATTCTACGTATTACATGGTAGTATTCTACATGCATATGAGAAATTAATTTAGTTCCCAGACATTAAAGTTAATGTATTAGTTCCTTCACAGGTCTCATGAAACAATGTCCTGCTGTTTTAAAGGTAAAAACAAAGTCTTATGGGCAATTTTCACTTTCCTACGAAAACAGGATTGCTTTTTATCACCTCTTCCAACCATCTGGCTATAATTCTGAATTTACATATAGTCACTGTTAGGATAGCCTGAAATAAAAATCTATGGAGGAATTATGACTATACCCTAGAAATAAAGATGACAAATGCTCATCATATTTGAGGGGAGAAAAGCTCATTTTTAAGCACTTGGCTCTTTTGAGTTACATATCCACCAGCTGAAAATATTTTTCAAATAGTAAATCCTTTTTTTCCTCTCACCACGGATTCTTACGCTTAGCTTTTTTCTACAGTTTTGGTCCAGTATGAGAATTTCCCTTACCACCAAATGCCTTGCTAAGCTAATGCCTTTTCCAGAGACACTATTTTGTTATTTGCGAAATTTAAATTCACTTATGTTATGAAGAAAACATAACTATGGCAAACAAAGTCCAAACCAAGGCTGAGTATGCAATGGATTCTTGGATTCAGAAATGCAGAATGACTTTATAGAAATGAAGTATAGAAATTAAGGAGACTTGTTTATATAAATAAATTTGTAACCTGCAAAAATAAATAAGCAATAAAAGCATTTAATACTTTTTATTTAACATTTAATACTGATACAAGGAGGAAGATCCCTAAAATAAGCCATAAATTGAAATAAACACGCATCCCTGTTCTATGGTATTTTAATCTAAAAGAGTCAAGAGAACAAGAAGCGACTTGCATGTGACAAGCTTAATTGATTAATCAGAGTCAGGGCTCATCAGACAGGGTCAGAGATTCAATATCCATATGGTCAGTTGCTTCACTCTCTTTTATTGATCACAAGACTATGCCGGAACCTAGCTCACTTATTTGGCAAATTTGTGCCTCATTTCGTAAGAGACACATGATAAGATAAAAGATGATAGATAACCCCCTCTTCTCCACCACAATACATGGTAAAACAAATGAAAATATATCTACATACTACCTAAGAGAAAGCAAGTAAGATAATTTACGCATGTGAGGGACAGAATAGAATCTTGGGGAGAAAGGTCTGAGCTAGGGCTTAAACGAACTCTTTTTCGTGGCTTACATTAATCTTCATAATTATGTACATGTACTTCTCACTATTTCTAGAGAACTGATAGTCATCTTGTGGATAAATAAATCAAAATAAAAGTATCCTGTCCCTTATATTTCTATAGCTATCTGCAAAAACAAAAGTGAAAATGTCTACCTGAAGAGTATTTCAAACACCATTTGGAATGATACATTTGCAACACTCTTTCTCCAACTATAAACAGTAAAGTTCCCCAGTGAAGACAAAAGCATTCTGAACAGAATATCCGTGCAAAAATTATTAATAGTGTTAAGGACGTCAGTGTCCTGGATTGCCCCAAACCTAAGGCTATGAATTATGTTTGAACTTCGATTTGAAATTCAGAATTTTGTGAATCCTAGGTTTCTTCCATACAAACCTAAGGAGGAGGTTTCAGCATTCAGAACTTTTCAGGTAAGGTTCTGATGTTTGTGATATCAGTCAGTGGGAAAATGAAAGAGTAAGATTAACACCAATAAGAAACAAAAAACAAAAAATTCTATCTTATGCTTACTGTTTCTCTTCTATATAAAATAGAAATTCTACAGTGGTAAGGAGTTTTCTGTATCTCTAGAATCTTGCTCCACTCCCATGGAGAAAGCACACTATCATATTTTTCAAGATTTGAGATGTAGGATACATAGAATTCTTTAATTTTGGTCATCATTTCTTCACTGAAAGGCTTGATATTTGAGAATTTGTTAGAAATACACTCTTTTATGTTGCTGTACAGAGAAAAACTCAAATTCTGTTGACCTCATACCAAAGTAATACATACATTTAAAGATGCTAACGTTTCAATAGGAGTTTTTAAACGACTTAACAACTGGAAAAAACTGAAGAAAGTTATGTCCTAAGTGTAAAATGCTTTTGGCAGTCTTCTCCTCAAACACATGAAAAATACATCAGTGAATCTGTGGAAAATTTCGTAAATGTACTACTGTATTTAAACAACAACCTGGAATATCATTACTGTCATGATTAACGAGAACCATGAGGTAGTAACATGTGCTGTGTATATGGCATTGTTGCGTGCATCATCATTCATTTTTATAACAGTCTCACAGGTGAGATATATTTTTCTATTAAAGGATGAGAAAACTAATGCTCAGCGCATATCAGAAACTTGCTCCAGATCATTTAGCAAGTGATTGGAGTTCATTCTACATAAATCCAAAGTAAAGTTTACCTAGTGCACTTACTTTTGGACAGAAAACAAGAGCTCCTATTTTCTGTGCTTCTCATGCCACAAACTACAAATCAGCAATGTCTCCCATAGATTGAGAGACTCAATGGCTTGGAGAAGAAATAGGTACTCTTGGTGGACCTCCCTGAGAGCATTAGATTGATGGCCCTCCTTCCATTACACTCCATATTTAAGCCTGAGTGATCCGAACAGCCAGACTAATTGCCATTAGTCCACCTAGCTGCCAGTGGAAAAGATGGACCTGTTTACATTTCACATATGCATTTGTTCTTTTTAGGAGAAATTTAGTTAGGTAAATATCTCACAGTAGTTCCTCTATGGGGGGATGGCTCTTCTTTTCCCATGTAAATATGTACTTATTCCTATGACATATAAAGATGAGAAAATCTGACATGATCTTTTATAAGCATGATGCATGACATAATATGGTGATATGCTGTATCTAGGGGATAGAAGAGTGACACCATGAATGCTAAAAGGCAAAGAAATAAGAAATAATGGATTCCTTAGCAAATTGCACTTTATCCACTCAAGGAGACAGAGTTCCATTATTTTCAACTAGTATTATGCAGGTTGAGTTCAACTGCTTTTGAAATTTTCCTATACATGATGATGCTCTTAAAGGTGACTTAAACATGAGACTTTTTCTAGTGTGATCTGCCTTTAAAGCTTCGTGATCACCTAGATTTGTAAGATTTAGGAAGAGAAAACCTGTGCCATCTGTTAGTAATTTTCTTAATGCACACTGGATTATTTTACAAGTGTATGATTTATCATATTATCAAATTCTTCAGGCTTAAGGAGATAAAACTTGAAGTGGTCAGATGTTACTAATAGAGTATTAGTACTTTTAAAGCAACTCGCCTTTAAACAAAAGAAAGGCAGAATCAGCATTAAATTAGACATCAGCCTCAGCATAAGACTTGGGATTATTTCTTGAGAGAGCATCTTTAAAAGTGACAGTATGAACAAGATGGAGAAATAGATAAAACCAATTTTAGCCAATTACAGGTAATGAAAAGACAATCCCAATACCTTTGCTCAGATTAAAAATAATTTTACATATAAAGGCTAAAAATAATTTATGTGATTTCTGCAGTTTGAACCATGTTTTTAGGGGATAATGCTGTATACTCAAATGCATTTTTCCATTTACTACTTTGTTTTTTAAAGATTACGATTCATTCTTCCTGTGGTAAACAGAAAATTATGTCTGGGACATCATGAGAAAACACTGAAATTACAAGCATTTAGAAAAGTCAGGTTTTTAAAAATAGAGAATTTACAAAAAGTATTCTTATATTTGTTTAAATTTTTTCCAAATTATAGGCAAGGTTTATAAGCAAGGTTTTAAGATAAATTTTAAAACGGTATTTCTAGAGAAACATTTCATCCATGATTAATAGATATTCGAAAATAAACTGGTTGGGACACCATCCTTGAAACCACAAAAAGATTGTACCTTTAATTTGGCAAACTACTTTAACCTATAATTAAACAAAGTGCTCCCAGACAGTAGTAAAATGCCACTAGTCCTTGGCTATTTGGAGGACTGTAATGACCTGATCAAATATATCAAAGTGATTGGAATGTGAAGAAACCTAGTTGCTTGAATGAGCATGCATTATGAGGAAGAAACAAAGGGACAACAACATTTGTAAATCAACTCTCTCAGGGTATCATGCTAATCGGAGATTGCTATTACGAGCTCCATCTCTAACCATGTGTGTTAATTTTGCAGTTACAATACTTATGGTAGTGTACTCCATTGATAATTACTTTGAATTATGAGCTTTAACTTTTTCTTAGCTAACCACTCAAATTTCTGAGATGTTTTCTGCTTTCTGGAATATCTTCTCTGATTGAAGGATCCTGGATGCTGAGTGGCTGTGTACATCCACATCAGGTTTTGGCTCAGTTAATTTTAGGATTTGGCTGAATTCCGTATCGAAGGTGCCAGGCACTGCTGAAACTAATATTTGGCTGAGACTAGCTTTTGGGAAAATATTCAAAACTATCTCAGAGAAAACATATCTGGAAAAAAATTCAGAAGGCCAGAAACATTTTGAGAGATTTGAAAGAATAGTGACAGTCAACATGAACACAAAACTGGGTTAAAAAATCAACGTTGTACAATGCCAAACCTGTTCAAGAGTATTCCGCTTTTTCGCATGTTAGGACTTTTACTCATGTGAAAGTTCATTATACTTTTTAGAAGAAACTTAAAAGTGCTACAGTATATTGTTTCCTGACGTCACCAAAGATTATTTATTAAACTAGAAAACATTCCATCTGGCACTCTTTAGCCTCTGCTACTTTATCTCTGCATCCAAACATACTTGCCCCCCTCTCTGACACGTCAGTCTCTTTATATGGACTTACAAGGATTTCATTAGGAATTACAACTAGGTGTCCTAAGGGACCCAGACAAAAAAGGGCATGTAGCCTATAAATTACAGAGGCCCCAAGAGTATATGTCATATAGAAGGAGACACATTTTATGTACACTTAAAAAAACTGATCGAAAACAGGATATGCCAGTTTTATCAGTGTTGGTTTTTTGGGGGTTGTTTATTTTGTCCTCTAAATGATACAAAAGGGCTCTTTTTCATTCTGACCTTAAAAGTCTCTGGTCTCTCCGGTCTCCAAGTTATGAATATCAAAGAGAAAAGAACATTAACTGGAAATCAAGAGAGGACTATTGAAAATAACACTTTACAATGAGGCTGTTATTGTGATTCTTCAAAGTACTCTCACCACTCTGGTTTGATTCTCATTATAAACTTATTAAATAGAGAAGTTATTATTAGCTTACTATTTGCACCAATTAAAGGATGTTACCAAGGTATACTAATTAATGCAGTTTCAAAAAGGAGCTTCGGACTTCCCCAAAATGGCCATAAGTTTACGTTGTTAGTATTTAAATTGCTGTAGTTTATTTTGATTGTTTTGGATGAAATCCTGAGGCAACTTAAAATAATCACTTAAGATGAATTTAGATATGTTCTTAAAAGCATACTTGATAAAGCAAAAATATGTAGAGAATTATTCATCAAAGTGACACAAGGTCATGTTTGTACCCAATGGATAAATAATTGAAAATAATATGGGAAAATATTGAAAATAATACTTTCTATGATTGGAAATATTGAATTTAGGACACAAAACAAGTAGCAAAATTGTATGAAACGAGTCCAGTAAACCACTTTATCTGTGGATTTCTTTTGTTAGGAAACATCTTAAATGTAAGTTTTTCTTTGAGAAGGGGTGATCAGATGTAGTGTGTCACGACAAAAACAAAACAGGCATTGAGACATCTGGGCATTACAGCTGACTCGTGATATAGATCCATTAATGACTCAGGGCAAATCAACTCCCTGGCTTCCTATTCTTGCTTAAAAATTAAGGGATTTGCCCATTTACAATCTCTCGTCAGCTCCATCTCTAAGATTCTGTGCATACTTGTAAGCCCCACAGACATATATTTACTCACATAATTAACCTGTGTAGTATCTCTTCCTTATCCTACTAATAAGCCAAAGAAGAAAAGATGTTTTAGAAAAAAGAAATGACATGGATGATACTTCCTTTCCAGTTTACAAGAGAGTAAGAAAATAAATGTATAAGTGCATATGGAAATAAAATCAAGTCTGTTCAAATTAGGATTTTTCAGTTCTACATATGCTAGAAGACATTTTTCTGATTTATATTTCATTATTTAATATCTGCAGAAATATGTATTAGGCTCCAACTATAAGGTGAGGAAATACAGGTGGCCCTTAAGTGTCTTATGTATACTAGATAAGTAATATGTAAGTAATGATTTGCAACAGGCTCCAAAATCACTGCAGATGGTGACTGCAGCCATGAAATTAAAAGACACTTACTCCTTGGAAGAAAAGTTATGACCAACCTAGATAGCATATTCAAAAGCAGAGACATTACTTTGCCAACAAAGGTCCATCTAGTCAAGGCTATGGTTTTTCCTGTGGTCATGTATGGATGTGACAGTTGGACTGTGAAGAAGGCTGAGTGCCAAAGAACTGATGCTTTTGAACTGTGGTGTTGGAGAAGACTCTTGAGAGTCCCTTGGACTGCAAGGAGATCCAACCAGTCCATTCTAAAGGAGATCAGCCCTGGGATTTCTTTGGAGGGAATGATGCTGAAGCTGAAACTCCAGTACTTTGGCCACCTCATGTGAAGAGTTGACTCATTGGAAAAGACTGTGATGCTGGGAGCGATTGGGGGCAGGAGGAGAAGGGGATGACCGAGGATGAGATGGCTGGATGGCATCACTGACTCGATGGATGTGAGTCTGAGTGAACTCTGGGAGTTGGTGATGGACAGGGAGGCCTGGCAAGCTGCGATTCATGGGGTCACAAGGAATCGGACACGACTGAGCAACTGAACTGAACTGAACTGAAAAGCAAAATGGTTATCTAAAGGAAAGGGAACTGATCATAGGAAGATAAAATCAGTGTAGAAGTACAGAGTAGGGTTTTGCAGTAGGCTCCTCTTTAGAACTCAACTTTAAGTTCAAACTTGAAACAAATAAGTTAGATAAAGAGGGTGTAGGCCTCAAAACATCCCAGACAGAAGGAATAGGATAGGCAAAGACTTTCATAATTTGATACTGCTAGCTCTTAGGATCTAAGCTGTTAAATTCACAAGTGAAGTGAAGTTGCTCAGTCGTGTCCGACTTTTTGAGACCACATGGACTATAGCCCACCAGGCTGCTGCGTCAGTCCGTGGGATTTTCCAGGCAAGAGTACTGGAGTGGGTTGCCATTTCCTTCTCCAGGGGGATCTTCCTGACCAGGGATCGAACCCAGGTCTCCCGCATTGGAGGCAGACGCTTGTACCGTCTGAGCCACCAAGGAAGTAAATGCACATCTAACACACAAATAATGAAAATCTAGAGCAATGATCAAATAAATACCCATTGGGATTACATTAACAATTATATTGCATCTAAACTGATTTGTGTGCTGGAACTGAGAAAGCCTTCTGTTTATTAAAATCCTTTCAAAAGAGTACTTGAGCTTCACAGGTAGTTCTAAGATGTTAGCTTTCGTTTTTCTAGTTTCAGCATCCAAACATGAGGAGTGTATATGTAAATATTTAAATAGAATTACAAGTTTCTGGAAAGTCTCAAGATGTTTTTTGGGATGATAAACCAGCGGTTCTCAACCAGCACACTTCATCTGAATCATAGCATTTCTCAATTCCCCTGAGAAGTGTACATAACTGGAACTGTTCTTGATGCACAGGAGAAAAGTCTATTTATTACACTGAGTGAATGCCTGAGGGCATTAGGGCTTAATTTTCTTGTGGAGTCCCCCATTGGTTATTGCATTTCACAATAAGGATGAACAAAGATTCAAATTAGTTTCTTAATACCAGTATTAGTCTGAAAAATTACTTACTCATAATATTCACCTGTACTAAGTAGTCATGCTGATTCTGTAGAAATTTGTTTTCTCACAGTTGTAAATCAATATAAACAGAAAATTAGATGAGACAAATGCTGAATCTGTTCATATATACATATATACAAGGTCTTCTTGTTTATTCGGAAAAGTTGAAATTGCTATGGCATAAACAGTTCCTGATTTTTTTCCACCCAGTTTTGGATTGCTGAATATATCCAGAGGTCAGGAAGATTTACCAACAATAATGAAAGCCAGAATACTGATTACTAATCCATAAAGAGTGTGTCACCATTTAAAATGACATATGTATTTTTGCACTGATTTCCCATAAGGACACTGTAAACCAATACAGGTATTATTAGACAATTCATGTCACAGATGGAAACAATGAAATTTACAGAGATCAAATGTCTATAAAATCATGCATATAAGTTTTAAAACCTGAATTTATTACATGTCTTATATAAAACTATATTGACTTTACTAATACACTGGATTTCAGCGATTAAATTTGAAAATTAAGTAGGATAGGACATAAGTTTACTTTTTAACTCATTTCTTTGGTCCCATGATGCATATAATAGATTCATACTGATTAACTTGTGTTTAAATCATTAATAAAAATTTATTCTTAAAAAAAGATGAAATATATAACGTACATAACTATGTAAGACAGAAAAAAAGTTCTGGTTCAATACGCCAGTTTCCTTTGACCTTCACACAACAGAATGACCTATTTTCTTTGCAGGAACACAAATTTAACTTCTCAGGGAAAAGGGGCTCTGTGACATCAACTGCATAAAGCATGTTGATTTCCTGTCGGGCAACAGAGGGGAAAAGGAAGCAACAGACACTGAACAATGAAAGAAGTTGGAAGACCAGAGGAAAGCACTGATCGAAGGAAGGGAGGAGGAGCAGATGGCTTAGGAGGGAGACATGTGGGAATTGGGGGGAAAGGAAGCAATTGGCAAGGAGAGGGCTGAATGCCAAATTTATGAAGGATCTGGAGGACCCTGGGGATCTGGATGGGATGTGAGTCAGCTGCTTTTTACCAAAATATCACACCAACAAGGGAAATCAAAGAAGCCTACAAAGACACACAGGAAGCAGAGAAGGACTGGAAAAAGAACTGATGACATATTGCATTCTAACAATTGTACCTCTTAGCATGGGGAATGGGAGGTGTTAAATCATCTTTTATGTATAACTGAATTTTTCTCCAAACTTCACTAATGATTTTCAAACCTTTAGCTTGCTTATGAAAGAAATGATACAGATACAACTCTTCTATTTAAACCACATTTTACTGATGCCCTGTATTGGTGTGTTTTCTCATTCATATCTAAATCAATTACTTTAAACCATCTATAGGGTGACCAACTGTCTCAGTTTTCTGATAACTAAAGGTTATTTTCCTGGGCCTGGGATTTTCAGTGCTAACACTAGGACAGTTCCCTGCAAACCAGGATGGTTAGTCATCTTATTTAAGTTAAAACCTAAAGAAAAGGCCACTAAATCCCCTTGCTCTTCATGCTAAAACATACAGACACTGAAATTTTCCCCACGTTTTTTAAAGAAGAATGAATAAGGTCTTAATACAAGGATATGATAAGCAGATGAAATTGACAATATAATGGTTTCTGGACTATGGCTTTGATAAGAATAAGTAACATAATGAAAGCATTTCTTTGTAATTTATTTTTTTCAACTAAGTAACCAAAAATCTATAAGACTTATATTTAGAGCAGGCTGCTTTGAGGACAGGTGGGAAAAAAATTAAAATTAAAGCACAGCTTATCTCAAAAAATAAGACAAGTCATTTAAAAATGCTATGTCAAAGTCACAAACGAAGATGGAAACAATATGTATTATTCATCTCTAAATTTTAACTTACAAGTTAAGAGTTTCAAACATGAAAGTCTTTTTAAACTCTTCTTTTAAATACTAAAATGACATAATTCTGGGTAAATGGCAGTAAAAGGTTATTTGGAAGAAAGTTATCTGGAATTTCAGAAATGAGTCCAGGATGATGTTTACCATCTACACTGTATTGTTACTATTTAGCTTTTACAACATTTTATTGTATTTATATAAAATTGCAAAGCTACTACATCAATATTTTTATTTAATTTCCCATTCATTTAATTTCTCATAATTGCTTAATTTTTCTGCAATAACTTTTGATGTATGTACAGCTGATGAAATTATAATCTAGCTAATCCACAAATTGCACAATTGACTACATAGTCAGTTAAATCATTCTCTGACTCATTCCTTCTTAATATAAATCCTTCTTTCCTTAAATGCCAAAAGATGAAGAGTCATTTACCATCCTCTTTAGAAAATCTCCTAATATCTTTTGAGGAAAGATCTCTACTGTCCAGAATAAATGGTTTTAGTTTATTTGAACCCTTAAACTATAACTGGTTTAGTTGAACTTATTTGATTGAACTTGGCCATTTATAGGTCATTTTTGTGAATGTACCAAACTTCAAATTTTATATATATTTGTTATATTACAGATGTTATTACTAGACATAATATGGACTAATTCTCAAATGTATCTAGTTTAGTTTCAAAACCACTATAACCTCCACTGTGTGAACTAATCTCTCCAGACCCTTACAAACTCAAAGACAATATTTCACAGTGGAGACTAAGAGTTGCTGCAATTCTGAGTTGAAATTTGCACTAATAGCAAATTCTCAGAGTCATTAAATATGTGGGAAAATCTATAGACCCTTTAGAAAATGCTGTCAGCAAACAAAAGGCAGATGTCTCCACAGCCAGTTCAGAGTTAACCACTGCCTTAGTGAAATTTTAGTATTTATGCGACAGGACTGCTGTGAGGATAAAATGGTCAATATATATATAAAGTTCTTAGAATGGGGCCTGGCACATAGTGTGGCATTAAGTGTTTAATGTCAATATCCTCTTTATCATCATCATTATCACTAGCATTAGCCTCCTCCTCGTCTCTATTAAGACACAACTGACAGGTATAAGTGTAACATAATGGAAAGAACATAGCTTATTCACTGAGTTTCAAAGGGGATTAAATGAGATAATATAAAATCTGTACATGGCAGTGCTCAACATACAATAGCTACTATTATTACTATAGTAGATTAGTAAATTGTTGGTGTCCTTACAATAACCAACAATCAGGACTTCCCTACAGCTCAGATGGTAAAGAATCTGCCTGCAATGCAGGAGACCCAGGTTCAATCCCTGAGTCAGGAAGATCCCCTGGAGAAGGAAATGGCAACCCACTCCAGTATTCTTGCCTGGAGAATGCCATGGACAGAGGAGCCTGGCAGGCTGCAGTCCATGGGATCACAAAGAGTCAGACACGACTGAGCGACTAACACACACACACAAGTATTATTGCATCATTGATGCAATGGACGTGAACTTGGGCAAGCTTTGGGAGATGGTGAGGGACAGAGAGGCTTCGTATGCTGCAGTCCATGGGCTCGCAAAGAGTTGGACACGACTGCGATACTGAACTATTGTGGGGCTTTCCTGGTGGCTCAGTGGTAAAGAATTCACCTGCAATTCAGGCAGCTCAGGTTGAATCCGTGGGTCAGGAAGATCCCCCGGAGGAGGAAATGGCAGCTCACACCAGTATTCTTGCCTGAGAAATCCCATGGACAGAGGAGCCTGGCAGGCTACAGTCCATGGGTTCACAAAAGAGTGGGACGTGACTTAGTGACTAAACAACAGCAGGTACTACTGAATACCTTAAATCGTTTAACTTATGAATACATTTGTTTTTATGCTTACAAATGAATCAAATGAATTTTATTTCTATCTTCTATGAGAGATGGGCTATTTCCTTCTGACATTATGCCTGCCATACCTGTAGCTACCATCAAGAGAATGTTTATTTGGTAGAGAAACAATAAAAAAGATATGGGAAACATGCTGCAGACATTGAACAATTGTGTAACTTTCCCAAAACTAGCATGATTTTACTTATCTTTTTACTAAGGTCACAATATTAAAATTACCCCAGGTCTACAAATGTACAAATAAATGGCACATTTTAAAATAAACTTAATACCATTTCACAATATTTTGGCACTAGTTAAGTTTCTATTCTCTTTTTACCAATGATGATTCACTCCATTTAGAAGCTCAAAATCATGCTAACGATTTTTTCTTGGCCTTTTTGGGTCTACTTGTCAGCAACATAATTCTGTAATTGACAATCTTTACATATAGTTATGCCCTTTTGTAGTCTAGGAATTTATTTGTGGTATGTACTTTCAACTGTATTTATCTCTTTCTTTAATTCAAGGGCAATTTTAGTTTTTTTGCTTGAACACAGATTTTTTTTCTCAATATATGGTATTGTTTCCCCCAATCTTATTAATAACATTCTCAGTTTTCCACTCGTACAAAATATTCTTGAGGGGCTTCCCTGCTGGATCAGTGATTAAGAATCCTCCTGCTAATGCAGGAGACACGAGTTTGATTCCTGATATGGGAGGATCCCACATGCTGAGGAGCAACTAAGCCTGCGCACCACAACTATTTAGCTTGTGCTTCACTCACTGCAACTACTGAAGTCTGTGCACCCTAGAGCCCACGCTTGGAAACGAGAGAAGCCACTGGAATGAGAGGTCTGCACACCACAACAAAGAGTAGCCACCACTCACTGCAACTAGAGAAAAGCCCATGCAGCAATGAAGAACCAGCACAGCCAAAAGTAAATAATTTTTAAAAAATCTTGAATTTGAGTACAATATTTCCAAAACACAGTGAAATAAAAGCAATATATCACTTTTTATAAAGTATATTTAAATGTTCTACAGCAAAAAAAAAAAATGTCTTAGGTCCTCTAGTTCATTTCTATGGGAAGAATTCATTTATTAATAATGGTTATGTCTAAGTTTCAGATATATGGAGTAAATCTATTTAATCCAGCCTTCCCCTTCTATTTCTTATTCTCAATATAAATACTTAGGTTTGGGTAGGGGAAGACAAGAAAGAAAGAATACTAGAGACAAAAACCATCTAATGCCTCTTTCAAATTATTCTAAGAAATACATGCCAAAAAATTTCTAAAAGATTCTCCTCTCAGGTAGGAAAATAAGAAAATGCTTTTATATATTCCTGGTTTATAATCATTATAGATCTAAAATTTGGCTTGGAATACTGGTCAGGGTAAAAAGAAATGACTTAGAACATCAAAAATGCAGGTGCAGTTACAATTCAATTACATATTTTCCTTTTTTGTAGGGTGTGACTTTGTTCCTACAGCTGGGAGCGTTGTACTTTAAATTTTCAACAAAGAAAGCCACCACATTAAAGAACTCTAGAAATTCCTATAACCAAAACTGTAGCAATAATCATGCAATCTTCATGTGCCTTTCATAAAGATAATATGTGCTTTAATCTCCTGTTTGTCTGTACTCAACACATTTGGCAAAGTACTTGGACAATAGAAATGAAAACAATCATTCAAGAACAAAGCTGAGGAAAGAAGAACCACAAAAAATATCTAATAATCAACATCTCTTAAGAATTTACTTTGCATTTTTGAAAAAAAAAGAATTAGAATTAACATCAGGCATTATGTTTCTGTTTTAAGTTTTTGTTTTAATTACTCAATTTTAATTTGCCTAAGGGAAGAAAATCCAACAAAAACAATTATGATCTAAATAAGAGCAGTAATTTTGTATACAAACTGCCGATTTTTCATCATTTCCCTGCATGTATAAATATGCTTTTTTACCTCCAGTGTTTTATCAGTTTAACAGTCATAATTTACACAAAACACACAGATGGTTTTAGAAACAGTAAAAAGTTTCAAAATGTTACAACTTCCTGGCATATGGAACACTATCGTGGATCATCATGTTGGCAGCATTTAAATGATTTTAAAGTTATTTATACTTTAACATCTTGGCATTGTTTCATAGTCACAGGTTATTTCAACATTAAAGTGTTTGAGTTCTGATAGGAGGTGGTTTTGATACTGATTTTAAGCTACTAATGTGTGGAGGCATTGGTGTCCTTTATTTACAGGATAGCATCTTCTAGACAGTAAAATGTAAATGAATATTCTATAATAAAGCACTTTGGCATAAACCACAACATCTGCTAGTTTAATATATAAAAGGAAGTTCCAAGAATTTTTTAAAAAATAAAATTTACCATAGCAGTTTTACACCTTTTTTGCCATAAAAAAATGCATAAATACATATATATGCATACACACAAAACGAAACCTTTAAGATTAACTAAGACTTTCAAAATGTGCTGCTGCTGCTGCTGCTGCTAAGTCGCTTCAGTCGTGTCCGACTCTGTGCGACCCCATAGATGGCAGCCCACCAGGCTCCCCCATCCCTGGGATCCTCCAGGCAAGAACACTGGAGTGGGCTGCCATTTCCTTCTCCAATGCATGTAGGTGAAAAGAGAAAGTGAAGTCGCTCAGTCGTGTCTGACTCCTAGTGACCCTGTGGACTGCAGCCTACCAGGCTCCTCCACCCATGGGATTTTCCAAGCAAGAGTACTGGAGTTGGGTGCCATTGCCTTCTCCAAATGTGATGCTACAACACCTTTATGTTTTAATTATTTTATTAACTATTTTATTAGATACAGTACAGAAGGAATTGGCTATACAATTCTAATGTGCCTGATTTCAATCTTTTCAATTTCCTTTGAACCAGTTCAGTGAGTTTTAATCCCACTATTAAACTGAAACTGCTATTGTCAAGGTCATTAATGACCACCAAGTTGTCAATTCCAATGATCAATTCCAATCCTTCTATTACCTCATCTACAGGCTGCAACTGACTCAGTCACTGCAACCTCCTTAAAGCACTATCTTCAGTTGGCCACCCTTCCTGCTTCCTTTCAGTCTCCACTGCTCTTTCTGCCTCTTTTCCCTGAGAGCTAAACACTGGATCTCTTTCGCTATCTATGTATAATCACTCCCTTGGTGATTTCAGTCTCCTGTTATTTAAATAATATGTGCATGCTGATGACGCCCATATTCATTAAGATAGGCTAATGAGTCTCTGCTAAGAAGTTCTCTGTGATTTACTACAACAAAATCTTATTTCTTCTTCTTTCTACATGAGCACCAGGGGAAGACAGGAATGTGAGGTGGAAAGCTGTGCTACACCTAACTCAGGCACCTAGGCTCTTTGGGTGTCCTGGAGCATGTGTCTTCCTTGGTTCAGTTCAGTTCAGTCACTCAGTTGTGTCCGACTCTGCGACCCCATGAACCACAGCATGCCAGGGCTCCCTGTCCATCACCAACTCCTGGAGTCCACCCAAACCCATGTCCTTGGTTGCCACATAGTAAAGAGAAAGAGTGCTGGAGAATCACTCACTAGTATTTAGCATCTTTAATTTTCACTTTTATCTCATGAAGCTGAACCAGCCAAATGGGTTTGCCCCATAGCAAGGAAACTGGGAAGCAGAACCTTTCTTCTGCCCAGAAGGAGGGGAGGACTGCCTGGTAATGAGTACTTGTTTTCTCTACCACAGCTCAAATTTTTCTCCAACCTCAACCTCAACTCTGATGTTCTGACTCATGTTTCCAACTGCCCATCTGACGTTTATACTTGGATATCTAATAAGAATGTCAAAATCACAATGTCTAAAACTGAGCTCCCGATACTTCCCATTTCAAATCTCTTTCTACAATTAATGGCATCTTTGTCAATGACATCTTGACCTTTTCAGTTGCTCAGACCAATGGACGAAGATACTCCTTTTCTTTTTCTCACAAGCCACATCCAATCTTTTAGCAAATTCTGTTGGCAATTGCTTCACAGCAGATCCAGAACATAACCTTTCCTCTTCAACTACCTCCTAAGAGAGATTACTGAAAAAGCTCCCACTGTTCTCAGCCATTACCATTCTTTACTGTGTACTCCAGAGAGTGGAGGACTCTTCTGAGAAATCTCTGATGCTTCACACCTTGTTCTGAGGGGAAGTGAAACTATTTACAAGGTCTATAAGGTCCTAGACACTCTGGTTAGCTTTTTCTTTTTTTTCTTAATTTTTATTAGAGTACAGTTGCTTCACAATGTTATGTTAGTTTCTGCAGTACAGCACAGTGTACCAGTTACACATATACACACAGTCACTCTTTTTAAGACTCTTTTCCCATATAGGCCATTGCAGAGCATAGAGCAGAGTCCCCAGTGCTATACAGTGGGTCCATATCAGTTATCTGTTTTGTATATGGCAACCCACTCCAGTATTCTTGCCTGGAGAATCCCAGGGACAGGGGAGCCTGGTGGACCAGCTGCCGTCTATGGGGTCGCACAGAGTCGGACACGACTGAAGCAACTTAGCAGCAGTAGTGTGTATATGTCAACCCCAATCTCCCAGCTCCTCCCTCCCTGCCTTCTCTTACTCATAATCATAAGTTTTGCTTCTACATTTGTAACTCTATCTCTGTTTTGTAAATAAGTTCATTTGTACCTTTTTTTTTTAGACCCCACATATAAGTGGTATTATATGATATTTGTCCATCTCTATCTGACTTAATTTCACTCAGTATGACAATCTCTAGGTCCCTTACCTGCCTCCTGAGAAACCTGTATGCAGGACAAGAAGCAATAGTTAGAAATGGACATGGAACAATGGACTGGCTCCAAATTGGGAAAGGAGTACATCAAGGATGTATATTGTCACCTGGGTTATTTAACTTATATGCAGAGCACATCATACAAAATACCAGGCTGGATGAATCACAAGCTGGAATCAAGACTGCAGGGAGAAATATCAACAACCTCGGATATGAAGATGATGCCACTTTAATGGCAGAAAGAGGCTCTTGATGGAAGGTGAAAAGAGAAGAGAGAAAAAGCTGGCTTAAAACTCAACATTATAAAACTAAGATCATGGCATCTGGTCCTATCACTTCATGGCAAATAGATGGGGAAAATGTGGAAATAGTGTTAGATTTCATTTTCTTGGGCTCCAAAATCAATGTGGATGGTGACTGCAACTGAGAAATTAAAAGATACTTGTTACGTGGAAGAATAGCTATGACAAAGCTAGACAGTGTATTAAAAAGCAGAGATATTGCTTTGTTGACAAAGGTTCATATAGTTAAAGGTATGGTTTTTCCAGTAGTCACATATGGATATGAGAGTTGGACCATAAAGAAGGCTGAGTGCCGAAGAATTAACGCTTTTAAACTATAATGCTGGAGAAGACTCTCGAGAATCCCTTGGACAGCAAGGAGATCAAACCAGTCAGTCCTAAAGGAAATCGATCCTGAATATTCATTGGAAGGACTGATGCTGAAGCTGAAGCTCCAATACTTTGGCCACCTGATGCGAAGAGCCAACTCACTGAAAAAAACCCTGATGCTTGGAAAAATTGAGGGCAAGAGAAGTGGGGGACAGAAGATGAGATGGTTGGATGGCAGCACTGACTCAATGGACATGAGTTTGAACAAACTTAGGGAGATAGTGACGGACAGAGAAGCCTGGCGTCCTGCAGTTCATGGCTCGCAAAGAGTCGGACACAACTGCGCTATGAACAACAGCAGCAACCGTTTTGCTATTTCGTTCTTTTTTATGACTAGTTGCCATCTCCTACAAATCTCCCTCTGCTCTTTCTGCTCCATCCACAATGACTATTCTGCCTTTTGTTTTGAATGTTAGAGGTACATCCTGACTTAGGGTCTTTGAATTTACTATTTTGTCTGAGCACTCTCTCTTTCTCCCTCCTTCAGTTTTTTTCACATCTTCATGTGAAACATTTCTTGTCCTCTATTAATATTTAAAGTTGAAATTCTACCCCAACCCTAATTAATCTGTCTACCACATCATTATTTTTATAGGACTTATTATAGTCTAATACACTACATGTTATACTATCTATTATGGTTTTACCTGTATAATTAATCACAGAATATAGCTTCAGAAGAGCATTGCCAGATTTCTGCTAAAGCTGCATCTCCAATGCTGAGAAATTTAGCATTAATTTGTATTAAACACAAACAGGAAACAACTGAGGAGGAGATGGATGATAATGATGTTAATGAGTTTGAATTATTAGGGAGGGAAATGGAAATTACAGGTAAGAGTCATCAAATGACTTAAAATATGTTTTTAAAGGGAAAAATTATCTTAATATTCCATGTCTAAAAGGAATCTGTTATCAATAACAAAAGGAGCATTTGGCCCTAAACTCTATTCCCCTGTGTTCTCTTGATTCTTTTTCCCCAAATCAGTGTTTCCACATATGATACATCAGAAGCCACTTTGCTACTTGGCTTTTCAGCATCTCATAAAAGTAAAGCTAAGTCCTTCTCACAGTAATTCCTAAAATTAAAAAAAAAAAAAATCATTTGAGAAGCTCATGCTTTCAGATCAGTGCAGGAAAAAAAAAAAAAAAATGTTTCCTTTACTTTAAGGTCTCTAAATCCCTGTCCACCACAACTCTCTCTCTTTTTTTTCCATTACTTAATTTTCATACTGATCTGTTAACTAGTTGTTCAGAAACAGTACAAGCATTTTTTAGGATTACGTGGTCCTATACGATTATTATAACTTTTTTCTTCAACATTAGCAAAGACCTTTGCTTTACACACACATTCTCCTGGCACACTTTAACTCTTGGTCCATAAATTCACAGGAGATCAAACCAGTCAATCCAAAAGGAAATCGATCCTGAGTATTCATTAGAATGGCTGATGATGAAGCTGAAGCTCCAAAGCTTTGGCCACCTGATGCGAAGAGCTGACTCATCAGAAAAGACCCTGATGCTGGGAAAGATTGAAGGCAGGAGGAGAAGTGGACAACAGAGGACAGAAGATGAGATGGTTGGATGGTATCACTGACTCAATGGACATGAGTTTGAACAAGCTCCCAGAGATGGTGAACAGGGAAGCCTTGCATGTTGCAGTCTAGGGTCGCAAAGAGTCAGACATGATTGAGCGACTGAACAACAGCAACACCACCACCACCACCACCAAAAACAGTGAAGGAGAATACTGTACAGTCATAGAATCAACGAGAGTTCAGTTACTTAGGTGCTTTGGTCAATTCCTTGTAAGACAAAAAAAAAAGCAAAGAAGTCTCATAGAATTGCTGTTAACAAGAAAAAAAATGCATCATTACTTATTCAGTTCAGTTCAGTTCAGTCGCTCAGTCGTGTCCGACTCTTTGCGACCCCATGAATCGCAGCACGCCAGGCCTCCCTGGTCCATCACCAACTCTCAGGGTTCACTCAGACTCATGTCCATCGAGTCAGTGATGCCATCCAGCCATCTCATCCTCGGTCGTCCCCTTCTCCTCCAGATAGCTTATTTCTCTACTCATATCACAGCAGAAATTCAAAATCCAATAATCTGGTCACATTATTTTATTTTGCAGTGAGGCCAATCCATCATTAACCATCATTCAGAATAAGATTTTACTTTTCAGAAATGACTTCAAACTCTATAGAACACAACAGCAATTTAAAACGGAGAAAGATAAAAATTCTGAAGTGACTTAAGCTTCTTTCTGGAAATTATACTGTATTTCTGAATTCTATTTATAATTTTTGCTATAACATCTAGAAATGGGATATGACCAGAGTTACTAAAATAATTATGTCATACATAAAAGTGTTAACTCTCAGACAGTGAAATTATACTTTTCTTTTACTGAGTAGCAAACTAAACAACATGCATATTCCTTTTATTTTTATGTCAATACAGGGAGAATGAAAGCATGTCTTTTAAAGAAGAAAAATGAAAATAAAAGCTGTTGCAGTCCTGTGTTTAAAAGAATCCACGTTTTTCTCTTTTTCTTTGTTGGAGATCCATACAGTTAGATTTATAAATGTTCCCCACTGCTGAATTAAATACTCACAGTTATTCTTTCATCTCTATCATCCAGTGGAGAGCCATCTTTCTTCCATGAAATGGTGGGCTCGGGATGGCCTCGTGGGGGCTGGCATTCCATCACTGCAGGCTCTCCCACGGCCACCATGACATCGGAAGGGTTTTGTCTGAAGTCATCCCGTAGTACTGTAGGAACAAGATTAAATCATTACACTCAATGGTGATATATACAGCCCTTATCTCTGAACTTCACAAAGGAGATATTTATTGTAGTAAATGACTGCTAACAGCTATCTCAATACATCTTGGAAAATCTATATCTACTTACAGACGTATGCAGTTTAATAATGATATCTGGCCTTACACACACAATGGGGATAATTTGATATTCTTCATAGGCCAGTGGGCAAGTGTTTTCTGCTGCCTAGTGCCCTGACAGCATCTGGCTTATCTCTTACTTGCATTTCTTCTCTACCTACTGCCCATATTTTCTCATCCATGTACTAATGAATATAATTGAACCCTCCTTTTACTTACATGACACATTGGGTTGATGCTTTCTATTATTAAATGAATACATATACATGCAAGCAAAAATATTAAAGTAAAATATACTTCCAACATGGATTTGATTGAGGTTTTTTAAAGATATTTCAAACTAGTGTATTAGAGTATCTAATCACAACAATTTAAATATGCCCATTATAAAAACTTTATAGACATATTTGCAAAATTACTAAATTCAAAATACTGTGTGTTTTTCGTTATCACAGAGTGAGGGGCGATGTTAAAAGGCAGAAATGATGACACCAGCACTGCTACCAATAATGTCATTTTGTATGTTCTGTACTTTTCAGTTTGTGTGGATTTGGTAGGGGGTTCAGTTCAGTTCAATCGCTCAGTCATGTCCAACTCTTTGTGACCCCATGAATCGCAGCCA
This sequence comes from Redunca redunca, assembly GCA_006410935.1. Taxonomy (NCBI): domain Eukaryota; kingdom Metazoa; phylum Chordata; class Mammalia; order Artiodactyla; family Bovidae; genus Redunca; species Redunca redunca. Next base: position 300,330 of record SJYQ01004371.1, on the reverse strand, counting down.
CAAGACTGGAAAAGGTCAGTCCTCATCCCAGTTCACAAGAATGTGCTAACCATTAGACAATCACTCTCATCTACCATGCTAGGAAGGTCATACTTAAAATCTTGCATGGTAGGCTTCAGTATGATGTGAACCAAGAACTTCCAGATGTCCAACCTGGGTATAAAAAAGGAAGAAGGACTAGAGATCAAATTGCCAACATTCATTGGATTATAGAGAAAGGAAGGGAAATTCAGAAAAATATCTATCTCTGTTTCACTGACTATGCTAAAGCCTTTGACTGTGTGGATCATGACAAACTAGAGAGATGGGAATACCTGTCTCCTGAGAAACCTGTATGCAGGGCAAGAAGCAACAGTTAGAACCCTATATGGAACAACTGATTGGTTCAAGATGGAGAAAGGAGTACGGGGCTGTCTGTTGTCAGCCTGTTTAACCTATATGCTGAGCACATCATGAGAAATGCTGGGCTGGAGGAGTTAAAAGTTGGAATCAAAATAGGTAGGAGAAACATCAACAACCTCAGATATGCAGTTTATACCACTCCAATGGCAGAAAGCAAAGAGGAACTAAACAAAAGGAACTAAAAATGAGGGTGAAGGAAGAAAGTGAAACAGCAGGCTTAATACTAAATATTAAAAAAACTAAGATCATGGCATCCCGCCTCATTACTGCATGGCAAATAGAAGGGGAAAAGGTGGAAGCAGTGACATATTTCCTCTTCTTGGGTTCCAAAATCACTGTGGGTGGTGACTGCAGAAGACAATTGCTTCTTGGCAGGAAAGCGATGACAAGCCTAGACTGTGTTGAAAAGCAGCCACATTACTCTGCCAAAAAAGGTCTATATAGTCAAGGCTATGGTCTTCCCAGTGGTCATGAATGGTTGTGAGAGCTGGACTGTAAAGAAGCCAGAATGCCAAAGAATTGATGTTTTCGAATTGTGGAGCTGAAGAAGACTCCTGAAAATCCCTTGGACAGCAACAAGATCAAACCAATCAATCTTAAGGAAGATCAACCCTGAATATTCACTGGAAGGGCTGATGCTAAAGCTGAAGCTCCAGTATTTTGGTCATCTGATGTGAACAGATGACTCACTGGAAAAGTCCCTAACGCTGGGAAAGATTGAAGGCAGAAGGACAGAAGAGAGCATCAGAGGATGAGATGGCTGGAAGGCATCTCTGATGCAATGAACATGAACTTGGACAAACTCTAGGAAATGATGACGGACAGGGAGGCCTGGCATGCTGCAGTCGATGGGGTCACAGAGTAGGACATGACTGGGTGACTAAACAACAATAGCAACATAATATTTTATTTAATTCTCAAACCTGCTTAGAATAAGAGATATTATTAACATCATTTATATTATGAAACATAGTTTTTAGAAGAGGATACTGTTCATACTATAAGCTCAAATGGATATTAATATAATACTAACAAACTCTGAAACAGCATTATTCAGTTTGCAATTATTGGGATAAAATGTGGAAATTAAACATGTATTTGAAAAAGAGAGAATACAGTATAACTGTCCTCATTATCTTGCTAACAGTAAGAAATCCTAATTTTTTGGCATTGGTCTGAAATCACAGCTCTGCTGCTCACAGGGTAGGAAATCTCAAACACATTACTTAACACTTCTGTTTCCATATTTACAAAGCAGGCATGCAGATGCCCTCTTCAATGGTAAGTCCAAAAATGTTAGCTACATTTCTCCCATTTTCCCCCAATGTGTAATAAACAGTGACCAATTTTAGTAGTTTAACCTGATACTCAGAATGTTCATTAGTATGTTAAGTGCATAGATTTGAAGTGATAAATATTATTTATCTTTAAAAATCTATTGAATTAAATATCTGATACTACAATTCTGTACTGGAATGAATGTCTTTCCATTCCAATGGCATTTTAAAATATTTTCATGGATGAAGTACTACAATGAAAAAAAAACCTATGATTTCAAAAGTCACCCTTAAATTTTGGTTTCAAACCTCCAAATAAGCTTAGAGGCTTACAGAATCCTAATACTCTTGCAGTTCTCTACTTTTCCTTTCTTGATACCAGCTAACTGTGTGCATACATCTGAATAAGCCATAATATTTACTCAAACAAAATCATTTTTTTCATCTATCTATTAAGAAAACCTGGGCACAACAGAACAATTTTAACACTTGGAAAATACCACTTTAAGGGGGAGACCTGTGTCTCTATCTTTGGAAAGACGAGTAAAAGGAAAAAGGAAATATGATCCCACCACATTGTTGTAAGTCTAACTTCGGTAGACACAATATTTATTAATTGTAATAAAATATCTATTACATAGACACAAAGATAAACCACGTTGAACTGAAACTTGCAGCTACTGTTAGCACATTATAAATGAACAGAGTACAAAGACTTCCACCATTCATGAACTTATATTACCATTATGTGTTAAGATGTGCCACAAATAAAATGTAAGGTTTATTAAAAAAGCAAATGAACTGACCTTAACAAATAGTAAGTGCTTTTGCTGGATCACATATTAAATCTAAGATAACACTTCTGAAAATATTTAAAACTCTTGATACATGCAAAAGTAACATAACTTTCAAATAAAAATAAATAGTTTGTACAACTTTTCTGCTTGATGAGCTAAAAACCAATTTAGTAACACTATATCTTATTTACAAATTG
>SJYQ01004371.1:280683-296715 GCA_006410935.1 Redunca redunca | reverse complement strand
AGTGAAAAAGCTGGCTTAAAGCTCAACATTCAGAAAACTAAGATCATGGCATCTGGTCCCATCACTTCATGGCAAATAGATGGGGAAACAGTGGAAACAGTGTCAGACTTTATTTTGGGGGGCTCCAAAATCACTGCAGATGGGATTGCAGCCAGGAAATTAAAAGACGCTTACTGCCTGGAAGGAAAGTTATGACCAACCTAGACAGCACATTAAAAAGCCGAGACATTACTTTGCCAACAAAGGTCCATCTAGTCAAGGCTATGGTTTTTCCAGTAGTCATGTATGGATGTGAGAATTGGACTATAAAGAAAGCTGAGCACCGAAGAACTGATGCTTTTGAACTGTGGTGTTGGAGAAGACTCTTGAGAGTCCCTGGGACTACAGGGAAATCCAACCAGTCCATCCTAAAGGAGATCAGTCGTCGGTGTCCATTGGAAGGACTGATGTTGAGGCTGAAACCCCAAAACTTTGGCCACCTGATGTGAAGAGCTGACTCATTGGTAAGGACCCTGATGCTGGGAAAAGATTGAGGACAGGAGAAGAGGACGACAGAAAATGAGATGGTTGGATGGCATCATCAACTCGATGGACATGGGTTTGGGTGGACTCTTGGAGTTGGTGATGGGCAGGGAGGCCTGGCATGCTGCAGTTCATGGGATTGCAAAGAGTCGGACATGACTGAGCAACTGAACTGAACATCAATTGTAATGCAGTTACTCAGATTAACTGAGTATGTTTTCAGAAAAGGATTCTAAAATTCAGTGGTAATTTATCAACCTTTTTGGCTAATACTGAAAAGACATATGGCAAAGTGAAAAAAATAAGTTAAATAAAAACTTTAAGTATCATGGAGATTTTAATATTTGCAACACACACATTGTGAGAAATCTTAGAACTGAATGAAGCATAAAATTACAGAAAGGGCAGTGGCCTTTGATATCATGTAATTCATATCACAGTTAGAGGCAACTGAGTCCCAGCTTTGTCACCAGCCTGTGTTATTTGTCAGGAAGAGACCAAAAGAGAACATTTGCATCCTGATTTTCAAGGCAGTTCTCTTTTTAAAATGTTTTACTTGTCACCATTTTACTGTAAAATGCAATTTTCCTGTCTAACCTATTTGCAGCAAATCCACTTCATTATTACAGAAGGTTTGATTTACCAGTGATTGTATATCAGTGCATTGCAGGCTCATGACTACCCGATTTTGTTGAGGCTCAAATGCTCCTAAAATTAATTTTGTTTCCTAATCATGTGGTGAACAGCTGTGAACTATAATACTCTGGTTACATGAATCTCAGAATCTTGGTGTAGTTAGGGGACTAAGAGATGTGGAATCCAAACTTCTTTTATAAATTAATCATCTAGGCCACCTCAGGAGGAGAGAAGCTCATCACATAAATAATAATAATGATAATGTTAGCAGTATAATAATAATGTTAGCAATGAGTGACATTTATTGGACACTTACTATATAAGGAATCATGCCAGGTATCCACTCATATAATCCTCATACTAAAGCTATCAAAAAGTGACCTTATTAGTTTCATTTTACGAATAAGGAATTTGTAAAGACAGGAGCAGAGTCTATCAAGGATTTTCGATCAACTTGATTACATCTAGTCTTAATAGCATGTGCACAATTCTAAATACATAGCTATAATGAATACTTCAGCCTCTTCCCTTTAGAACCGAAGTTGCATGAGAAATATCCTTCTTGACACTTAAACAAACGGCTACCTCTGAATATATTCCGCATGTTTGTATTTTCTCAGACTTTTCCACATTTGGAAGAGGCCACTGCATATTTTCAGTGGCATACTGAGAATCAGAAATCATTCAGAAGACATGTGTCACACTTTTACTACATATGTCATGCTTTTATTCTTCTATTTCAACAACAAAATGATTGGAAAAGCTGCACAACAATATGCATTTTAATTAAATATGGACATTTTAATTAGAAGTGAGTGTTTTGGGAAAAGCAGAGGAAGATAATATGCAGTCCTGGGAATTTGTCTTTTCTATTAAAAAAGACTACTTTGTCAGTAAAATGAAGCCTCACAGCAAATAGGAGTAAGCTGTTACAGGGGAAAGAAAAAAAAAATGAATGAAACCCTTAAAAATAGGGCATAGTTGAGGACAAAGTAAATGAGGAAGTATATTCCCAAAGAGGACAACTTCAAGGATGCTCAGAGACACCCTACCTGGGTTACAATGTACCATTTCAATTGCTTTCAAAATCACTAATTGCCTATCTTGTCCTTAACTGGCAGAGATTATATTACCTCTTTGATACTTTTAGTTATCCATATCTAAATGCCTAGTTAACACAAGTAAACTGTACTTAAAATAACTATCATTCCCTTTTTAACACATTTGTACTAAGCACATACTTTGTGCTTGGCATCTGTGCTAAGCTTTTATGAAAACTGGCATAGGTTTTGTATTTTTCTTGCAGTGCAGTTTACATAAATGGTGAAGTAGGTCAAGAAACAACATTAATCTTAACCTTGGATGGAAATGGTAATATAATAAGATTTACTGCAGGTTACTTTGTTCTCAGATATATCCTTTAGGATCCAGCTATGGAAGTGTATCAACAATATTTTTATAACTATTTGCATTCTTATTTTTTAAGCTCACATTACCCAGAAGAGCAAAGTGTTATCTGGGGTACAAAAGTTTTCAAAACTCCTTAACATTTCTCAAAATAAAATCATAATTCCAAACTTATGAAAGCATTTCAAGAAAAGGATAAATGTACAGAAAGATATTTTAACCAATTGAAAAAACTAAAATGATAACATATAAAATAATCTTTCATGAAGTATTATCTTTATAGCATCATATTCTAAAGCTAAGGCATTTGATTTTTAAAATCATGCATGTACACATCAATTCTGTATAAAGTTATGATTTAGTCATGTTTGCTTCCTAAAGGGTGCACATTTACTTTTTAAAATTTGAATATATATCTATGAATGCTCTTCAACAATTATATCATCTCCCACTTGTTATTTTTATAACATACAACTTTATTTTGAAACCTTAAATTATGCTTTGCTCAAGATCCTGGAATAAAATATGCTGTTTAAAGCACTTATTTTCTCAACTACTGAAGCTTTTAAAGCAGTACTTAAATAAAAAAGTGTACATTCTGAAAAAGTAACTTAGTAAGGATGGATGTCAAGTATCACTGTCTTAACTAGCAATGAATACAGAGCCCTGCAAATAGAGAAGTTGGTACCAAAATGAAAGTAATTAATAGTAGTGTATTATTTTTTGCTTTGTTCTTTAAAAAGAATTATAGAAGTATAGTTCTTTTACAATANGTATTAATTTCTACTCTACAGCAAAGTGAATCACCTATATGTATGTGTATATATATACATATCCCCTCTTTTTTGGACTTCCTTCCCATTTAGATCACCACAGAACACTGAGTAGGTTTCCCTGAGCTAATCAGCAGGTTCTCATTAGTTATCTAGTTATTTTATACACAGTATCAATAGTGTATATGTGAACAAACCAATGGTTTTTGTTTTAAACAACATGTAATGGAGCAACAGGCTTAAACACAGGTGTATGCCTCTGTGCTCTGCTGGGTGGCGGCAATGGGGACAAGCCATCCTTGCTCTTTTAAAAATAACAGCTAGAATTCCAGGTTGGGTCCAACCCAAGCTTAGCCTACATTCCCATTCTGCAGAAACATGGGCAGCAAAATGATGACACTCCCTAGGAAAAGTCCTCATGGCTCATTGCAGTCATTGCTTTCTGGTTTCATTATTCTACTTCAAGAGGCACCCTAGAGTTTATTACACTGGCACCAAGCCATCAAGACAGAGAGGAGGGAAGTTTGGCATACTCAATTTACATTACATACTCGACTTACATTAAACCCATGATGCATTCCAGGGAAAGGTATATGTACCTCAATGAGTATCAACATTTAAACAGTCAATATTCAACAGACTTGCTATCTGGGAGATCATTAAAAAATGAACTGCCAGAGTTAGGTTGCTAAAATCATATGTTCTCATTTAAAGACGTCAGTAGCTTACTAGATGTTTGAATTTTACACTTTCAACTATAATCTAAATGGATTTATTAATGAAAAGTGCAGCATTTGTAAAACACCATTTGTAGATAGCGCTTATTTGGGAGTCAAAAAAATAGAAGTCAGGAATTTCAGAGTAACCACATGTATCCCGCGACTAGCCCACAATTTTAATTCACAATGGCTCAGTTATTTCCATACAAAACAGAGAATTTACACCCTATCTTGTTAGGGTTATTACAAAGACTAATTATTTAGTGTTTATACAAGACTTGCCATTTATATAGTGCATTACATCTGCAAAGAAGTATTACTATTACTCACTATGTAAGGAATTGCCAAATTTCTCAGCTGCCAGTACAAATGGAAAGGAGGACAAAGAATGCCATTGATGAGGGTTTCTAAGTGCCAGAGCAAAAGTCACATTCAGGAGTAGCCTGGCAGGGTTAAAAAAAACACAGACATAATGAGGCTATCTGAGGTATGGGACCCTGATTGGGGCAAGAGAGACATGTGTTCTTTCTTCCATAACATCCAGCTTTCTGTTTAGCATCCGGCACTGAGATAGTCCTTGATCAAAGGAATATACTTATCTATTGTCTGGCTTTTTGTATTTAACTGTCAGCTCCATGAGAACAAGAAGTTTGTTTTTATCAATCTATGTATCCAGTGCCTAAAACAATGCCTAAGACGTAGCAGCATTCAGAACATAAATGTTTACAATACACCTTCTGAAACTAAGTATTCTGAAGCAAAGTATCTGAAATAGTGCTAACATTAGGAGAAGTCCTTCATTCATGGTGACCAAGGTATGGGGAGGAGACAGACAATAGTCAGCTAAACACATGCATAGATACACAACTATAAATGTGATACATGCCTTGAAGGAAAAGAAGAGTACTGCTGTGTGAGAAACTAATGAGGGACATAATTTCAATAACAGTTAAACTGAAAAAAAAAAACAGCTTAAAGCCTGTTTAATAAACAGTTAAAGCCTGAAAAGTGAGTAGAACTTACCCTAGAGAACTGCATTGCAGGCAGAGGAAATAATCTAGGTTGAAGAAAGAATCTTTAAAAAACTCACACTCTGCCTAGAGGGGCAGGTTGACGGTGTTGTACCATGACATTGGTAGGGGAAGGGGAACCAGTCTTGCTGCCCACAGCATTCCTGATAACGGTTCAGCTTTTATTTCCATTCCCATGGAAAGCCACTTCAGTGGTTTTTAAGCAGAGCTGGAATTATCATACTTATTCATTTTAGTGGCTCTGACAATGAAATGAAGAGGGAAATAAGAACTGATGTGGAGAGACCAATTGTAGTAATTAAGGGAAAAAATGAGGATGGTTTTATACAACTTTAATGACACAGAATAAGTGCAAAAGGAAAAGGGGAGGTATGTGCTGGAAGTAAAACACAAAATAGCTTCTTGAGTGACTGAAGTTGAAAGAAAGATGCCAAAAATGATACCCAGGGTTCTGTTTTGAGGAACTGAACATGCCATTTTAAAGTATATATTACATAAAACCATATACCATTTAAGGTATACATTACAGTATATGTGTGTGCTTAGTTGCTCAGTCATGTCTGACTCTTTGTGACCCCATGGGCTGTAATCTGCCAAGCTCCTCTGTCCATGGAATTCTCTAGGTAAGGATACTGGAGTGGGTTTCCATTTCCTACCCCCGGGCATCTTCTCAACCCAGGGATTGAACCTGTGTTTCCTGAATGGGCAGGTAGATTCTTTACCACTGTGCACCTAGGAAATCCTCACATATATATATATACATGTGCATATATATTATATATATATATACATGTGCATAAAATATATATATATAACTAGATAATTTCAGAGATTAATAAGAATACTTCTTTATAGATTAAAAAATACTACGGTTTCAAATTCTGCCCTATAGTATTTAAGGCAGAACTCATTTTTTACCTGTTTAAACCTTTATGCCACCATATTCTAAATTTCAATTGGTAACTCATATCTCTCCATCAATTAACCTATATTATAATTATTAGGATGACAAGTTTGAATTTAGTTTGATGCATATAATTTTAAACTGAAAATATGAGAAAAACTATTTTACTTTGATTTTATACATGTATATACATATATGTGACCATATATGAGTGAGGTATATGATATATATATATATGATCATTAACTATTGTTTTAACCTCCATACTTTGCAGCAAATTAGTAAAAACTCACTTAGTCATTTTGTTCAGAAAAGAAAACAGCTCAAAACATTAGGGCATTTCTCAGGACTGCCATCAAGTAAGCTTAATTTACTATTTAAATATAAGATAATCAACAACATAATAAATATTATTACATAATTAGAATAATCAGAATATTCCCATTTGTCAGAAGTTTACAAAATCTTTAAAGCAGGGTAAAATACCCTGGAAAAATTCTGAATCATGAAATTATTAAGGATAGGTGATTCACTCATTTAGTCATTCATTCAATAAAAATACTAGGCATTGCACTGAGAGGTGGTGGCTAATAAGATAAACAAGACATGGTTGATTTCTGCTTTCAAGGCACTTACTTGGGGTTTTTCTCTTCTTTTTTTTGGTCACAGAGTAGCTTGTCCAATCAAAACTTTACAGAAAAGTTTCATGTGCAGAACAGATAAAAGGGATACTGTTTCATTCCTCTACCTGGGGCTGTCCTGCCAAGAAATTCAGTTCTAGTGGTAAACTGACACATGAGAGGGTAAGTGCATTTCCCCTGCTCCTATAGCTATACTGTCTGTAGCTAGTTAAGTGATAACCCTGGATTCATGTTTTTAGACCTGGATTCTGCGGGATACAAGAGCCTGCACATACACGAGACCCAGTTTCAGTCCCTGGGTTGGGAAGATCCCCTGGAAAAGGAAAGGGCATCTCACTCCAGTATTCTCTCCAGCCTGGGAAATCCCATGGACAGAGGAGCCTGGCCAGCTACAGTCCATGAAGCTGCAATGGAGTCAGATAAAACTTAGTGACTAAACAATAACTGTTGGCCTTCTAGGAGATGGATACTCAGATCTGAGTTTGTCTCCTCAGCAGTTTATAAAAGAACTCCACATTTGTGCCATTTCAAACACTGTCATTTAGAACTGGAATGTGGAGGAGTTTTCATTCCTTGCACTTAAGATAATGCCTAAAATAGGCCTATGAGCTTTTAAAGCCATAAGTTTATAAACTGTAAGTACAACCCCCCCACTTCCACAGTTACCCTCAATTGCAAACAAAGACCCAAAGTCAGTCACTAACAGGACTCAAGGCTGTAGAAATGAACGACTGGACATAGTAGGACTAGATCTTGAAACAATTATTTTCATAGCTTGTTTTCATAAAATCATTTTAAGTGCCTGAGAAAGACCAGAATGTGTTCTAATTGAAATATTTGCTGGGAAAAACAGAAAAAAAGGTGGCTGTAAAGAAAAAAAAAATCCAGGTGTTTCTTTACCCTCTCAAACTCAAGATGCCAGCAGCTAAACAGGAGAAGAGCTAAGTTTTCAGATTTTATGGGGAGTCTAACAGTAACAGTCTCAAGGGAGCAAAATCCTCACAGTTTAAAATGATCTCATTAAAACCTCTCCAGTAATCAGAAAGAGCCAGAGTAAACAGCTATTGGATTTAAAAACAAAAACAAAATGGAAAAAAAAAAGCGACCAAACTGTTTTCACTAATGTAGCTTAGAGCAGCATAATTAAATTGCCTATTACAACATCCTCCCCCCAACTCCAAATGAAGGGAATATTTAAGTGACAGGAAAAAACTAAGTCTAAATAGCACACACACAGACATATCAACGAAACAAAGAAGTCTTTAATTGGTGACAATCTGCCCTAAATCACTGTTACCATTTCCCAACATAATCGGTTTCAGATCTGTTAATTCTTCATATCTTCCCCTATCTCAGGCTGTCTGGGGCTTCAGAATAATAATGCCAAGTACCTAACAGAGCTTTCAATCTCCAAGGAATGTAACAAACACGCAATTGTGTAGCTGGGTGAGCTGCCTTTTCCTACAAACTACACAGTCCCTGGGAGAGTTCACTCAGCCTTCAGCTCTTTGGCAAAGTTTAAGACCTCTTTTCGCATGATAGTTAGAGTCATGCTAACAAGTCCTGCCTTAAGGTACCAGAGATTGAATTAGTAGAAAAGCAAATCATTTTCTAATTATTAACCATTGCTATCTTTACCCATAACTTTCAATGTATTACAGAATATAAAATGTACGCCTCCTCAAGAAGTGTCAGATGCCAAAGAAATAACTATTGAACATGATAAAACAATGCAATAAAACTGCAAAAGTCACTCTATAAAAAAATCTTCCAGTAGTCATATATGGAGTGCCAAAGAATTGAGCTTTTGAACTGTGGTGTTGGAGAAGACTTGAGAGTCCCTTGGACTGCAAGGAGATCCAACCAGTCTATCCTAAAGGAAACCAGTCCTGAATATCCATTGGAAGGACTGATGTTGAAGCTGAAACTCCAATACTTCGGCCACCTGAAGCGAAGACCTGACTCATTTGAAAAGACTCTGATGCTGGGAAAGATTGAAGGCAAGAAGAGAAGGGGGTGACGGAGGATGAGATGGTTGAATGGCATCACCGACTTAAAGGACATGAGTTTGGGTAAACTCCAGGAGTTGGTGATGAACAGGAAGGCTGCAGTCCATGGGTTTGCAAAGAGTCAGACAAGACCGAGCAACTGAACTGAACTGAAAAAAATCTTGAATTGTGAATTACTGCTATTGTGTTTATGTTTCTCTTCACATCAGACAAAGGAAATGAAAACTGTTTACAATGGAGGTTCATTCCCTCTTATAGAGAGCACATTTCCACAGCTCTTCCCCTGAATCTCAGTGTAAATCTTTGGTGAGTTTTTGTAAAACACCAGCAATCCACAGTACAGGAGGCCAGTTTAAATCCTGGGGAGCTATAACCAGCCAGTGAGGCAATGATAAGAACCTCTGGCCAAAGTTGCGTCTCAAGTCAGTTCACAGTGGTTCAGTTGTCTTTGTCTTTGACTCTTTGTGACTCCATGGCATAGCCCACCAGGCTCTTCTGTCCATGGGATTCTCCAGGCAAAAATACTGGAGTGGGTTGCCATTGCCTTCTCCAGGGGGATCTTCCCAACCCAGGGATCCAACCCAGGTCTCCCGTCACTACAGGCAGATTCTTTGCCATTTGAGCTGCCCTGGAAGCCCACAGCAGTTAAAAGCTGCTATGTAATTCTTTTATTTTAAAGTCCTAACTCTATGATTTCAATTGTATGAAGGCACATTTTACGTGCTGTTCTACTCTACCTAACAAGGCCCAAGTTCTTGGTCCTCACAAATCCATTTACTGGGGTCCCTTCCAATAATTTGGAAGGCCATGTTTTCTTATGATATCTCAAAAGTGATACTTGAACGTTTAAGTGATGGTAAAATTTAAAATTTCTGGTACATTGTGAACAGTAAATTCAAAATAAAGTTTCTGTGTCTCTTTTAAGTGCATCTAACAAACCATGCGGGGGCTTCCCTGGTGGCTCAGCAGTTAAGAATCCACCTGCAAAGCAGGAGACGTGGGAGACCTGAGTTTGATCCCTAGGTTGGGAAGATCCCCTGGAGTAGGGCATGGCAACCCATTCCAGTATGCTTGTCTGGAAAATCCCATGGATAGAGGAAGCTGGTGGGCTATAGTCCTTGGGGTTGTGAAAGAGTTGGACACAACTCAGCTCCTTACCATGCATGCACACGTGATGAACCATAAAGACCACCCTGAATTAATACCCACCGTGACCTATTTAAATAGATATATAAATAAGCTCTTTTTTAAGTTGCAAATTTGATATCAATATTATTCATTTTACTCATTTAACTTGTATTTCCACTCTAGTTCACACCCAACTTTCTCCTCATGCCATATGCTTGAGGATAAAGCTTGAAAGATTTGCTGTGGGCTATGATCAGCCAATCACAGTTCTCTGCTTTGGAATTAGGAACCCTGGAACTGGTCTTGTGTTCACCACCCTGGAGGTTTTTACAGCTCTGTAGGTGCACCATAGACAGATTCAGGATGTTCAGACATGTATTGTGTCGGCTGAAAAGTTCACTCGGAATTTCCTGTTGTAGCATATTGGAAAAACCTGAACAAACTTATTGGCCAACCCAGTATTTCCCTTTTAGAAGGGAAAGAAGGGCAAATACGGAAACCAAGTAGAGGAGAAAGGGGAATCCACAAGCAAGGTTTCAGGTACCTCAGTTTTAGAAAGGACATAAAAGGAGAATGCGAATCTGGAAAATGGAAAACCACCATACCCATACACCTTTAAAATGCATAGGTATTCTGATTTGAAGACCACTTGCTCTGAGATGGCTAAGCCCACACGCCCACAAGTCTAGTTGCCAGCCTTAGATAACTCATTTCTATTACAATAGGAGCCACTACTGGAAGGCCCAGAATGAACAGAACCTCATGAATACACATGAACCACCTTGGACAAAATTTGCTTAAATGTCATTAATTTAAGCTGATGATAAAATGGTTTATATGCTTAATTGTAACATTTGAAGATAAAACAACCCAAACCAAATGTCATTATTATATTCATGAGTTGAATAAATTATCTATGATCTAACAGATCAAAGTACAATTTTAAATGATCAGTAGTCAAAATGGGAACTAAACAAGCAAAAACCCAGTGTAATGGTAACGAGAGAAACTTGCTTTCTCCTGAGATTACAAGACTTCTGCTTATAATGAGGAACAAATGGTTCTAGGGACCAGGGTAGCTGACCCATTCTTTAAAATACCCTACAACTAACTTAAATAACTATAAAACCATTAGCAACTTCAAGGAGCTCAAATAATTACAAAGGAACCTCTCAGTTTCTCTGCAATGCTGGCAAGCTTTGGATTAGTTTTGTTCTTTAACAGTTCCCAGTTGGAACAGCAATATTTCTTGTAAATTAAATGTATATAAGGTTTTGTTTTTCTACAAGGAGCAGCCGTAACTTCTGCTTTTCTGACTATTTTAAAATCTTTTTATTTTCTATGTGCTGAAAGTTGTTGCTTTTTTTTTTAACCAAGTAGTTTACAACTAGTCAATAAAATCTCTGATGATCATAAAACTCGTTTCTATTTTAATTATGTTAATAAACCTGTTTTCTAAATATACGCTGCTGCTGCTGCTGCTAAGTAACATCAGTTGTGTCCGACTCTGTGCGACCCCATAGACGGCAGCCCACCAGGCTCCTCTGTCCCTGGGATTCTCCAGGCAACAATACTGGAGTGGGTTGTCATTTCCTTCTCCTAGGTTCCTTGAAATATAGGTAGTACAAGTTCTCTCTCATTCAACACTTCTTTAACTAAAAGTTACAATAAAAACTAAATAAAGAATGACAACTTTAGCTATCAATTTTAATCACGTAGTGTTTATCAATTACTAAAAGATATATAAAAATGGACTATTAATAGTGTATAATCTTCTAAATTGAAATTAAAGATANATGATTTAATAGAGATGAAGTTCTGAACTTACAGACATCATAGAGGAATCATGAGGTCTTAATGAACAAAAAGTTGACTCTCATAAAGGATTATTTACTAGTTTAAAAAAAAATGGCAAAACATCAAATACTCCTTTGACCTAAATACTAAAAGGCAAGCAAATAATAAAATTTTAAACACATTTTTGCTCCTACTCTCCATTATATTTCTACTTGCTATTTTATTTGCTTTTATTTGTTAAACCTTTTTCAAATTTTCTATTTAAAAAGTGAAGTTTACATGAACAAATAATAATCTGGGATATACATCAGCTAATGTTAAATGTCACTAAACAAATGATGTGGCAGCTTTTCTTATCATATATTTCTTGAATTAATTTTTTCTTTTGTGTTCTCAAGGGAAGAACTAGAGAGAAAAGTGTTTACTTGAATTATGCATACCAATTTCTTCTTTAACTTCTATAAAATAAAATGTCATGTCCAACATTTCATATGTGGAAAAATCAACTAGGTTTTAACTTTTCTGATTGAAAGTATAGAGTTTTTAGAATTACTAACTTTATTGTCTTTACTAATCAAACTATTATCTGTAAACATTTAAATAATAAAAATAACACTATTCTTATTTGCTTAGAAATAAAAGAATCAAAGAAAGGCATTTCAAAGCATCATAACCGGTAAAGAAAAAAATACAACCAGTAATTATATGATGTTCCAGGATTTGAGGTAATCCTTACATGTTGAAAAAGGAAATTAAATGTAGAAGATGAAATAAGCACCATACAATATGGTAAGTGACACAAGAAATATGATTTTACTCCCAAACATGTAAATAATTGAGAGCTCCTACAACCATTATTAATTGATCTAACACTCGAAAGAAATATATTACCACATTTCTAACAAGGCTAAGAGCTGGCTGAAAGTCAAGATTGGCAATTAAAATAGCCTATCTGTATTGTCAATTGTCAAAGTCGCTCAGTCATGTCCTACTTTTACAACCCCTTGGACTACACAGTCCATGGAATTCTCCAGGCCAGTACTGGAGTGGGTAGCCTTTCCCTTCTCCAGGGGATCTTCCCAATCCAGGGATCGAACCCAGGTCTCTTGCATTGCAGGCAGACCCTTAACCAGCTGAGCTACAAGAGAAGCCCCTATCTGTATTACATGGTCACATAAATTCAGTGTTGGAAGCAAAATAATAAGTAAAAGTAAAACCATAAGAAGAATCAAATTAGTAAAGAAATTTCTTGTATGTTTTAGTTTTTGTATAAGTGGCTAGAAAATTTATAGCAAGTACACAAGACTTCTCATGCTTTGAAGCTGTTTTCATATTTTAATCCGTGAACACTGCCTCCAACTTAAATAGTCTAAGATATGTGATAGTTTATCATCTTTATCATAAAAAACAAATGTATAACCTATCAATCCAGATCATCATCAAAACTGAAATATATTTGAAGCAGCAGTAAGTTTTAGCTAACCATGGTTCCCCTATATTCATCATGAAGTGTGATAGTACAAGCCTCCACATTTTACAAAATAATGCTACTCCCTCTTCATCTCCCAATCCCACCTAGTTAATTCCCTTCCTTTTTATTTATTGACCTTTTATTCTATATCAGTGAATAAGCATATGAGTTCCTACTATTGGGAAGCATTAAGAAACCATCTCCATCTGTGATGCTGCCAATGTTGAAAGCACTTGTTGAAATTTACTCCAGGGGTACTCCTCAGCCAACTCTCCCTCCCACTTCCTTCAGCCCCTACTGCATTTCATACCTGCAACCCCATTTCCTACTTTCCACCTTACACCTCAAAGACTGAAAGTCTGCCTATAAGGGAATATGAAGCCCACATAGTGTGAGTGGTTTAATCAAGTTTGATAGGGTGGAAGTATAAGAGATTATTATGCACTGAAAGACTTAATTTTAGAAGCTGCAAAAAAATAGAAGCTAACTATATTTCGAGTGTGGATTTTCTTTTTTTCCCTTCAGAATTATTTCCTTTTTAATTGAATACATTGACATATAACATGTAAATTTAAGTGTACAACACATTACTTTGATACATTTATTTTATTATGAATGCCATGGTAGCCGTATTTTACATTACATAATCACAGTACAATATTGTTGACAGGGAGGCCTGGCGTGCTGCGATTCATGGGGCTGCAAAGAGTTAGAGACGACTGAGCGACTGAACTGAACTAATTGTTGTATATATTCATTATGCTGTGCATTAGATCAATATAGCTTATTTACTTAAACTGTATCAATTTTATCCCCCACCTTCATCCCCAGGTAACCAAAACTTTGCTATGATTTTTGTGAACTTGAATTTTCTAGAATTTACATATACATGATATCACACAGTACCTGTCTTCCTCTTTCTTGCTTGTTTCATTAGCATAATGTGCTCAAGATCTATTTTGCTTAATGGATGTGGATTTTCAATAGATAGTTGTGTTTTATCTTAAAAGCAGAGGAAAAATTCTAACAGATTTTCAACTGACTTCAAAAGAGAAGGATTTAGTGAAGTGTTTATCCACTCTAGTATTCTTGCCTGGAGAATTCCATGGACAGAGAAGCCTGGTGGGCAACAGTCCCTGGGGTTGCAGAGTTGGACACTACTACTACTTTGAAGATTTATGTTTTGGAGGCATGAGAGAAATAAAAGATAAGCAATTTGCTCTATGATCTCATTTTATATGTTTATTATTTTGAATTATAGAATGTTTTAATTAAAAGGAACTTAGTGATCTTTCTAGTCCATGTCTGCTTCATTTTATAGATGGGAAACTGATTTGAGCAAGTCTAAGTAATTTGTTTCATGATATTGTAACCCAACTTTTCTGGTGGCTCAGAGGGTAAAGCACCTGCCTGCAATGCAGGAGACTTGGGTTTGATCCCTGGGTGGGGAAGATGCCCTGGAGAAGGAAATGGCAACCCACTCCAGTATTCTTGCCTGGAAAACCCCATGGATGGAGAAGCCTGGAAGGCTACAGTCCATGGGGTCGCAAAGAGTTGGACACAACTGAGCGACTTCACTTTCATTATAACCCAAATAGATTAAGAAAGCTGATTGATTTCCAATTAGACTATCATTTCTACTGAAAACCAGAACAGAATCTAAAGAAAACAAAAACTTTTAATTTCAAAAAAGTTTTTTTTTTTTAATTTGAGATGGGATTTTTAGTATTTCTGATGTAGTTTTTTAACTAGGGTTGTAATTGAAGGTCCTTGGAAGCCATAAGATTTGCTCAAGGTGTTTCACTTGGGAGGGGCTGCTTAATTCATAGTTCTCTAGCAAGTTCAGCCCCAGAAACTCAACACTTAGAATGGAATTATATTAATATATTAAGCAATATCATTGTATTAAGCATTAACTATACAAGGACATTAACTAAACCCACACCTGTAACAACCATCTAAAATTTTGTTACTATATCTGAAAGTGTATGTTCAGTTTTGAAAACCTTTAAGCTTAGGAATTTCATTCTTAGGCTCATAAATTTAGGTTGAAGACAATATCATCATAATCTCTACCTGTCACAGAGATACAAGGCCTGTACTGATACAATAAATGGTTGATTCTGTCACCACGACAGCTATAAAAAGTGACAGCTCTCTTAAGACTGCATACTTTGGTTTAATAGGAACATGTACAAAGAATAATTTCATGGTTTGAGTGACTTTTCTTTAGTAAAAGAATATATCGGGAAAGTATGGTTGTAATCTGATTTCAATCTTAACACCTCATCAACGAATCAATGTATATTTTGTATTTATTTCAAATACATACTTTGGACCAGTCTCTTTATTGTTATTATATATATACATACATAAAAATATTTAAAATTAAAGTATTCCATGATTAAAGAAGAAAACTTCCCCATTCATTTTTAAAATCATTTCAGACCTTCTTCATGTTCTGTACATTTAGATATAATGGGATATTGCTGTTACCTATCCAAGTCTTTCAGAGAAGGCAAATGAATCTTCCATTTGGAACTGGGTCCCATCTAGCAGTTTGATTATATTTGAAAGAGAAAACTAATCTTAAAATGTTAGTTCATTTGTAAGTCAAGCTTTGTGTGCGTGTGCTCAGTCATATCTGACTCTTTGAGATGCCATGAACCATAGCCCACTAAGGTTCCTCTGTGCATGGAATTTCCCAGGAAAGAATACTGGAGTGGGTTGCCATTTCCTCCTCCAGGGGATCTTCCCAACTGGGGGATAAAAGTGATTATCTTACAAATTCCTTTAAATTTAGAAACATTAAATTTATTATGAAAAGAGTGAAGTCAGAGAAAAACAAATATCTAAACTATTTGCAGGGCAGCAATAGAGACAGAGATGTAGAGAAAAGACTTGTGGACACAGCAAGGGGGAAAGAGAGAGTGGGGCGAACTGGGAGAGTAGCACAGACCTATACTATCGCATATAAAATAGCTAGTGAGAATC
>SJYQ01004371.1:242720-280584 GCA_006410935.1 Redunca redunca | reverse complement strand
AGAGCCCTCATAAAGGGAAAGAGAAAATAAAAGTATATTTTTAGGTCATTCTAGTAAGCATTAATAACTAACGGAGTATCACACTAATAAGGTGGCCTTTGGAAATGCTGTATAGTGTAAGATAAATACATGAGCAAGCCAAAGATTTCCAGTCTCATTTTTATCATGTTCTTTAATAGAGGGCAAAGCTAGTTAAACAGATGGCACTCAGGATTTCTCAATGAATTCAGCATCTGTGTGTACATGTTGCATAAATGCCAATTAAAATGTGTCCGAGTAAATTTACATCCCTTGCTGATAGAAACTAAGCCAATCCTGCTGGCTCAGGATCAAGGTTAAACTTAATCATCTGCTGAACTTGCAGCAAGTTGCTCTCAAATTGTCCAGAAATTCCCAGTGAAATAATAAAAACAGAACTCCTATTGATTTGTATTTATTTACATTCATAACTCATTTCTAAAGCCTTGGGCTAGAGCTCAAAGAGGAAAAAAATGTTACTATTTGTATGACTTGGCCAAATATACTTTTAACCATATTTCCAACAAATACCTCTTTGATTAAGATGCCTGCCTGAATAAATTTTCCTAACCTCCTTCTTGCAACTTCCTAGTTCAGATAATTTTGTTTAAAAATTATCCTTTCAACATGATCTTGAACAAAGGAAAAAGCATGCAGCAGTTGGAATATCATTTATATAAGAGAGCACAGAATCTGCTTCAGGGTGACAAGGAGCCATGAAATTATTTGCAATAGTTCCTCCTAGAGGAACATAAAAATGGCTTCACCTGACATCTTTTTGACTCAGTATTTCCTGCAGTACCCCCTCATCCCCAGTTCATATGTACCTCCCTAAAGCTTTGCTGGGCTACGATAAACTTGCTCTTTTTGAATTTCAAACTTTCAGTACCCACATTACTCATTCTAAAGAGAAATTTGGGACTTGTTATTTAAAACATTCATCTCATTGCAAGGGGATATTACACAGACATTAAATATAATGTTTTTTAAAAGAACTAATAAAATGCTTAAGATAAAATGTTAATTGAAAAAAGAAAGCATATAAAAATAGGTATAATCAAGTTTCCAAAAGTACACTCTATAAAATACTAGTTCAAAGTGCTCTCAATACGTATTTGCTTTACAAAAGTAAGACATTAATGTTTGGAAAATGTTATAGTCCTCCTTTGGAAAATTACAATATCCTTTAGCATATTAAAAGTATTGTGAAGTCCTATAGTGAAGAAACCCATTTAACTTTGTTACCCTACTATTTCATTTAACCATGCCAATTTTACTTCATTAAGTCTTTTAAATTATTTGAGAAATGGAATATCAGTGCCGCATTTCTTTCTTTAAATTGAAATATAGTTAATTTCTCACAAAGAGTCAGACACTACTGAGTGACTATGCACAGCACAGCACATAGGTGATTTACAACGCTGTGCTAATTTCTGCTGTATAGCAGAATGGTTCAGTTATATACATATGTACACATACATTCGCCTGAGCGTGGAAGAACTGATGCTTTCAAATTGTGGTGCTGGAGAAGACTCTTGCGATGTTCAGAAGACCCTCAACAAATGATAAAATTAAACTATTATCCAAGAGAGGTGGAAAAAAACCGTGTCATAAATATACCTACATTTTGATAAATATCTAAACATCTCTTTTAAAAAATACTTTTCAAAATAAAATGGTAAAAAACTATTTTATCGAGCTAATCTTCTTTGATTTTCTGACTTACAGATTTGGGCAGGAAAGAAAACAATTTCATGATGAGTGGTTTTACACTACACTCAATATGGTGTACTAGATAGACCATATCCATATAGTCCCTCAAACGACCTTTCCCATTGGCTATATCTTCTTCCTTACTCACCTTTATTGAACTGTATCTAACACAACAGGTGTGCAAAAACATTGGTGTTATCTTTAACACAACAGAGTTTAGAATACACTATCCCAAAATAAGGCACACTGAATATTTTAAGATGAAGGAATTTGAGAAATGGCAGATAGAATAGGATCCTCTGATCTCCACCTTCTTCCCTGAAGCACAAGACCCATCATGTAAGAGATGCCCCCCTATACCTGGAGAAGAGGCCAATCCTTATGGCTGAAGATGGAGGACCACTGAGAGGCACCTGAACAAACAGGCCTTGCTTATTTCCATCCACTTCACTATTCTTAGCTCACACCCTTTTATCCTATCACATTCTCCATGACTTTCCACTCTTCGTCAAACTTAGTAGAAAAACCCTCCCAGGTTTAACTGCTTCTTTAGATTTTCATTTCCTATTAAGACTTCTGTAACATGTAAAGCTTATATTAAATAAACGTGTGTGCTCTTCTCCTATTGGTCTTTTGTCAGTCCAATTTACAGGGCACCAGCCAGCGAACATAGAAGGGTAGCAAGAAAAATAAGTTTTCCTCCCCTACACACATCAACCCTGAATATTCACTGGAAGAGGACTGACCCTGAAGCTGAAGCTCCAAAACTTTGGCCACCTGATGTGAAGACACTGGAAAAGACCCTGGTGCTGGGAAAGACTGGGGGCAGGAGGAGAAGGGGGAGACAGAGCATGAGATGGTTAGATAGCATCACTGGCTCAATGGACATGAGTTTGAGCAAACTCCAGGAGATTGGGAAGGGCAGCGCAGACTGGTGTGCTGCAGTCCATGGGGTCACACAGTCAGACACGACTGAGCGACTGAACAACAAACACACATCTTATTAGTTTTATGACTGAATTGCTTTAACATTAAGCTCAATGTCCATCTTTTTATCTCCACTAAGCTTCAATACTTCCGGATAGCTGGAATCTGGTAGTTACTAAGAAGGACCTAACTGCGTACTTTTCTGCACGAACAAAATAATCCCATTCAATCCCTAAAACAATCAATGAGGTGTGCTCATTTTTTGTGTGCTCATTTTCTAAGTTAAGAATTTTGCCCAGAGAACTGCAGCTATTGTGTGGCAGGTGGGGCGTAAGTAAACCTAGGTGTATCAAATTCCACAGCCAAGTCTTCTCCATTTATCTGTTCATTATCATTTAGTTCAGCTCTGATATTACAAGCGATCATAAAAAATGGAACAATCAAAAGCAATTACATAATTTAAATATTCCCACCATCTTTAGTGTTTTCATGAGTCACAACAATCTTTTAAACTAAGCTCACATTAAAAAAAAACTTCTTTAGTATTTTATACTTTATTGTAACAAAAATCGTTAAAACAAACTATAATAATAATGATAATAAATAATACGCATTTGCTATACAGCACAGGGAACTATATTCCATATCTTGTTATATACTACAATGGAAAACAAAAGAAGTACAGATATATAGTGATACATACACCTATTAATAACTGAATCACTTAACTGTTCATCTGAAGCTAACAATATTGTAAGTCAATTATACTTCAATAAAAAAATGATACTCTTATCGGATGTACCACAGGAAGCACACTTTAACTTCTATAACCTGATGAACATTCGTTTTTAGAAAACAAATAGGAAAGGCTTACGCAGTTCAAATTTTGCTCCTTGCTAAATAAAATTTTAGAAACAAGAACCACCAGCAGTCTCCAAAGTGTCTCTATTTACCATGTATAGGAAAAACATTCAGAAATGACCTTCTGTGCACCATACAAAGCAATAATGACTTGAAAATGTATTCAGTATTTACCATTTAACAAACTTCTACCAAATATATATTCAGTCACTGTTCGCTGGTAATTTGAAAATACTCTTCAAAGCAAATCACAAAAGCTAAAGGTTACTTATAATTTTAATATATTGGAGTGGATGTTTTCCAAGTTTCCTACATTTAGTATTTAACATTTCTGTGTTTTATATATCATAGGCTTTGAAGAAATCCATTATATATACGTATCCCTTTGTGCAGGATACCAATTTGTAGCCATCATAAAACAAATCCGATTAAACGGTAAACCATCCAATAAAATTCTATCTTTTGGCCAACTTAACCTAAAAATGTTTTTCCACTAAATCACCCAGATGAATACAAATCTTGGACAATTATATCCCACTAGCTCATGTGAGTAATTATTAGCGTGGAAAACTGCAGCAAAGTACAGATGTTCATTTTCAGATGACGAAAATAAGGGGAAAATATTCTTTTCCATACTGAATTCTCTGTATGTAATACATTTTGCTCTAGTTACACTTTTCTGTGAAAGACATCTCTTCATGGTTCTAAATTATAAGTAAAATAATTAAAATGAGACAGGTGAGACTATTAAATCATATATTAGAGGGCTGCAAGTATTTTCTTTGAATTAGCACTTCGGTCAACATCCAATAATGTAGTCACAACTCTGTACAACGGGGGGAGGCCACGTTATAGGGAAAGTAACACTGGTACCTTCCTTCAAATACCTGTGAAGACTCTCCTGAACATTGCTGAGAACAAAATACAAGCTATTTTAGCTTTAATGCTTCCAGAATTTTTCTAACAAGCTCACCTTGTTTTCACTGGGGTCCTCTGTGCTACCTGACTGTAATTTAGTCCTCTAGCTCCAGTTTTCTCCTGCTGTTTACTATAGAATTATTGTCTGGGAACCATTCTTGACTTTCTACTGAAGAGTGATTCTTTTTAGTGGCCTTAGCTATTGTTTTAGCTAGTTTCTGCTGAGGTCTGTGCACAGACCAATAACATTTCACTGGATGGTTGAGAACTTAGCATCTAATTTCATAGGAAATGAGTGAGCAGACAAGTAAGGCGCACGGCACTTTCCACTAAAGCGTACTCTACTGTTGTGAATTCAGGACACACTATGGAATCAGAATGTTATCCTATGGTTATATGTATATCACATCATACTACATGATAACATGCTATATCTCTTTTCTCAATTGTCTCTTTTCCCCGTCCATCTAAAGTCCCAAGAAACTTTTCGTCCACAACATACAGAGTAGCATCAAGGAGCAGCAGACACTTAATAATGACTCAGTTGAATGACTCAATGAATTAACTCAAAGGACGACTCAATGAATGACCCTCACATCCGCCAAAGGTACTTCTTTGTACAAAGAAACTCTTTAACACTCTTTTCACGAGGAATTAGCCCTTCATGGCCTTTAATATGATTCTATAAACAACAAGTAAACCTTTGGTTATTACTGGCAAAAAACACACTCACCTACTGACACTGGTTATTATCCTCTGCAGATTTATTTATATTAAACTAGACTGTATAAATCTGGATAGAACCGTGTTTAAGAGCAGAGACCCTGGAGCCAGACTGCCTGGGTGAGAAACTTGGCTCAGCTGCTTACTTAGTATATGACTTTGGACAAGTTGCTTAACTGTTTTATGCTTGAATTTCTTCCCATATAAAAGAAGAATGAAACAGGGATTGATAATAGAAACTCTATCAGAGAATTGTGAGGATTAAATAAGTTACTACATGTGATACACTAAATAGTGCCCAAGGCACTGAATAATGATACTACTAATCAATCTTAGCTAGCTATTATGGTTAATATTAATGTAATTCATATTAACACTATTGTCAGAGTGAGTGCAATCTATTACTATTATTAATTCTATCATTAATCTCATTGAGAAATTGGTAAATTGAACTGGACTTTAAGAGGTTGACTGTATTTCAGTGGATAGCAAAAGTTGTTTATATGGAAAGCTGAGCACCAAATTCGTGGTATATGATAACTTGATTGGAATAAAATATGTAGTCACCATTGGCTAGTAATAAAAACAGCATCAGTTATATCTTTATATAAATAAGGCCTCCTATGAAAGGATGACAAGTTCAAAAAAAAAGCACACAGCAATGTCAATTTGAAAAGGATTATAAAATGTGGGTCAAGGAAACACTGAAACAGAAGGAAGGGAAGGCTCATGAAGACATACTTAGTCTGTGTCACAATTTTCTCCAGTGTGTATACACAATCAAGGACATCTGGTGCCACATCATTTTTATTACTATTATTATTTGAATGAACAGATATAACTTTCAGTTCAGTTCAGTCGCTCAGTTGTGTCTGACTATTTGCAACCCCATGGACTACAGCATGCCAGGTCTCCCTGTCCATCACCAACTCCTGGAGTTTACTCATACTCATGTCCATTGAGTCGATGATACCATCCAGCCATCTCATCCTCTGTCATCCCCTTCTCCTCCTGCTCCCAATCCCTCCCAGCATCAGAGTCTTTCCCAATGAGTCAACTCTTCGCATCAGATGGCCAAAGTACTGGAGCTTCAGCTTCAGCATCAGTCCTTCCAATGAATATTCAGGACTGATTTCCTTTAGGATGGATTGGCTGGCTCTCCTTACAGGCCAAGGGACTCTCAAGAGTCTTCTCCAACAGTTCAAAAGCTTCAATTCTTTGGTGCTTAGCTTTCTTTATAATTCAACCCTCACATCCATACATGACTACTGGAAAAAATCATAGCCTTGACTAGACGGACCTGTGTTGGCAAAGAAATGTCTCTGCTTTTCAATATGCTATCTAGCTTGATCATTACTTTCCTTCCAAGGAGTAAGCGTCTTTTAATTTCATGGCTGCAATCACCATCTGCAGTGATTTTGGAGCCTCCCAAAATAAAGGTTGCAACTGTTTCCACTGTTTCCCCATCTATTTGCCATGAAGAGATGGGACTGGATGCCATGATCTTCATTTTCTGAATGTTGAGCTTTAAATCAACTTTTCACTCTCCTCTTTCACTTTCATCAAGAGGCTCTTTAGTTTTTCATCACTTTCTGCCATAAGGGTGGTGTCATCTGCATATCTGAGGTTATTGATATTTCTCCCGGCAATCTTGATTTCAGCTTGTGCTTCATCTAGCCTAGCATTTCTCATGATGTATTCTGCATATAAGTTAAATAAGCAGGGTGACAATGTACGGCCTTGACATATTCCTTTCCCGATTTGAAACCAGTCTGTTTCCATGTCCAGTTCTAATTCTTGCTTCCTGACCTGCATACAGGTTTCTCAAGAGGCAGGTCAGGTGGTCTGGTATTCTCATCTCTTGAAGAATTTTCCACAGTTTATTGTGATCCACACAGTCAAAGGCTTTGACACAGTCAATGAAGCAGGAATAGATGTTTTTCTGGAACTCTCTTGCGTTTCCAATGATCCAGCGGATGTTGGCAATATGATCTCTGGTTCCTCTGCATTTTCTAAAACTAGCTTGAACATCTGGAAGTTCATGGTTCACATATTGTTGAGGCCTGGCTTGGAGAATTTTGAGCATTATTTTACTAGCGTGTGAGATGAGTGCAATTGTGCGGCAGTTTGAGCATTCTTTGGCATTGCCTTTCTTTGGGATTGGAATGAAAACTGACCTTTTCCAGTCCCGTGGCCACTGCTGAGTTTTCCAAATTTGCTGGCATATTGAGTGCAGCACTTTCACAGCATCATCTTTCAGGATTTGAAATAGCTCAACTGGAATTCCATCACCTCCATTAACTTTGTTCATAGTGATGCTTCCTAAGGCCCACTTGACTTCACATTCCAGGATGTCTGGCTCTAGGTGAGATCACACCATTGTGATTATCTGGGTCATGAAGATTTTTTTGTACAGTTCTTCCATGTATTCTTGCCACCTTTTAAAATATCTTCTGCTTCTCTTAGGTCCATACCATTTCTGTCCTTTATTGAGCTCATCTTTGCATGAAATGTTCCATTGGTATCTCTGATTTTCTTGAAGAGATTTCTAGCCTTTCCCATTCTATTGTTTTCCTCTATTTCTTTGCATTGATTACTGAGGAAGGCTTACTTATCTCTTCTTGCTATTCTTTGGAACTCTGCATTCAAATGAGTATGCCTTTCCTTTTCTCCTTTGCTTTTCACTTCTCTTCTTTTCACAGCTATTTGTAAGGCTCCTCAGAAAGCCCTTTTGCCTTTCTGCATTTCTTTTTCTTGCGTATGGTCTTGATCCCTGTTTCCTGTACAATGTCCTGAAACTCCACCCATAGTTCATCAGGGTGGATTGCATCATCATTCCGACCATCATGATGCATCATTGCTCATGGTTGGATAGCATCATTGACTCAATGGACACGAGTTTGAGCAAACTCTGAGACATGGTAAAGGATAGGGCAGCCTGGCATTCTGCAGTCCATGGGGTTGCAAAAAGCTGGACACAACTGAGCCACTGAATAACAACGAATCCAAATAAATAAATAAATAACTGTGTAAAATAATCTGTGACTAATTTGTCCATTGTGTCATTTATATCTTTCTACTTTAATAATTTTTCTGTTCCGTATGGATGTGTGACTATATTTCTCCATTAGCCAAAGCCATCTCCTCAAACTTTTCTCAAAAGCACTTTCATATTCCTTCCTCCATAGCCAAACATTCTTCAAGTTGAGACACACTAAGCTTTTCTGTCTTCATCCTACTGAAAACACTTCCCAATTTAGATTTTTAATAATCTCTTAATTGCCACGATTAGAAAGCCTTATTTCACGTTTGTCCTACTTGATTTTTCTGAAGAATTGTTTCTGTGGACCACTGTGCCTTGCTGGCAGGCTTCCCAGGTGATTGGGCAATAAAGAATCTGCCTGCCAATGCAGGACACACAGAAGTCGTGGGTTCAACCCCTGGGTCAGGAAGATCCTCTGAAGGAGGAAATGGCAATCCACTTCAGTATTCTTGCCTGGGAAAACCCCTGGACAGAAGAATCTGGCCAGCTACAGTCCATGGGGTCAACAAGAGCTGGACATGAGTGAGTGACTGAGCTCACATGCACGCCTGCATGCAAGCTCCTTCTTGGCAGCCTAATCTGTCTTCGGCCTACTGTATTTTTTTTCTGTTGCCTTTCTTTCCTTGTCTCCAGCTGTTTCCCTTCTAGATCTTTATGAATTTTTCTCCATATGTTGTCCTTTTAAAGGTTCTATCTTTTTTTTTTAATTTTGCAAAATACACTTCCTGACTCAATATTATTCAACCATATGATGTTCTCTAGTTTTTTTATGTGGGAAGCTTCAGTATTTACAACCCTAGCTCAGATTTTTTTACCCAAGTGCTAAACCAATGATTCCGCCTTCATCACATATAACCACTTGGATCCCTCATCCTTCACGGGACTGAATTCTAAACACACATGGTCTTCACCAATACCACTTTTCTTAAAAAATAAATAATAATAATCACTCTTATTCCTTGAGTATTTCCTCTCTCAGTATATGAGAACACTGAGAAATCGTAGAGTCAACGTGAAATGCTCACTCTGCATCAACTTCATATATTCCTATTCAAATTTACCATATTTTTCCCCCAAATCAGCAGCTTCTCTCCAACTCCAAATTCCCATATTAAACCAAATCCTAAGGGATTCCCTGGTGGTCTGGTTATTAGGACTCCACACTTTCAATGCCAAGAATGCAAGTTCAAACCATGGTCAGGTAACTAAGATCTCAAATTATTTTGATATAGCCAAAAATAAATTTAACAAATAAGCCAGACTGTAGCCAGCTTGTTTGTCTAGAGTAACTCTATGACTTTAATTCAGTCTTAATGAATTCAAAGCATATAACCCAGATGAATATATAAAATCTCTAGAAAAGTGTAGCAGTGGGTGTAGTTTGAAATAATTTCCTATGTAATTCTAATATAAAATAATATTCATGTCTCATGTTTTCTCTGTGCTCAGGGTTGAACTCACTCTTCTAATCCCTTTACATGGTTCACACCCATGACTTCACACTAGTATTCCCTGAGATCAAAAAATTCAAATGTATGCATCCCACATCCAGAAATTCAGAAGCAATTGTTTTAGGATGCAATCGGTTCTTTCCAATACACAGGCAAAGTTGAGACCTCTTCTAAACAAAGAATATCTAAAGTTAGTGAGCACTATTCCAGGTCTACATAAAATAATCCATTGGTACAGGATATTAATAGAAATTGTATTGATATGTATTTTAAGTCTAATCTTTAAATTTTTAATAAAATCATACATGATGTTTAAAAACATATTTCATAGCTCAGCATCAGTATATAATAGTACACAGGAAATGCTTTTACAACACCTGTAGTGTCAGTTCAGTTCAGTCGCTTAGTCGTGTCGACTCATTGCGACCCCATGAACCGCCAGGCCTCTCTGTCCATCACCAATTCCCAGAGTCCACCCAAATCCATGTCCACTGAGTCGGTAATGGCATCCAAACATCTCATCCTCTGTCGCCCCCTTCTCTTGCCCTTAATCTTTCCCAGCATCAAGGTCTTTTCAAATGAGTCAACTCTTCGCATTGGGTGGCCAAAGGATTGGAGTTTCAGCTTCAGCATCAGTTCTTCCAAAGAACACCTAGGACTGATCTCTTTTAGGATGGACTGGTTGGATCTCCTTGCAGTCCAAGGGACTCTCCAACACCACAGTTCAAAAGCATCAATTCTTCTGCACTCGGCTTTCTTTATAGTCCAACTCTCACATCCATACATGACCACTGGAAAAACCATAGCCTTGACTAGACGGACCCGTGTTGGCAAAGTAATGTCTCTGCTTTTTAATATGTTGTCTAGGTTGGTCATAACTTTTCTTCCAAGGAGTAAGTGTCTTTTATTGGCTGCAGTCACCATCTGCAGTGATTTTGGAGCCTAACCTGTAGTTGTAACTGCAAATATTTGTTACTAAACAGGCATATATAAACTTAAAATTCTAAAACCCTACTTTGAAAATTCTGTAGCTTTCCATCTCTTGATGCACTGTGCAAATGGGTCTCCTTTCACACAGCCTCGAATCTTGTCAAGCAAAGCAACTATTCCATTGTGAAAGTGTTAGTGTTAGTCACTCAGTCGTGTTCTATTCTTTGTGGTCCTGTGAATCGAACCCACCAGGCTCCTCTGTCCATGGAATTCTCCAACAAGAGTACTGGAGTGGAATACATTACCTTCTCCAAGCAATCTTCCCAACCCAGGGATGGACCTGGGTCTCCTGCACTGCAGGTGGATTCTTTACCATCTGAGCCACTAGGGTATTCCACTGTAAATAACATCTAGTGTCCAACAGATGGTGTCCTTGTCACTCCCTTGCTTTAAAATCTCTATTGGACTTCCCTGGTGGTCCAGTGGTTAAGACTCCATGCTTCCAGTGCAGAGAGTGAGGGTTCAATCCCTGGTCAAGGATCTAGGATCCCACAGGCCACAAGGTCAAAGAAAAGAAAAAAAAATCTCTATTGATTCCAAGTTGCCCTGTTTAACTTCAAGTTGAAATTTTAACTAGGTGACCTATAAACACTTCCATCCCCATATCCTATGCTTCAATATTTGCTCCACTATCCAAACATACCTCCTCTCTGTTCACATTTGCAATACTCAGTCTACAAGGGTCTTTCATTTCCTCCATTGCTACCTAGTGCACCTCCATTAAATTTGCAAAAGACAAACAGAGCTCTTTTCTCAAACATTCCAGGATTCCTCTAGATAGCATTAATTAAATGACTAGCAGAGTATTTATTACATTATATTAAAATTATTATCATACATATTTCTTTGTTCCCATTAAATACTGCCATCCTCAAATACTAAAATTGACTGTTTTATCTTTATATTTTCCCAAAATTTAGCATTGAGCTAAGGATACAATAGTGGCTTAATATATGTCTGTGACATTCAGTTTTTCAATAAATATTGATTGATTGCCTACTATGTGTCAGACATTCATGTAGGCACTCTGAAAATAGTAAAACAATAATCCCTGAATAAACATATGTATACATAATAAATTTTAAAAGTGATTGTTTCTACCAATTTACATTCCCTCCAACAGTGCAAAAGGGTTCTCTTTTCTCCACACCCTCTCCAGCATTTACTGTTTGTAGGTTTTGTTTGTTTTTAGTTCTACCAGTTTATTGCTACCAACCCATCTCCCTCCACCTTCATGCGCACATGCTCAGTCATGTAACCCCACGGACTGCAGCCCACCAGGCTCCTCTCTCCATGGACTTTTCCAGGCAAGAATGCTGGAGTGGGTTGCCATTTCCTTCTCCATGTTTGCAGGTATTTTGATGGTGGCCATTCTGATCAGTATAGGGTGATCTCTCATTGCAGTACTGACTTGCATTTCTCTAATAATGAGTGATGTTAAGCATCTTTTCATGTGTTTATTGGCCATCTGGGCCACAGTCCATGGGGTTACAAAGAGTCAGACAAGAGTTTAGTGACTAACACACTCAGCATGTCTCCTTTAGAGAAATGTCTATTTAGGTCTTTTGCCCAGTTTTTGACTGGGTTGTTTGTTTTTCCTTCAATTAAAAATAAATAACTTTTTAAAATGAATGTTGTTACAAGGAAAATCTGAAGAAAAATAACCATTACTAAAACAAACAAAAGTTAACTCAACATTTACTACACACCCAGGATTCCATCTACACATACAATTAATTCTATTTTCTCTTAATGGTACTTCACTATTAATGGCAGCCCTAAACACATACCACACAATTAGTTCCGTAATAGTGCGTGCTTGCTGAATCACTTCAGTAATGTCCGACTCCGTGTAACCCCATGGACTGTAGCCCACCAGACTCCTCTGTACATGGGATTCTCCAGGCAAGAATACTGGAGTGGATTGCCACGCCCTCCGCCAGGGGATCTTCCCGATCCAGGGATCGAACCTGCATCTCTTAGGTCTCCTGCATTGGCAGGCGGGTTGTTTACCACTGCCACCATCTGGGAAGGTCCCCCATAATAGCAATTCCAGGAAATTTAAGATTCTAAAATGTTACCTTATTCCAAGATTCTTGTTGTTTTTCAGTTGCTAAATCATGTCTGACTCTTTTGCAACACCACTGACTGTAGCCTGTCAGGCTCCTCTGTCCACGAGTTTCCAAGGAAAGAATACTGGAGTGGGTTGCCATTTCCTTCTCCAGGGGATCTTCCTGACCCAGGGGTCAAACCCATGTCTCCTGCATTGGCAGGTGGATTCTTTACCACTGAGACACCTAGGAAGCTATTCCAAGATTAAATTATGTCTATTTTACTCTTCCGTTCTATTGCCTTTGTGATATTCTAACTGCAGGAAAAATTCAGACTTAATACACCAATAGTAGTAGAAGACATAAATTCATTACTTTACAGAGAAAGAAGCAGATTTATAGAAATAAAATGCCTCACCTTAAGTCATGCAACTAGTTAATAACTGAAACACCAGTATAAATCACACCTCCAAAGACTGCTCTCCTTAGACCATACTAAATTAATTCTCTTTTGGTGAACCAGGATATCTGGGACTAGATTAAATCATGCTAAATTATACTTCACTGTACAAGGAACAGAGAGTTATGAATGAAACATTGTCCCTCATTGTTTAAATACAGTGCAACTTGAGAAATCTAAAACATTATTATGACTCTATGAAAATGGCAGCCCACTCCAGTATTCTTGCCTGGAAAATCTCATGGACAGAAGAGCCTGGAAGGCTACAGTCCATGGGGTTGCTGAGTCAGACAGAACTGAGCAACTTTCACTTGAACTAACTAAGGCTTTTGAGCATCTAAAGCAAGAGTGATTGCTAGGGAATAGTGCCTAGTTAATCAGAAGATAAGACATTTTAAATAATAGTTTTATACTTTCTTAAATATGCTAACATATGTAAGCATTATCAGTGTATAACAATTGTAACCAAAACATTTATAATTAGTCATACAAAGATAAGAGTGTGCAACTTAGGTTAGCTGAGGTTGAGAGTGAATTCACGGTCAAACTACACATTTACTATTCAATACCTCAATTTTCTCATCTGTAGAATGGGGATAATGATAGTGATTATTCATTTTTATAACTAAATGAGATTAGTCATGTAAAGTCTAAATGTCATTGCTGTTATACTCTAAAATACTTAGTAAAGGTGAGTCACAGTTAGTTTTAGGATCAAACACATAAGGAGCCAGTACAGACACAGGTACAAGTTAGGAGCACTGGCATTGAGTTCAGTCCGGCATCAATTCAAAATTCCAGTTCAGAATGTTGAGCTGTATGGAAACATACATCATTTCTAAGGAAACATTAGTTGCTCAGTCGTGTCCAACTCTTCGTGACCCCATGGACTGCAGTCCACCAGGCTCCTCTGTCCATGGGGATTCTCCAGGCAAGAGTACTGGAGTGGGTTGTCATGCCCTCCTCCAGGGAATCTTCCCAAACCAGGTATTGAACCTGTCCCCCACATTGCAGGTAGGTTCTCTACTGAGAGCCACCAGGGAGGACTAATAACTGGTAGTTCAGCTGGTAAAGAATCTGCCAGAAATGCAGGAGACCATGGTTCAATTCCTGGGTCGGGAAGATCCCTTGAAGAAGGGAGTGGCTACCCACTCCAGTATTCTTGCTTGGAAAATTCCATGGACAGAGGAGCCTGGAAGGCTACAGTCCAAGAAACTGCAAAGAATCAGACATGACTGAATGACTAACACTACTATAAAAACATCACAATTAGTCACCTTTATATTTCTCATTGTTTTAATCTATTAATTAACAAACTCTTTTAAGTTATCTTCTTTAATTTCTGTATTTATTTCCTTTCAATCTAAGAACAGTACAACGTGGAGACCTCAACCACTTTCAAAGTGGACATGTTCTCCTGATGAGACTCCAAGCTCTCATTGACTTATCATCTTTCCCAATCAATTATCATTTATGCTTTTACTATGTCACTCCCCTCAATACACAGAACTGTGAGTTGTCAACAACATCTTAACTATCTTCACCTTCTTTTACTTCTC
Source organism: Redunca redunca (assembly GCA_006410935.1). Taxonomy (NCBI): domain Eukaryota; kingdom Metazoa; phylum Chordata; class Mammalia; order Artiodactyla; family Bovidae; genus Redunca; species Redunca redunca. The sequence continues at coordinate 265,870 of SJYQ01004371.1, read as the reverse complement.
AGACAGACCTGTCTTGTGTGGTCGTCAATTAGACAAATCTTATAAATTCTGCTTATGATGCAATTACTTCTTATTTGAAGATAAATAAGGAAATTCTTTCTCTCTAATGAGTACCTTCCCTTTTACAATATTGCTTCAAGTTAACTGATTCCAACTATTCCAATAATTTCTTATACCCAGTGACTTCCACATCTGTCCACCTTACATTTTCACTGTAGCAATATACAATGACTATTCTCTGTGCACTTGCATCCATTTAGCTTTGTTGTGTAAATCCTAGTAAGTATATAAATGCCCTCTTCAAATAATGGATATATTATTTCCCTTTTTTCTTAGTTCATCAGAATTCACAAAGAGGGCTGTTTGGTTTTCAATAGTAAATCAGAATCAGTACTTTTTAAAATTGCCAATGAAAACTGCTAGTTCTCAACTGTCAAACTCCTAATTCAATAAGAGTTAATAGTAAAGAAACCGCCTCCCATTGCAGGAGACATAAGAGATGTAGGTTTGATCCCTGGATAGGGAAGATCTCCTGGAGGAGGGCATGGCAACCCACACCACTATTCTTGCCTGGAAAATTCCACAGACAGAGGAGCCTTGTGAGCTGCAGTCCATAGGGTCGTAAAGAGTTGAACACGACTGAAGCGACTTAGCACGTATGCACATGAATTAAATGAATGTGAACTGTGTTTATTTTGAAAAACACAAAATCAGTAAAGAGAAGTAGGTAAGAACTCAAGTCCTAAGGTCAGACTTCCAGATTTGAAACTGGCTCTCTGACCTACTACTCATTGCTTTTCTCTGCTTTCCTTTCCCTTTTTTGAAAAGTAAAGTTAATAGGAGTTTCTGTCACATGAGTTTGATATACAAATAATTTAGGAAAGTGAAATTATTCTGGTCACATATTACGTAACTAGCTTTAGTATGAGCAATGGTAGTGGTGGTAGCATTCTTAAAACCATCATAAATTGAACACTTAGTATGTTTCAGGATGATGCTACATATTTAATATGAGCATTTGGTTTAATTCTCCTGGCATCTCCATGATGCAGGTATTATCATTTTACCATTTTACAAGTGTGAGATCTGAGTTCTCAGAGAAGTTAAGCAACTCACCCAATGTTACACAGTTATTGAGTGAAAAAGGTAGAATCTGGGCTTTGGTTTGTGTAACTCCAGAGCTGAAACTCCTAAACTAGTGGCCCCCAAACTAGCTAATCAGAATCACCTAAGCATCTATTAAAACACAGATCATTGACACACACGCTCAGGGTGTTCAATCCAGTTACTTCACTACAGGGCCTGAGAATTTGATTTCTAACAAACTCCCAGGTGATACAGAAATCTGCTGGCTAAAAAACCAGACTTTGAGAATCACTGGCCTAAATTATTAAACATGCTGATTTATTGTTTCCTTAAGTAACTTATTAAAAAACTAATTAGTAATCCTGTATGCACAGGCTGATATTTCAAGCTTGCTGTAATATGACAATTCATAATGTTATTGTCTTTATATGATTTTGTACTTAAAATTAACTATATTAATTTAAATGAATATAGCAAGTACTTCAATGATTCTTTGAGATGGATTATGGAAAGAGTAATATTTAAAATAGTTAAATCCAAACATTTATTTAATTGAAGTAAATCAGAAATTTTTTAACAATCCCACACTGATTTTTGGAAACAAGATGTTACTGACTAATTAAAGAAAATGAGTTCATCCAAAGTACATAATAACCATAACTGCTTTCACTTTGATTGAGTTTCCTTTGCCTGCTGCTTCACATTATTTTAAGTAAAAGTCTGATTTAATACAAACTATCACTTCTGTGTGATTTTCATGTACTAATATTCATGTACACTAATTTCAGAACAAGTTGAAAAGACAGAATTCAAAAGGTTACCTGTAGGGCTTAGAACATCCAGTGTTGCAAATAAAATGATTAGATCTCTGATATTCAAATTCAACTCCCCACTCTGAGTTCAATTATATTGCTTACTTCTTCTGAACACAGTCCTATTACTGTTATAATTTGAAATAATTTCACATTATCTAATTGTGTACCATTTCTTGATGTGTTATTGTTTGTTAAAAAAAAAAACAACAAGTAATTGAAGTTTTAGTGTATTTGATTCTATGATTACAAAATGTGAGGGCTTCTTATTCAATTTGGCAAAACCAACACAGCTAAAACAAAACCCTAAATTTATAAGACATTAAAAATTAATTGAGGAATTAGAAAAAGATATATCTAAATTACTCTATAATTTCGTCATTTTATAAATGTATTACATAAAGAATTAGACAAGATTTCCCATTATGAAATTTTAATAATGCCACAACTAGCTGTAATATTTAGGAGACCAGGTAAATGTTTCTACCACTTATCGGAAAAGAATTATGAATGGACTCATTTCACTAACCCAATATGGGCTGAGACAAATACTAAGATATGAAAAGACAAGTATTGTCATCCAAAATAGTAAACCTAGTAATAAAACAGTAAGTCTGAATAAAGTGCTGAAATTTATTTCTAATAAGTGTTGACAGATCTTGGCAAATCTAGAGAACTAGACCACACATAACTAAAATTCAACAAGTCAACACTGGTTTTGTATCCCAGGGGACTAGGATGAATCAGAGCAAGGTTATCACTTAATGGTGAAAATATGGAGAAAAACTAAACCTAAAAGATTGTTAATAGTATTCTCCTTTCAAAAACATTAATTTAGGCTTCAACTTTTGGTTCAAATTGGCAAATGGAGTTGGGGTTCAAGTATGAACTAATCTTTTAATGAATGAGAATAACTACCTTTCCATAATCTCTCAGCACCTTAAAATAAAGAAGTAGATTCACTGTGGGTAATGATTTGTGGCCAACATTTTGAGCAGCACAAGTCATATTGCACATGCAAATAAAAACCACCTCTAAAATATAAATGCACATCATTGTATGGAAATGAAAATTCCCTATATATTTTTTAATACATTCATCCACCTTTTATCTTTAGTCTCTTTCACATTCTTCATATTCTTTTGTCTTCAATAAAGTCTGCTTAACCTGAAAGAATACTGGGAAGCCCGTACTCCCTCAATTTTTCAATGCTAGGAAGGAGTGTGAATATTTCCTTTTCAAGCTCCCTGAGACTTTTAGTTCAGTGTTCTCACACTCTCGAGAACATCCCCCCCAATCTTATTCCTCAAACCATTCAAACATACAGCTAGCTATCACTATCACTTTCAGCTACCACCTCTGTTGAATCAGAATTCGGACACTTCAACCCCATGTATTCATCCCCACACCTTCCCCAATTCTACCAATGTCTTGTAGCTCGTCATCTATAGATAGCTCACACAAAATTCTGGCTTTTTTTTTCTTTAACTTTTGTAATGAAATTCCCTGGTGGCTCAGCAGTAACGAATCCACCCACCAATGCAAGAGACACGGGTTTGATCCTTGGGTTGGGAAGACCCCCTAGAGAAGGAAATGGCAACCCACTCCAGTATTCTTACTTGGAAAATCCCATGGATGGAGGAGCCTGGTGGGCTACAGTCCATGGAGTGGCAAAGAGTCAGACAGAACTTAGCAACTAAACAGTGACAGTAACTAATCTCCATTTGCAGTCTTGTCCTCCAGTGTCAAGAAACCATGGACCCTGATATAAACAGGAGGCTGTTTGAATTCTGAAAGATAAGTTCTGGAATCTCTCACAGCCTACTTTTCCAGCTGTCTTGCTCTTATGATACTTTGTGTCAAGAAATGAATACTTATCTAAACATCAGGTCTTGGACACCACTCCAATCCCCTCCTTTCTTTTCATATATTCCTCTTTTAGATTTATAATTTCTCCTATGCAGCTTAAAATTCATGTCCATGGCTTTAAATGTTTGTATTAGCAAGGACACTCAGCTCAAAACTGCCAATGCTTCCAACTCTACTGGATTCGTCAACAAGGACAGAATATTATCTCACCAAAGTGTCCTGAGGTAGTAAGCTCACGAACTAGTCCATTCTCCAGTCATCAGTGTCCTGAAGATCCAGGTTTTACTCTTCCATTTTCCAGTACTCACTTTATATGTGTTTGCTTCCATGTTATGTTTGACAGATGGCAACTAGAATTCTAGTTCTTATAAGGAGAAGCGATAGGAAAAGGTAGCAGGAGACAGGAAATGCCATCTCAGTCTTTTGAAGGAATCTCATCAGACTTCCCTTCCTATTTAATTGTCAAGGAAGGGGTCAACCATCATTTTTGAAACCAATTATTGCTAAGGAAGTGTGATAGTACAAAAAAATGATTTACCCTAGACCTAGTAAATGGGCTGTCCTTCCTTAATTAATTCTTATGACAGGGATAAACAACAGATCAAAACTGAAGCTCCAGCATCAAAGAGGAAGGAAGGGGGGAAGCTGCCTGATACATAACCAGGAGGGTCTGTTTCTCTATTTTCTTGCCAATATCCATTTTCCTGTTGTCACTTTTTTTCCTACAGTCTCTCATTATAGGCACGCTGTTAAGTGAGGCACAAAAAAACAGAAGAATCTTTACAGTATTAACAGTTGTCTGTGATTCTACACTGTAGGTTATTATTAGAATACACACCAACTTGCTAAATTATCTAATAAAAAGAACAGCATGGCAAGCCAGAGAGCATCTTTGCTTCAATAAAACGAAACAACAAAATCTCCATGATTTTGTTCAAACCCTGACTCTGATATTTCTGCCTTGGGAAAGCCAGCAACTTTAAAAAACCCATCTGCATGAGCGGATTTATCCTGAATCAAATAAATTTTAAGCTTTAAGGGCTTTCACTGACACAGGTTCCTACAACACTCCTGATTATGCATTCTTGTACTATAAAAAGCCTGAAATTTTCATGAGCTTGAGACTCTTCAAAATCTGTGTCTGCCCGTGCTGATATGTCAGCCTTTTCTACCTGCATGCTATTGAGCATGTCACTTACCCCTTTATCCATCCATTATCTTATCCTCAAAATTGGCTTCAAAACAGAAGGAGCCCTACCTTGCTTGCATAACTGTGAGGAGAATGAGAGATACATATCTAGAAGTGCTATGTAGCAATGTTCAGTGTAATTATTATCAGCATCAATATACAGAGTTCTCTTGTGGCTGCTTTTTTCCATCAAGAGGCTGCTGTTGCATCTGCTTCTGCAGTTTGTCTCCAGGATATTACAGGAGCTCAGCTTTAAATGAGCGAAGCCATCCCTGACTGCTGTCTAGAATACCCATTCAGCTGCAGGTGCTTTCCAGCTATCTACTGTGATGTTACATTGCTTCAGGCTGTGCTACAGGGGACCCTCCTAGGGCTTCATCTGCCTACCATGTGCTCAACTCCCCTTGGGCCCTGGGGAGCTGACTTTCATGGAGAATGGTTTCAACTTCTCTGGATTGCACGAGTCCTGGGACCTCATTGTGGGAAACTATGCCCCACCATCTGGCGTGAAGCGTGGTACTAAGAGATGCTGATAGAATTTGTCTCGTAATTGAATGTGGTGATGGTTGGTGTCATTTCCATAAACAAGACTAGACAGCACAATAGCTTTGGAGGCTTTAATTTTGGTCTGGAATGTGTTTCTTTGTTTTCATCATCCTGTCATTCTTGCAAATGTTATGAGTTTTAAAATATGATTTATTACTTTACCCACTAATGTGCCATTATTAGATAGAGAGCTGCTGAAGTAGCAGAATTCAGTAACAAGCAATTTCACAAGTAATTATGCAGTCATGGGTTGAGTGCATCCAAGTGCTGCAAGTGTTGAATGGACAATAGCAAGTAGAAATCTATGAAGAGGTGCAGGGATGAGCAGCCTGTGTATCAGAAGGGACTATTCCTGTCCTGGCTGTCACTATAGCATTGATGAGAACAATCATGTAAAATGGGGACTATATCCAAGACAAATTCTATAATGGTTTCATTTCCTACCTCAATATTTTATATCAGTGAAAACAAACTAAAACCAGCATTAACAGTCTCTAACATTTGTTAAGTTTATAACATTTGCTGTCACATTTAACCCTTCTCATAATCTTAGGAAATAAGTAACAATATCAATGTTTATGCATGAAGAAAGAGAGGCTTATAGAAGGAAGTTAACTTACAAATTACAGTTATTAACTCATGGAGGTCAAATACAAATATGAATCCATCAGACTCCAAAGACTTCATTTTAATTCACTGCTTTTTTAGCCACGAATGCATAATGTAATCTCCCATAGAGTTTTTTTTAATAAGATACTCATAACTATCAATTTGACTAGCTTGAGCTTGAAATCTGGTTTTTGCATTTAAAAAATACTCTATAGTAATTCCAATGTATACTTTATTTGGAATCCTCAAATTATTTTAGCCTTACAAATAATAATCATCAAATGTCACCTAAAGTTTGATGATAAGACAGAGGAAAAACTTGCTAGTAATGGGGTCTAAATGCAGGTAAGTGGGCCAATGGTTTTTTGTTTTTTGTTTTCCTTTTGAAATATAGCAGATTAAGCTTCAATAAAATAAATTTTCTTTAAAAGCAAAATACTAAAACATTTGTTTGTTCAAGAAAATACTGAATTATTTTAAAATTTTAAATTTAAAGGAAACTATAAGGAAATTATCTTTAATTCCTCATCTTAAAAAAGAAAATCATATGAATTATCATTGTGACTTTTCATCAATATTTCATCAAAGTTTCTACATGTAATTAAAGACATGCACACCACTCAACTTAGAATTAAGAAGCTTTAGAAACTACAAAACTATAGCAAATAAAAATACAGTAGGAGGTATTATAGTGTACTGGTTAAGAATATAAATGATGAAACTCAGTTGTCTGGATGGGAATCCTGGCTCTAGCTTCAGCTAGGTGTGTCACGCTGGGCAGTTCATTTACCTCTCTATACCTCAATTTTCCTAATTAGTAAAATGGAAATGATAATCATTATGCTTACTTCATTGGATTATATGAAATTATATATAATTAAAATATGTAGAACAGATCTTCCCAAAACACAGTAAGCGCTATTTAGGTGTTTAGTTATCATTGTGTTTGGGTGTTAGTCACTCAGTCATGTCCAACTCTTTGCAACCCCACGGACTATAGCCCACCAGGCTTCTCTGTCCATGGAATTCTCCAGTCAAGAACACTGGAATTGTTTGCCTTTCCCTTCTCCAGGAGATCTTCCCAACCCAGGGACTGAACCCCAGTTTCCTGCATGGCAGGCAATTTCTTTACTGACTAAGCCACCAGGGACACACCATTTAGTATCATTACTGTTATTTTAAATGGACAAAAAAATCCAATTTCTAAGAAACAGTATGAAACATGTGAGTTGGGAGGAGCCTCTTTATTTTACAAGAAGGAAATGAAAACCTGAGTCATTTGCAAAAGCCAGTTATAAGATAGAGTTAAAACTAGAACACAGAGTTCTGAACAGAGTAAAAGAGTAGTTCTATGGCAATGACATCCTTACCAGTGACCAGATTCTCGGAATTTAAAAAAGAAATAGCTTCATATGACTCATTTTAAATACTTTTCAGAACTTATTAATAGTCCAGTATTGTAATCAGATTTAACAGAAAACAAATCACACTAAAAATTATGTCATGTTTTCAAACTATTGACAGATCATCTGTAGTTTCTTTACAAAAAAAAAAAAAATTGGGTCTATAAAAGATGACATTTTTTCCCAATACCTACCCTAGATAACACAGTACAAAGCTAAACTTTTTTCTTCAACAATGAAGTTGATAAATTACACAAGAAAAATAATGAAGCATGATATCAATAAAAGTCAGAGCATCAACTCATACTCCAGCCATCCTTTTAATTATCCCCATTAGTAACTAGGAAGCTATTTCTCAATGGAAAGGATAAAGTCCTTCTTAAAATATTCTCAAGGAACAAAATCATAGCCTCCCCTTCCCATAACAGAAAATGTGTAACATCCTGGTTTAAAAGACATATATTTTGACAGAAAACTCTTGAAAAGTTCATAGCCTTCATGAACAGCTTTGCATATATAAATAACATTAAGACAAGGTCCAGAAACCATCTTTATCGAGATCTCAAAGTACAAGATATGGGAAGATAGAAAAGAACATACTGAAGTCACTTCCTTCAAGTAGCATAAGCTTTCTGGTGAAGGCATTAGTGTAAACATGAAGATGATTTACAATTTCTCGTAAAACTTATAAAAGGGAATTAGCACGCAGTATTATAATTTTGAACCAAAAGGAGGAAAAATCAGTCTACAGCTGTTACGGTTGAGTTTATAAGAATACTTTACACAGAAAATTTTTAGAGTCCATGTTTTTGCAAATAGGAGAGGATTTTAAACTCACGCTCATATGGAAGTTACAACTCATCACCAAAGGGAACAGTAGCAGAAGCATGAAGGCATAAAAATGGAAATATATCTGAACACAGAGCAGATTTTGACCCTTCACAAATGGAAGGAAAAACTTTCCTTGAGGAGTCTCTTCTTTAAATGCATTGATGAAGTTCAAGTCCTTGAGAGATGACTCTGACACAAAAAACAATCTAAGTTTGAATCTCACTTCCACCACATTTTAGAAATGTGATTTTGTGCAAGTTATTCTATCTCTTTCTACTCTTTAATCACTGCAAAACGTAGATGATAATAATAGTAGCTGCCTTGTGTGATAGGGATAAGGATTAAATGAAATAATTTAGGTAACACATTTGAGACAAAGTATTCCATCTTACATATACCCAATATCTGTTGCCTGTTAAAGTTATTTTTCTATTAGAGTAAACCAAAATAATAAGGAACATCTTCCTACAGATGAAGAGAGGAGACATATCCCTTAATCACATTCCACCAAAAGATATGACTACTGAGAGAATGAAACTCAGTACTAGAATAGGATGAGTAAAGACACACAGTCTTCCTTTGGTATTCACGGGGGGTTGATTCCAGGACCCACCCGCCCCCACCGCCAAGGATATCAAAATATGCAGATGATCAAGTCCCTTATATAAATAAAATGGCGTATTTTGCCTTTAACCTACACACATCCTCCCAGCTTCTCAGAATGTAAAGCAACTGCCTGCAATGCAGGAGACTTGGGTTTGATCCCTGGGTGGGGAAGATCCCTTGGAGAAGGAAATGGCAATCCACTCCAGTACTCTTGCCTGGAAAATCCCATGGACGGAGAAACCCGGTAGGCTACAGTCCATGGGGTGGCAAAGAGTCAGAGATGACTGAGCGACTTCACTTTCATAACTTTCATTTCATCCTCCTGTAAACTTTAAATCATCTCTAGATTAACTATAATATCTATCACAGTGTAAATGCTATGCAAATGGAATGTAAATAGTTGCCAGAGCATGGCAAATTAAAGTTTTGCTTTCTGGAACTTTCTGGAATTTTTTTCTCATCCATATGAAGTGCCAACCTTACTGTGTGTGCTTGCACATGCACTTGCTTAGGTTTTCTGTGTGATAAACTAAGTGCCTAAATGCCTAAGTAACATATGTTCAGTGGTGTCTGACTCTTTGCAACCCTTTGGACTGTAGCCCACCAGGCTTCTCTGTCCATGGAATTTTCCAGGCAAGAATACTGGAGTGGGTTGCCATTCCTTACTCGAGGATATCTTTCCTGATGCAGGAATCGAACCCGCATCTCCGGTGTCTCCTGAATTGCAGGCAGATTCTTCACCCTCTGAGCCATCGGGAAAGCCTACCAGAGGAGGAACACAGCTATCTCAAGCCGATGTACCTAACAGATACATAAACCTCCTTATTTCGATGTTCCTCTCACATTGCACATTGACTATATCCAAAACTGAACTTCTGATCTTCTCACCTTTCTCTGCTACTACTCCTACTCCCCCTCCCTTCCACTAACTCTGTTGTACCAAACCCTGCTCCTCTTCTAATCTACATTTAAGTCAAGAGAAAGGACGGAAGTAGGTAAGAATGGCAGTGGAGTTTTAGCCAAATGGACGGAATTGAGAGCTGGATCAAAACTAAAATTGATAGAACTTGATGGTTTTGATCCAGCTCTCAATTCTGTCTATTTTGCTAAAAGGCCACTGCCATTCTTACTTCCGTCCTTTTTCTTGACTAACAGAAGCTCCTTCCTTATGTCTCCAACCATGCTTCCCCTCTGTAATTTCTCTCTAAAAGTCTGGCCCAGGTTATCCTTCTGTTCTGGCATCAGATCATATCCTCTTTCTAAGTTTACACCTCATCATTATACCCACATGTTGAAATAAGTTGCCCAGAAGACCAAAAGTTCTCAGAAGTTGGGGACACTGTCATTGTTCATTGATACATCCCTAACTCCTAGCCCAGTGTCAGTTACACATCAACGCAAAGAAATTGTGATGGTATGTGTTTTCATCTCACAGTTGGAGGATAGCATGGTTCAGTTATTTCCAAATAATCTATTGTCTTCATTTTAAAGCTCGACATTGCTATCAATCAATCAATTTATCTATCTAGCTATAGAATGAGAGGGGCATCCCTGATAGCTCAGTTGGTAAAGAATCCGCCTGTTATGCAGGAGACACTGATTTGATTTCTGGGTTGAGAAGATCCGCTGGAAAAGGGAAAAAGCTACCACTGCTTATGGCAGTCAGGGTGCTAACATCCATTATGGCCATAATGGAGTATCACCACTCGCTTTTTCCTAAAATCCACCACTATGAAAAATTAGAATCATATATCATTAAAATATATATGGGATGAATGAAAACATATATGGGATGAATGAAAATTTTAAAAACCCTGAAAATCAAATATTTAGGTGTGAATAAATGCCTCTTGAAATTACATAATACTTGGTATGACATAATAAAACAAAATGTGATGCATATATAATGACTGTTTTCCATGATAAGAGGAAACAAAAGACCAGCAATGTAGTATGCTATCAGTTATTGTACATTTTGGCTTTTCCTTTCCCTAAAAAACATTAAATAATCCATATCAAACACAACTGTTAATATATGTGTTATTTTCCTCATATTGCATATATGGAATTTAGTTTAAAGAAGATAAATGCTATTTAGAAAACATTCTTGCTGAAGTTATTTCTCCACTGATCTCCAGTAGTATATTGGGCACTTACTGACCTGGGGAGTTCATCTTTCAGTGTCCTATCGTTTTGCCTCTTCATGCTGCTCATGGGGTTCTCAAGGCAATAATACTGAAGTGCTTTGCCATTCCCTTCTTCAGTGGACCATGTTTTATCAGAACTCTCCAATATGATCCGTGCATCTTCAGTGGCCCTACACAGCATGGCTTATAGTTTCATTGAGATAGACAAGGCTATGGTCCATGTGATCAGTTTGGTTAGTTTTCTGTGATTCTGGTTTTCACTGTCTGCCCTCTGATGGAGAAGGATAAGAGGTTTATGGAAGCTTCCTGCTGGGAGAGACTGACTGAGGGGGAAACTGGGTCTTGTTCTGATGGGCGGAGCCATGGAAAGTAAACCTTTAATCCAATTTTCTGTTGATGGGAGGGGCTGTGCTCCTACCCTGTTGCTTGACCTGAGGCCAAACTATGGTGGAGATAATGAAGATAATCACTTCAGTTCAGTCACTCAGTCTTGCCCACTTTTTGCAACCCCATGAATTGCAGCACGCCAGGCCTCCCTGTCCATCTCCAACTCCCAGAGTTCACTGAAACTCATGTCCATTGAGTCGGTGATGCCATCCAGCCATCTCATCCTCTGTCATCCCCTTCTCCTCCTGCCCCCAATCCCTCCCAGCATCAGAGTCTTTTCCAATGAGTCAACTCTTCGAATGAGGTGGCCAAAGTACTGGAGTTTCAGCTTCAGCATCATTCCCTCCAAAAACCACCCAGGGCTGATCTCCTTCAGAATGGACTGGCTGGATCTCCTTGCAGTCCAAGGGACTCTCAAGAGTCTTCTCCAACACCACAGTTCATAAGTATCGATTCTTCGGCACTCAGCTTTCTTCACAGTCCAACTCTCACAGCCATACATGACCACTGGAAAAACCATAGCCTTGACTAGACGGACCTTTGTTGGCAAAGTAATGTCTCTGCTTTTGAATATGATATCTAGGTTGGTTATAACTTTCCTTCCAAGGAGTAAGCGTCTTTTAATTTCATGGCTGTAATCACCATCTGCAGTGATTTTGGAGCCCAAAAAAATAAAGTCTGACATTGTTTTCCCATCTATTTCCCTTGAAGTGATGGGACCAGATCGATGTCACGATCTTCATTTTCTGAATGTTGAGCTTTAAGCCAACTTTTTCACTCTCCTCTGTCACTTTTATCAAGAGGTTTTTTAGTTCCTCTTCACTTTCTGCCATAAGGGTGGTGTCATCTGCATATCTGAGGTTATTGATATTTCTCCCAGCAATCTTGATTCCAGCTTGTGCTTCTTCCAGCCCAGCATTTCTCATGATGTACTCTTCGTATACGTTAAATGAGCAGGGTGACAATATACAGCCTTGCTGCTGCTAAGTCACTTCAGTCGTGTCCAACTCTGTGCGACCCCATAGACGGCAGCCTTCCAGGCTCCCCCATCCCTGGGATTCTCCAGGCAAGAAACTGGAGTGGGTTGCCACTTCCTTCTCCAATGCATGAAAGTGAAAAGTGAAAGTGAAGTCGCTCAGTCGTGCCCGACTTCGCGACCCCATGGACGATAGCCTACCAGGCTCCTCTGTCCATGGGATTTTCCAGGCAAGAGTACTGGAGTGGGTTGCCATTGCCTTCTCCGATACAGCCTTGATGTACTCCTTTTCCTATTTGGAACCAGTCTGTTGTTCCACGTCCAGTTCTAACTGTTGCTTCCTGACCTGCATATAGGTCCCATCACTTCATGGCATAAAAAACATAAAAAAGTTATTTTTATGTTTTGGAAAAACATAAAAGTTATTTCTTGAATGGCTAATTATAGGTACTGCACATGATATATTCAGTAAAGTGTCAAGTAAACATGTTAGAACAGACACATCAAATACACAAAATTACTAGGTAGTATGTACAGATGTTATCAACCTTTTTGATTGACTCATATTTTATTTACTCTGCATTTAGTTACCAAAGCTGCAAGCTTAATAGTTCTGTTTATAAAAACAAAGCTAGGCAAGCTGAATGCTAAGAACAAATATATGTGAACTCATTTTTTAACTTGTGGATGCATGCGCACACATCTTTTTATTATCAGCATGCTCCCAAATTAAAATTGTTACCACATGCTAAGTAAACTTTTTCAGATGTTCAACAAAGGAGATCAAAAGAGATTTCATCATATATTTTTAGATCTTTGACCAGTCAAACATATAGGAACACAGACATGTCAAAACATCAAGTAATCCAAAGTCCAACAACTTGGAAATTTTCAGTTCAGTGAAACTCATGAAGAGTAGCTTAGTGTACTTTCATACTTTCCTTACTGACTTCTTACAGGTGAAGCTTTTCATGGAAACTTATTTAGTATTATAGTTATTTGAAAGTAAAACTTGAGTAGAGACTGAAAGGAAGATAAGAATATGTATAAGCTGGGAAAAGAGGTTTAGCTTTACAGGGGGATAGAAAATCACAAAACAAAGTGTGCAGGTGGAAAGTAACATGTTGTATGGGGCCACGAGAAAACTAGCCTGGACGATTTTCTATTGGAGGTATGAGACTGATAAAGTGACCATTTTTAGAATTCTTCTCTTCGCCTGTCCCAAATTCTCTGTTAAACAAACCCCTTTTGTAGTTAGAGGAAGTCTAAGGGATGTGTAGGATCTATTCTCTAGCAGATAAAAAACATATCAATTTTATTATATGTTCCATTCTTTCCTTAAACATCCCATGCAGTCACTGAGTTTTGACCTGTTTCTATTTTGAAACCTATTTCCTACTCTAGTTTCAGAAACTGAGCCATTTTATTCTACCAGTTTTAAATCTTTGTTTCCCCTACTAGTTACTGGGTTCTGGTCTTCTTTTCTCTAATCTTCTGGATTTCCTCCAGCCTCAGCACTGATGATCATATTACCATTTCTCCAATTTAAGCTTCTCTTGGGCTAACCCTTTCCTTGCTGGGACCTCCACCTACCACCCTATGACAGGCTCTCCTAATACCACATATTGTCTGCTATTTCTCACTATTTTGAAACGCTCATTCAAAATCACACTTATGTTCTGTTCAAGGATGCACCCTTGTCATACTTTTTTCCTTGTTAAGCTTATGTTTTAGTAATAATTTTATTCACATGCATTTTTGGCTGTGCTGGGTCTTCATTGCTGTGTGGACTTTTCTCTAGTTGTGGCAAGGGGAGGGGGCTTCTCTCCAGTTGCTTTGTGCAGGTTTCTTATCGTGTTCGCTGCTCTTGTTGCTGAGCCCAGACCCTAGGTTGCGTGGGCTTCAGTAGCTGTGGCATGAGAGTTCAGGAGTGCACAGACGCAACAGTTGTGGCACATGAGCTTAGCAGCTCTGGAGCATGTGGGGTCTTCCTGGATCAAGGATTGAACCTGTGTCTCCTGCACTGGCAGGCAGACTCTTTACCAATGAGCTGCCAAGGAAGTCTGATAAGCCGATCTTGATCCTGAGTCATAGGCATCCTAACATGTCAAGTAGTGGTGCCAGTTCAGCCTCATACTTTCTTCGAGTGTTTCATCAAACACAGTCTCCTGTTTGGTAATTGGTTCTAAAGTTGCAAGTCTGGACAGATGTTTTGCAAACAGTGTACAAGCGCCATTGATTTTCCAAAAGGATTTTATGATGACATTTCTAACAGCTGACATTAACAGTTCTCATTATCTTCAGAGTTGATTATATTTTGTTTATATTTTTAATACATTTTTAAATTCTGCAGTATTTCTGAGACAAAAGTAGATTTAGGAAGCAATGCAGAAACAAATAGCAGAAGCAAAAAGACAGCTAAGTCCTCTGATCAGTGGATATTATGATACTATTTGGATGGTTTTTTAAACTCATTCTATGAGGCCACCATTACCCTAATACCAAAACCTGACAAAGATGCTACCAAAAAAGAAAACTACAGGCCAATATCACTGATGAACATAGATGCAAAAATCCTCAACAAAATTCTAGCAATCAGAATCCAACAGCACATTAAAAAGATCATACACCATGATCAAGTGGGCTTTATCCCAGGGATGCAAGGATTCTTCAATATCCGCAAATCAATCAATGTGATTCACCACATTAACAAATTGAAAAATAAAAGCCATATGATTATCTCAATAGATGCAGAGAAGGCCTTTGACAAAATTCAACATCCATTTATGATAAAAACACTCCAGAAAGCAGGAATAGAAGGAACATACCTCAACATAATAAAAGCTATATATGAAAAACCCACAGCAAACATTATCCTCAATGGTGAAAAATTGAAAGCATTTCCCCTAAAGTCAGGAACAAGACAAGGGTGCCCACTCTCACCGCTACTATTCAACATAGTTCTGGAAGTTCTGGCCACAGCAATCAGAGCAGAAAAAGAAATAAAAGGAATCCACATTGGAAAAGAAGAAGTAAAACTCTCACTGTTTGCAGATGACATGATCCTCTACATAGAGAACCCTAAAGACTCCACCAGAAAATTACTAGAGCTAATCAACGAATATAGTCAAGTTGCAGGATATAAAATCAACACACAGAAATCCCTTGCATTCCTTTACACTAATAATGAGAAAGAAGAAAAAGAAATTAAGGAAACAATTCCATTCACCATTGCAACGAAAAGAATAAAATACCTAGGAATATATCTACCTAAAGAAACTAAAGACCTATATATAGAAAACTATAAAACACTGATGAAAGAAATCAAAGAGGACACTAATAGATGGAGAAATATTCCATGTTCATGGATCGGAAGAATTAATATTGTGAAAATGAATATACTACCCAAAGCAATCTACAAATTCAATGCAATTCCTATCAAACTACCAGCGGTATTTTTCACAGAACTAGAACAAATAATTTCAAGATTTATATGGAAATACAAAAAACCTCGAATAGCCAAAGCAATCTTGAGAAAGAAGAATGGAGCTGGAGGAATCAACTTGCCTGACTTCAAGCTCTACTACAAAGCCACAGTCATCAAGACAGTATGGTACTGGCACAAAGACAGAAATATAGATCAATGGAACAAAATAGAAAGCCCAGAGATAAACCCACACACCTATGGACACCTTATCTTTGATAAAGGAGGCAAAAATATACAATGGAGTAAAGACAATCTCTTTAACAAGTGGTGCTGGGAAAATTGGTCAACAACTTGTAAAAGAATGAAACTAGATCACTTTCTAACACCACACACAAAAGTAAACTCAAAATGGATTAAAGATCTAAATGTAAGACCAGAAACTATAAAACTCCTCGAGGAGAACATAGGCAAAACACTCTCCGACATAAATCACAGCAGGATCCTCTATGATCCACCCCCCAGAATTCTGGAAATTAAAGCAAAAATAAACAAATGGGATCTAATCAAAATTAAAAGCTTCTGCACAACAAAGGAAAATATAAGCAAAGTGAAAAGACAGCCTTCTGAATGGGAGAAAATAATAGCAAATGAAGCAACTGACAAACAACTAATCTCAAAAATATACAAGCAACTTATGCAGCTCAATTCCAGAAAAATAAATGACCCAATCAAAAAATGGGCCAAAGACCTAAATAGACATTTCTCCAAAGAAGACATACGGATGGCTAACAAACACATGAAAAGATGCTCAACATCACTCATTATCAGAGAAATGCAAATCAAAACCACAATGAGGTACCACTTCACACCAGTCAGAATGGCTGCGATCCAGAAGTCTGCAAGCAATAAATGCTGGAGAGGGTGTGGAGAAAAGGGAACCCTTTTACATTGTTGGTGGGAATGCAAACTAGTACAGCCACTATGGAGAACAGTGTGGAGATTCCTTAAAAAATTGCAAATAGAATTGCCTTATGACCCAGCAATCCCACTGCTGGGCATACACACCGAGGAAACCAGAATAGAAAGAGACACATGTACCCCAATGTTCGTCGCAGCACTGTTTATAATAGCCAGAACATGGAAACAACCTAGATGTCCATCAGCAGATGAATGGATAAGAAAGCAGTGGTACATATACACAATGGAGTATTACTCAGCCATTAAAAAGAATGCATTTGAATCAGTTCTAAGGAGATGGATGGAACTGGAGCCGATTATACAGAGTGAAGCAAGCCAGAAAGAAAAACACCAATATAGTATACTAACGCATATATATGGAATTTAGAAAGATGGGGATGATGACCCTGTATGCGAGACAACAAAAGAGACTCAGATCTATAGAGTGAACTTTTGGACTCTGGGGGAGAGAGAGAGGGAGATGGTGGGATGAGATGGGAGAATGGCATTGAAACATGTATACTATCAAGTACAGGTAATCTTATTTGTGATAATGTTTTGATTTACAATAAACAGGTACTAGTTTAAAAATAAATAAATAAATAAACTCTTAAAAGATATTTGCCTAAATATGAAAGAGAAAAAAGCTAATGAACACATTTAATGGGTGTGCTCAGGAAAATAAGCTTAAAATGAGGCTGCAATCAAAAGGGATCCTCAAAAAGCCACCTACCCTGAACCTCAGAATAGGATAGCTTAACCTTATTTGTAATATATAAATATATATATATATATTAGACTCATGTAGTGATGATATAATAAAGGTTTTAAAAAGTGATTTTGACCTAGAAATTAAAAGTTGAGAAAATTCTAATCAAGGAAATATTACATAGTTCCTGAATAGACTGAATACTGATTATCTTAATTTTCTATGCTTCATCACAAACTGAATGCCCCACCATTTCGGGTATGCAAACACAGAGTACATTATTTTACTCAGTAGAAAACAAACTTAAGAGTACTTACTACTGTGAAACATGGAATGGCTAAAAAATCCCCAATTCACATGAGGTTTTGGGCTCATAAATTATAGATCCAGAAGATATTATTAAAGAAAGTGAGGGACTTTTCCAATGTATTCATCCCAAAAGTTCACTGCTATAATTGGCATGGAAAAACTTCTGGAGAGCATAAAGTAATGCTTAACATTTTTTTTATCATTGCTGAAAATTTATTCAGGATATCACCAGTTACGAAATAGTTTTATAATTCTCTGCTGCTGCTGCTAAGTCGCTTCAGTTGTGTCCGACTCTGTGCGATGCCATAGACGGCAGCCCACCAGGCCTCCCTGTCCTTGGGATTCTCTAGGCAAGAACACTGGAGTGGGTTGCCATTTCCTTCTCCAATGCATGAAAGTGAAAATATATGATTAAAATAGAGGATATTCTGTTCATCTTTTTAATCTTAGAAGTACTATAATATCAGATACATTCAATGCTTCATTATATAAAAGTATGTATCAAAAACATTCAGGTGTAAAAAATCTAAAATTTCAGTGCTATTTCTTTTTTTTATAATTTTCTTTAAAACTTATCCTGATTCTGCCACTAACAAAATGCATACAGACAAAATGACAGTACTGTATTTAGTTAAAATTGTTTGAATTGAAGAAAAATCCCTGTAACTACACTATATAAAATATAAACGCCAAACAATTGGCCAATTGTAGATAATCAGGAAACAAATCTGGAAGGATTTTAAGTGTTGTAAACATAATATGGTATTACATTCCACAAGCTACCTGCTTAACAAATGACTATTTTAACTAATTAGTATTTCTCCAGACAAATATAACAAATAGGAATGAAATAAGTTTGAAAATGAAATTCCAGTAAGCAACTTACTAACAGACATTCTGGAAAGATATGGTAGTACATTTACTACAGGAAAAGGAAATGTTTCCTGTAGGTTTGTGATGAATATTTTAGGGTTTGAGATGACTATAGTAATCAATGTATTTACTCTTTAGTGTGATAATATTGGACCACTTTTATAAGATATTTCCCCATGCTGATTTTTTTCCCTAAAGAGGCCTCATAAATGTCAAGTTTTTCCAAACAGAAGGTAATTTTTCTGGCCATTATTTCTGTTTATTTGCAATTAAAATCAGATGATTTAACAGGCCAGAAGTTACACCAGGAAGAGATTTTCATAAGAGGCAGAGCAGTTTTACAGGCAATGAGGGGTGTGTCTGCTGGATTCAAAAGAATTTATTGCACAATTTCTCTAGGTAATTTCCTACAAAAGTATATTTTCCATATCGAACCAATTCTATCACCTCTTCTTGAAGACTTCATGTTTTATGGGAGAATATTCTTGCAGTGATACTCTGCTATTTGTGATACTAGATGAAAGAACATAAAAATAAAGAGCTTTTTAAGCTATAACAATCCAAGTTTAAAAATAAGTGCAAACTACACATTAAGATCTTTAGTACAGGAAGAAGCATATTGTTCAGTACTTCCTAATCCTTCAAAGGCAACACAGAACCTAAATATCTCTTTACTAAGTTATAGAAAGAATACTCCAAATATATAAATAAGATATGTCAAAAGAACTGGACAG
Source organism: Redunca redunca (assembly GCA_006410935.1). Classification (NCBI taxonomy): domain Eukaryota; kingdom Metazoa; phylum Chordata; class Mammalia; order Artiodactyla; family Bovidae; genus Redunca; species Redunca redunca. Next base: position 246,400 of record SJYQ01004371.1, on the reverse strand, counting down.
GCTTATCAAATGATCTGGTACAAAAACAAAACAAAAAAACACTAGACCACACTTCAGAGATATGTCTTCCTTTTCTTTATTAAACTTACTTAATTTTAATTTATCAAATAAGTGATTTCAACATCACAGAAGACTTTAGGGAAAAGATGTTATAGAAGGAAACTATGAACTTCACCATCCTCATCGTCATCACTGGATTACACTCTTAAAAACATTCTACAAACTGCTTTCAAGTTTATTCGTTTCTTTTTAAGGTACAATGTCTTTATAAATAGGCAGATCACATATGTCTTTATCTTGTAGATATGAAAACTGAAGTATAGAATAGGTATATAATCTTTTTACGATGACTTGACCAAGGACACATAGCTAGTAAATATTTTGAATAAAAACTACCTGAAATAAGATTGCTTTCACTTCATACTGGGGCTTCCCTCATAGCTCAGTCGGTAAAGAATCCGCCTGCAATGCAGGAGACCTGGGTTTGATTCCTGGGTTGGGAAGATCCCTTGGAGAAGAAAGTGGCAACCCACTCCAGTATTCTTGCCTGGAGAATCCTATGGACAGAGGAGCCTGGCAGGCTACAGTCCATGGGGTCGCAAGAGTTGGATACAGCTTAGTGACTAAACCACCACCACCACAGTCCATATTAGAAGTATTTATATTGTACCTATATTGAAAAGTAGTAATCTCTGATCTTGGCTTTACCTGGTTCTATTAGGAGAAATTATGCCCTTGTAAATAGAGCAGGGGCATGCACAAGAGATGCATTTGACTTTAAATGCCCATCTTTCCACTTTGTATCTATGTATCTCTTCAAAGCTAATCAAGGTACTTGACCCTAAAATTCTTCACCTGTATGCTGGAAATAATACTTCTCTTTCCCTCCCCCATAGGGCTACTGGAAAGTTAAATGAGAGATATATGACAAGGGCTCAGGGCAATGTTTAGAACTAACAATGTGCACACAAAAAACAGCTGTTCCTTTCCCGTCAAATGTTATACTATTCTATCAGTTCAGTTCAGGTCAGTTGCTCAGCAATGTCCGACTCTTTGAGACCCCATGAACTGCAGCACCCCATGCCTCCCTGTCTATCACAGGGTATTTACTGGTATACTAGTCCATACCAGTTACCTAATCTTACACCTAGAGAAAATTTTATACAGTTGGTATTCTTGAGGAAATTTTCATCATTAAGAAGTAACCTTTTCAAACAGAAAATAATATACTAAAATTATACAAATGAGGCACCAATCACTTCTATTATAGAATGTCAAACTCAAGAGAATATAAAGTGTTCTAGCTTATTCACCTTCTGCTAGCTATTTTCTGCTAATAATTCTAGTTTCAAATAGCAAGAGATTTTTAAATCTTTTTCTAAACATCATTATCTGAAGAAAATGTGTCTAGTCTTCTTTTTGAGGTATTTCCATGAAACACACTGAATTCACTTCTTCCTCATATTTCCCCTCTAAGCTAGACAACAGTTGCTGTTCAAGCACGATGAGTGACAATATAGGAACAGCCAGTGGACTCAACGATGACTCAGGAAACTAGCAACACATATGGTTTATTTTGCAGAAAACTAAAAGACCATAATAACAAAGAAGGCTAAGTCTATACAATCAAGGGAAGTCTCAATGCTGTATCTCGAGAGTGATGACCTCTTAAATGTGCATGTATATTTCAAAAGATATAAAGTTGTACAGTAACATTATGTGTTGCAAAGTGTACTTAGATGATTTTCCTTCTATGTAAGAACCATATGTACCCAAACCCCTACGCTGTAAAGTTTGGTGTCTCTATGAGTACACTAAACCATTCTCCTTCAAAGCCCATGTTCTTCAGATTTCCTTGAAGTCAACCCCCACCCACAGCACTTTGAAAAATACTCTTTCAAAACTAATGCATATTTCCATGTTTATTATGACAGTTTGATTTGGTAAATATGCTGAACTGTTACTTGGAGACTTTTGCTTATTTTTCAGATTTTCTACTATTGATTCTGTTCTAATTCTGAGAATTAATAAAAATGGTATATTAAGCATAGCTTTGATCTTCTCCCTCAAACACATAATAGATTCATTAATAGATTTATTGTTATATTATAAAAGAGGCTAAGCTAGTCTTACTTCTGAAGCATTTTAGCTTAGGTTTCTTCTTTCTTCCACTGAAACATCATCTGTATATACAACATAATTAAGGAAAACCACAACAGTTGTTTTCTGCCAGTGGGAATGTTTCAAAAATATTACTTCAGAGTGATTTCCTTTCTTCCCCCCTCCATTTTTTGGCAAAGGAGTCTTTTATTAAACCCACTGTACCTCTCAATCATTCCTCCTGCCCTCCATTTTTTAACTCTGAAAAATAGTACTGAAGGGAAAAAAGTTCTGGGGAAGATTTTTTTTTTTCTTCCCATTGACGAATAGTCTGGAATCCAGCAATTGGATGAGAAATTGAGTATCTGTTCCTTGACTCAACTCATGAGCGCAAAAGCAAAAAGAGAAAACTCGCAGGATTTGGCAACAAATTTTTCCTTTGGACTTATTCCACTGGCTTGTGGTACAACTGCTGTACATCTATTAAGAGTTCCAATGCCTATTGGTTGGGTTCATCTGCTTCAGGCATTTCCCTTTTAAGCTCAGCACTTGCTGGGCTTATAAGAGCTCCTTGAAGGTTCAGTTTCAAAAACCTCTTTTGGTTACAAGAGCTCCTTCTGCTTGTTCCTTTATACAGCTTCCTGTTTGTGTCTGTTTATTAAATGTCCTTTTCCAAGAACCATTGACTGTTGGAACTTTTACAGGACTCATGATGATTCATTTGATCTCCAAATGCTTGGAAAGAATCACTATTGGTCCTATTCTTTTTCTACCACTTGAAAGTCTGTCAGCCCAATTAACACATTCCCAGTCCTGCACTACTAAGGTTTTCTTAGGAGAGTTCATACCAAATCAAGAGAAAGTTAGAATTGATGTACATATTTGTCCTTCTTGATATTCACCATGTTGAGATATATCTGCCAGATTTCTTGTGACAAATTTCATCTCCCTGCCCCCTTCTATGTCTTAATGACACAGACCACATCAGAAAGTCACTAAGAAACGTGGAACTGGAAATCTCTCCATTAAAATGTATATTTAAATTACTTATACATAGATAATTGTCAGTTAACCATATTTAAAACTATCAAGTATATAATTTTTATCAAGAATCTATTCTTGATAAATAAATGTATCTCTTTCAATTCTAAATCTAGCTGTAAGATCAACATTACTCAGTTCTTTTCATAATCACTATAGTAATCATAAGCACTATCCAAATATGAACATACTTTGGGATTTGAGAGAAAAAATTAATTTTGATAATATTCATTACAGCACCTTTCTTTAGAGCAAATAACTAGGTCCATTGGGGAAAATATATATGAAATTAGATAATAATAAGCAAACTCTCAATGATATTATATTATACTATTTCATTCATATTATTTTTCATGAACAACAAACATTTATTTCCCACAATTTTAGGTGCTAGGAAGTCAAAGGTCATGGTGCTGGCAAATTTTTTGTTTACAAGGAGATCCAACCAGTCCATTCTGAAGGAGATCAGCCCTGGGATTTCTTTGGAAGGAATGATGCTAAAGCTGAAACTCCAGTACTTTGGCCACCTCATGCGAAGA
>SJYQ01004371.1:204413-242696 GCA_006410935.1 Redunca redunca | reverse complement strand
GGGAGTTGGTGATGGACAGGGAGGCCTGGCGTGCTGCGATTCATGGGGTCGCAAAGAGTCGGACATGACTGAGCGACTGAACTGAACTGAAGGGCCTACTTCCTTGCTCATCACATATACTATTTTAAACCTAAAGTTTGTGCTTTCTGTATTTTGAAGTGTACCCAAAAAATATAACACAGTTTGATTTATCAATCAGTATATAAATTAAATAATAAAGTATATAACATGTATATATATGTAGTATAGTATAATATTTAATTTAGCCAGTAGTATACTTCAGCTCCAATTTATAATTATCATATAGCTTAATAATATTTTACTTCTATAGGATTTATAAAACAAATTTTCAAAATTTGTTATCTCTAGTTTTGAAGTTATTTATAGCTGACCCTAATCCCAACTAAGATCATGTGGTTCATACTTGAATTATCAGCAACAGTTACTGGAAGGAAGTGGTGTCTAAATTGATAATTGACAGGTAAAAGGAGAGTTGCTGGAATGGAAAGTGGTTAAAGTGTTTCAAGATGAGAATGAAGAACCTGCAAAATGGGAGGACAGAATATGATCTGTTTTAGTACAAAAGCAGTATTTGGAAAAGTAATTAGTGTTTGTGGATGTGGTAAGAATGTTTCAAGAGATAAGATAGTAGATATAAATAAGGGACAGATTAAGTGGGACATATACTCCATATTAAGGTGTCTGTATTTGCAGAGTTGAGAACACCTAAAAGCTTTTGATCTGTTTTGTCTTAAGCAGGGGAGCAAAGTAACCCGATTTACATTACAGAACCAATTTCAGCAGAAGCTATGCAGAAATCTATTCCAGTGACACTGTTATTCTTGTAAAGCAAAACAATGTGAAAGCTCACAACATCTAGAATTTAAACATTTTTATACTAAAAGATATGGACTTGATATTATAAATTTCTGTAATAATTAATTTTAATTGGAGATTTATATGTGCATGATTGCTAAGATGGCATACTAGTATATGGTATTTCTGCTGTTGCTGTTGTTCAGTCGTTAAGTCATGTCCAGTTCTTTGTGACTCTATGGACTTCAGAACTCCAGGCTACCCTGACCTTCACTATCTCCAGAGTTTGCTCAGATTCACATCAGTTGAGTTGCTGATGCTACCTAACTGTTTTGCGAAGAGTTGACTTATTGGAATAGACCCTGATGCTGGGAGGGATTGGGGGCAGGAGGAGAAGGGGACGACAGAGAATGAGATGGCTGGATTGTATCACCAACTCGATGGACATGAGTTTAGGTAAACTCCAGGAGTTGGTGATGGACAGGGAGGCCTGGTGTGCTGCAATTCATGAGGTCGCAAAGAGTCGGACATGACTGAGCGACTGAACTAAACTGAACTGTCTTATCCTCTGAGGCCCCCTTCTCCTTTTGCCTTCAATCTTTCCAAGCATCAGGGTCTTTTCCAATGAGTTGGCATTTTACATCAAGTGGCCAACATATTGGAGCTTCAGCTTCAGCATCAGTTCTTTCAATCAATATTGGAAGTTTTACTAAATGTGGTAGTTTTACTAAGTGAAAAAAATGAATTGCTAATTAATATAGTACTTTATAGTTATTAAAAGTTTCTCACCTACTCACTTAATGATTTACATCTTCTAGAATAGGACAACAAAGTATTTTAAAAAGCAACAAAAGGTCTTTCTACATGGAATAAGGTAGAGTAAGAAAATTAATAGGATATTTCATTTATTTTCCAAGAGTTTCTCACAGAGCAGTCTATAAGTAGAAATGTACAAAGATTGGCAGGATCAAGAATTCTGGAATGTTAAAGAGAAAAAAGAAATTATACTCAGAATGGATTAAAGATCTAAATATAACACCAGAAACTGTAAAACTCTTGGAGGAAAACATGGGCAGAAGATGCGCTGACATAAATCATAGCAAGATCCTGTATGATCCACCTCCTAGAGTAATGGAAATAAAAACAAAAATAAATAAATGGACCAATTAAGCTTTAAAAAGCTTTGGCACAATGAAGGAAACTATAAGGAAGGTGAAAAGACAGCCTTTGGAATGGGAGAAAATAATAGCAAATGAAGCAACTGACAAAGAATTAATCTTCAAAATGTACAAGCAATTCATGCACCTCAGTAACAGAAAAATAATCAACACAATCAAAAAATGGGCCAAAGAACTAAACAGACATTTATCCAAAGAAGACATACAGATGGCTAATAAACACATGAAAAGTTGTTCAACATCTCTCATCAGAGAAATCCAAATCAAAACCACAATGAGGTACCATCTCACTGGTTAGAATGGCTGCCATCAAAAAGTCTACAAACAATAAAAGCTGGAGAGTGTGCAGAAATAGAACTCTGTTACACTGTTGGTGGGAATGCAAACTAGGACAGACACTATGGAGAAGAGTGTAGAGATTCCTTAAAAAACTGGAAATAGAACTGCCATATGACACAGCAATCACACCAATATTCACTGCAGCACAGTTTACAATAGCTAGGACATGGAAGCAACCTAGATGTTCATTGCCAGATGAATGGATAAGGAAGTGGTGCTACCTATACACAATGGAATATTACTCAGCTATAAAATAGAACACATGCGAGTCAGTTCTAATGAGGTGGATGAAAGTGGAGTCTATTATACACAGTAAAGTAAGCCAGAAAGAGAAACACCAAAACAGCATGTTAATGCATACATATAGAAATTAAATTTACAAAGACGGTAATGAAGACCCTATAGGCAAGACAGCAAATGAGACGCAGATGTAAAAAGAAGACTTTTGGACTATGTGGGAGAAGGCAAGGGTAGGACGATACAAGAGAATAGCATTCAATTCAGTCATTTCTCTCACTTAGTTGTGTCCAACTCTTTGAAACCCCATGCACTGCAGAGCGCCAGGCTTCCCTATCCATCACCAACTCCCAGAGCTTAATTAAACTCATATCCATTGGGTTGGTGATATCATCCAACCATCTCATCCTCTGTTGTCCCCTTCTCCTCTGGACTTCAGTCGTGCCCAGAATCTGGGTATTTTCCAGTGAGTCAGTTCTTTGCATCATGTGGCCAAAGCATTGGAGTTTCACCTTTAGCATCAGTCCTTGCAACGAATATTCAGGACTGATTTCCTTTAGGATGGACTGGCTGGAACTCCTTCCAGTCAAAGGGCCTCTCAAGAATCTTCTCCAACACTACAATTCAACACTAAATCAATTGTTCAGCACTCAGCCTTCTTTATGGTCCAACTCATACATCCATACATGACTACTGGAAAAACGATAGGTTTGACTAGATGGATCTTTTCTGGCAAAGCAATGTCTCTGCTTTTCAATATGCTGTCTAGGTTGGTAATAACTTTTCTTCCAAGGAGCAAGAGCCTTTTAACTTCAATCACCACCTGCAGTTATTTTGGAAACCAAAAAAATAAAGTGTGTCACTATTTCCATTTTTTCCCCATCTATTTGCCATGAAGTGATGGCACTGGATACCATGATCTTAGTTTTCTGAATGTTGAGTTTTAAGCCAACTATTTCACTTTAATCAAGAGACTCTTTAGTTCTTCTTTTCTTTCTGCCATAAGGGTGGTGTTATCTGTATATCTGATGCTATTGATATTTCTCCCAGCTATATTGATTCCAGCTTGTGCTTCATGCAGCCCGGCTTTTCACATAATGCTCTGCATATAAATTAAATAAGCAGGGTGACAACATACAGCCTTGACATACTCCTTTCCCAATTTGGAACCAGTCTGTTGTTCCATGCCCAGTTCTAATTGTTGCTTCTTGACCTGCATACAGATTTCTCAGGAGGCAGGTCAGGTTGTCTGGTATTGCCATCTATTGAAGAATTTTCCACAGTTTGTTGTGATCCACACAGTCAAAGATTTTGGCTTAGGCAATAAAGCAGAAGTAGTTTTTTTTTGTTTTTTTTTTGCAACTTTCTTGCTTTTTCGATGATCCAGCGGATATTGGCAATTCCTCTGCCTTTTCTAAATCCAACTTGAATATGTAGAAGTAGTTGGTAAACGTACTTTGAAGCCTGGCCTGAAGAATTTTGAGCATTACTTTGCTAGCATGTGAGATGAGTGCAATTGTGCAGTAGTTTGAGCAGTCTTTGGCATTGCCTTTTTTGGGGACTGGAATGAAACCTTACCTTTTCTGGTCCTGTGGACACTGCTGAGTTTTCCAAATTTGCTGGCATATTGAGTACAGCACTTTCAAAGCATCATCTTTCAGTATTTGAAATAGCTCAACTGAAATTCCATCACCTCCACTAGCTTTGTTCATTGTGATGCTTCCTAAGGCCCACTTGACTTCACATCCCAGGATGTCTGGCTCTAGGTGAGTGATCACACCATTGTGGTTATCTGGGTCATAAAGATCTTTTTGTATAGTTTTTCTGTGTGTTCTTGCCACCTGTTCTTAATATCTTCTGCTTCTGTTAGGTCCATACCATTTCTGTCCTTTATTGTCCCCATCTTTGCATGAAATGTTCCCTTGGTATCCCTAATTTTCTTCAAGAGACCTCTAGGCTTTCCCATTCTATTGTGTTCATCTATTTCTTTTCATTGATCACTAAGGAAGGCTTTCTTTGCTATTCTTTGGTACTCTTCATTCAGTTGAGTATTTCTTTCCTTTTCTCCTTTGCCTTTCATGTCTCTTCTTTTCTCAGCTATTTGTAAGCCCTCCTCAGACAACCATTTTTCCTTTTTGCATTTCTTTTTCTTGGCGATGGTCTTGATCACTGCCTCCTGTACAACATCACAAACCTCTGTCCATAGTTCTTTGGACACTCTGTCTATCAGATCTAATCCCTTGAATCTATTTGTTATTTCCACTGTATAATCGTAAGGGATTTTATTTAGGTCATACCTGAATGGCCTAGTGGTTTTCCCTAGTTTCTTCAATTTCAGTCTGAATTTGGCAATAAGGAGTTCTAAGCCACAGTCAGCCTCTGGTATTGTTTTTGCTGACTGTATAGAACTTCTCCATCTTTGGCTGCTAAGAATATAATCAATCTGATTTTGGTGTTGGCCATCTAGTGATATCCACATGTAGTCTTCTCTTGTTTTGTTGGAAAAGGGCGTTTGCTATGACCAGTGTGTTCTCTTGGAAAAACTGTTAGCCTCTGACCTGATTCATTTTTTTACTACAAGGCCTAATTTAACTGTTACTCCAGGTGTCTCTTGACTTTTTACTTTTGCATTCCAATCCGCTATAATGGTGAAGGAAATGGCAACCCACTCTAGTATTCTTGCCGGGAAAATCCCATGGACGAGGAGCCTGGTAGGCTATCGTCCATGGGGTCACAAAGAGTCGGATATGACTGAGCAACTTCACTTTCACTTTTCACTCTCATGCATTGGAGAAGGATATGGCAACCCACTCCAGTATTCTTGCCTGGAGAATCCCAGGGACAGAGGAGCCTGGAGGGCTGCTGTCTGTGGGGTCACACAGGGTCAGACATGACTGAAGCGACTTAGCAGCAGCAGCATCTGCTATAATGGAAAGGATATTTCCTTCTAGGGTGTTAGTTCTAGAAGGTCTTGTAGGTCTTCATAGAACCATTCAACTTCAGTTTCTTCAGCATTACTGGTTGGGGTATAGACTTGGATTACTGTAGTGTTGAATGGTTTGCCTTGGAAACGAACAGAGATCCTTCTGTCGTTTTTGAGATTTCATTCAAGTACTACATTTTGGACTCTTGTTGACTATGATGCCTACTCGATTTCTTCTAAGGGATTCTTGCCCAGTAGTAGATATAATGGTCATCTGAGTTAAATTCACCCATTCCAGTCCATTTTAGTTCACTGATTCCTAAAACATCGATGTTCACTCTTGCCATCTCCTGTTTGACCACTTCCGATTTGCCTTGATTCATGGACTGAAAATTCCAAGTTCTTATGCAATATTGTTCTTTACAGCATCAGACTTTATACTTCCATCACCAGTCACATCCACAACTGGGTGTGGTTTTTGCTTTAGCTCCTTCTCTATATTCTTTCTGGAGTTATTTCTACACTGATCTCCAGAATAGCATTTACACATGTATATTACCATATGTAAAATAGATGACCGGTACAAATTCAATGCATGAAGCAGGGCACCCAAAGATGGCCCTCTGGGACAACACAGAGGGATGGAGTTGGGAGGGAAGTAGGAGAGGGGTTCAGGATGGTGGTACACATGTACACCCATGGCTGATTCATGTCAATGTATGGCAAAACCCACTACAATATTGTAAAGTAATCAGCCTCCAATTAAAATAAATAAATTAATTTTTTTAAAAGACACGAGGAAAAAAAGAAATTATAAAATCTTATAAGTATAAAAATTGGTTTTCTCTTAAGAAAACAACATTTTAGGTTTAATTAATATCATAGAGAAACCAAGTGATATTTTTTGTATTTTGAACTTTTATTTTGGTCCTTTTATTAACCCAAGGTATTTCCCAAAGAAACTAAAAGGCTGTATGTAGTAAGAGATAACATAGGAAACTAATTTTCAGGGCAAAAGGAATTTTCCTCCCATAGGTAAATGAACCTTCGTTATTCTTTTCCCTTTCAGTGAAAAAATGTTGCCATATTTCATTGAAACTAAAATGCCATCCACTGCAAAATTTACTCAGATTTCAGAGTTGTTAAATGTGAATAAAAACAGCATTACAAGTGATGAAAAACACTCAAGTGACAGAAAAAATGAAGTTACTGTGGAATTTTCTTAAATTATTGTCAGAATCAAAGCAACAATGAAGAGTTTGCTGTATACAAAGAAACCTTATGAGAACATATGGGGACATCCTTTTAAGCTCTAATTGCAACATTTGTATGCATACATACAGTACGCTCATGTGCATGTATGTGTAAAGACTAAGTTCCAAAGGGAGAATAAATGAGAGAAAGAAAAAGGTGGAAAATCGGAAAATAGGGCACTGAAGAGTTGGCAAGCCATACTACAAAATGAAAATAAGCCACGACATTATTAGTATTAAACCCCAACAAATATTTGCTAAAACCTTGTAAACACATTAACAAAATTTGTCATTATAGCCCTCTGTCCAGTAACTGAGAGAACAGCAATGAATAATGATGCTTTCATGATGTAAGAACTAAAACTTGTCCATTTTCCTCTTGAGGATTTTATGAGAGTTTATTAAGAAATAGTAAACATTATAATAAGAAAAAGTAATTTTTTCTACAAAGTAATTTATTTCAAAGGCTATTACATGATTTTCATCGCCCCTTCCCCCAAATCTGAATTCTTCTTCCTGACTAATGATGGGGTTTAAACCATCCAAAATTAGTGCTGTAATGTATATTTTAAATGTTATGCTTAGCTAAAGCCAACATCAAGGAAACAATGATGGGTTAAAAAGTAAAGTACAAACATTTTAAAATTAAATTGTAACAATAACCAAAGCAGAGAAATGTAAACGCCATAGCCTCAATGACTTTAAAATACATTGTTTAAAAAAAATCCCAATGTTAAAAACAGGTTTCATAATTCAGCACTCATGTTACAAGCAACTGTCCCAGGTTGGAGAGAGATGTAGGAAATTTTGGACCTAAAAATGTAAGACATATGGTCTTGATTGCCTTTCGCAGCTACGTTAAGAGTTCAGTGTAAAGAAAAGCTTTCCAAACGCCAGCTTGCAAACTAGGTTTTTATGTGAAACTCTAATAAAACAGCAGCAGATGTTTCTATGCTATTAATTTGTTTGGGACATTTTTGGCTGGTTCATTCCAAATCAACTGTTATCCCTTGTCCAACAACTGCAGCATTCATTTCTTTTTTACACATGGAGAAAGAGAGAGAAAGGAAGCTTTTCCCTTGGAATAGATATTGCATCAATTTGCTGTATTCATGGGAAAGTGAACGCTAGCACTTCTGCATTTTTCTTTTTCTAAATGTCCTTAGAAACTGATAAAAGCTAGTTTTTAGTTTTTAATTTTTTTAAACTATTGGGTGATACAGTAGGGGTTCACTCTAATAAGGAATCACAGACTCATGGAACAAATCTTGACTTATTTACTTCTGCAATCTGCTTATATTACTGTACATGATTGATACATTTATTCTGGTCCTGATTTATATGACAAAAAGGTCATCACCTTATACATGCTCACACCATCGGAGTCAATTCATTTCCATTCCCCCTCTCTCAACCTTATAATCCATTCTTGCTGCCACAAAGATCTTAACAGATTGCATTTTATTGGATGTAATATATCTTTTGTTGATTTTTATTAAGACAGGGAACATGCTTTACCTTCGGAAAGAAAACAAATGTGATTTTCAAAATTAAAGCCTTTCTTTAACTTAGTCGTTTTCCCAGTTATGTGTTAATCAAATTTTCCTGGCCAAAGTGGGAGGAAACAATAGATACAGCTGATTCCTTCCAGTGGGGCCAAATGTGCTCACTCTAACCAGTTTTCCTTTGTAACTGGGCTACTGAGAATTCATTTTTAAGGATCATTCTCAGTCCATACAGATTATTAATATCTTTCAAGATTATACAGTAATACTTAATGGGATTTAGATAGAAGCCCTAAAGCCTATTACTCTATGAAATTACTCAGGCTGCTGGCTAAAGTGCCAAAATGATTTGGATTTCAGTTTTGTTTCTCAAACAAATGTAATAAAGTATCATTAACAAATTCAACTACAGTTGGTTCGAGTTCAAAAAGTCTGCACATTTCTAGTGTAATTAGAGACAAGAAAGTTTTAAAGCCCTAATGGAATTTTCTATAATTCTCTCCTTAATTGGAAAACGTTTGCTACTTGGAAGTATTTCCAGGATATACGAGCCAACTAACAAAACAAAGTGCCTCATAAGACTCTTTTCCTATATGTGTCTACTCTGATCTTTTGACACTGTGGCTGCCCTTCAGGGCCTGTGGGAAAAGCTGAATCCTACAATATCTCTCAACTGCCCTGAGGATAGAATCCATGCTCTTGTGTAATGAGCATCTTTCTGATCTGGCTCTTCTCCTGTTCAACTCTCCACTTCATCTGCTGCTATCTCTGACCTCCCTGGCCACCCTATCCTCCAGGCTGACTGAACTAATTTCAGCTGCTAAACTAGTTACCACCTCTTCAGCCACTGTTGAATCTAATATATTATTTCTTGGGCTTCCCAGCTGGTGCAGTGGTAAGGAATCTGCCTGCCAATGCAGGAGATGGGGATTCGATCCCCAGTCAAGAAGATCCCCTGGAGAAAGAAATAGCAACCCACTCCAGTATTCTTGTTTGGGATATCCCATGGACAGAGGAGCCTGGTGGACTCTCATCTATGGAGTCGCAAAAGAGTTGGACACAACTTAGCGACTAAACAACATATTATTTCTTACATCCCAAGGTCTTAACAATCCTACTCTATGTTGAATCAGTCTCAAATTAGATCTTTTTTTCACCTATAAATGTCTCCTAATTCCTTTAATCCCACAGCATCCACCTGCCCATCAGTTCCACGCCCAACATAACACAGGGGGAATCTCATTTGTATTTGTTCACTTAAAACACAGTTTTTTATCTTTGTAAGAGCAGAATATATGGTACTTGTCAATCTCACCCAAGTTTTAATGTTATCATAAAATCTTCTTTTCTGAGCATAGTACCTGAATTTTAGAAGCCATCTGACAATTCACTTAGAACTGAACACTCCTTAGGATCACATCAGCATGGATTTTGTCATGTGCAGATCATGTAACTGCATTTCTTGATTCTGCTCATCCTATTAAATCAAGCACCGATTTTCCAAACTTAACTCGTCCCAAACCAAGTTTCTGCTCTGAACCCTCTTTTAACTCTCCTACCAAACCATCTTTCTCCTACACTCATCACTGATTCAGAAACTCTCCCATTATCCCATCTCAGAGAAAAAGCCAAAATTGTTATAATGACCTACAAGACTCTGTCTATATCATTTACTTGCCCTATTATTTCTCTCACTTCTTTAACATACTTCTACCTACTTCTCTGTCCCAACCACGCTGATGTCCTAGTCATTCCTTAAATGCCTCAGACTTCTGTAGTTACTCTTCCTTTTGTGTGGATAATGATAGGTGGATAAAACCTAAAAGCTCGTTCCTTCACTTTCTTCAGACTCTTAGTCAAACGACAGTTACTCGGGGAGGCCTATCCTGTTTCCCTTATTTAAAACTAAATGAATACCCTTATATTTGGCATTTTCTATGCCCTCTTTCTGCTTTATTTTCATCTTTCATCATCTAACAAACCATACACTTTACTTATTTATATTGCTTACTGTTTATCCTCCCTTTGGTGCTGCAAACACCATGAAAACAGGGATTTGAAACAGAGCTTATTTTGTTTTGTTTTTTTTGTCACCCCAGCACCTATAACAGTCCTTGCCATTAAGGCGATACTAAATTAAAATTTAATTGAACAATATTTGATAAATATTGGGTTGGCCAAAAAGTTTGCATAACATGGAAAAACCCAAATAAACTTTTGGCCAACCCATTATAATAAAAGTGAAGTACATATTTGTATTTCTTAGCATACCTAACTATTCTAAAGTAAACTAAACTCCTGACCATGATCATTGATTTTACTTGTACTTTTGTAGCTATTCACGTGGTAGAATTGAAAAACCAGTAAACACAAAATGTTAACAGCTTACACCTAATGTACAAAAATATTTTTACATATTTTTGTAGCTTTATAAAAAGTGATAGAATTTCAATAAAAATTTTCTTTAGATCTCAGAAAAAATATAAACTATGACCTGCTCCAGGTTCCTTAACAAAACTAAAACACACAGCTACTTTGTTAATCATTATATGATTTAATCTTTAGGAAAATAAAACCTTGGTCAAATTTAAACAATCAGGAATAAAACAGTTTTGATACCAAATATTATTCATCTAGAAGTTTTAAATATATACACACACACACACTAACACAGGCACAAATCACATTTTGATAACAAAATAAAAACTGAATGTCTTCAAAGTCATAAAATTTGAAATTCACATCATCTCTGAGCTGAAAGCTCATGTTTATAAAACATCTGTCAAGTTTAAAATCATTTCTTGATTTTTCTGGTTTTTACAAGGGATAAATACATAAATCCAGATGTGTCTTTATTCACCTGGACCAAAAATGTAAATATATAGCCCTAGCTTAAACGTTAGTTTATTTTTACACCAAAATATTAGTATACTGTACTCCCAGATAATCTCAAATCAATTAAATAAAATCCTAAGAAAAATTCTGTCTAACCAAAATATATATTTTTGTTAATCATATTAAAAAATAACAGCAAAAGAGACACAGATGTATGGAACAGTCTTTTGGACTCTGGGACAGCGCGAGGGTGGGGTGATTTGGGAGAATGGCATTGAAACATGTATAATATCATATATGAAACAAGTTGCTAGCCCAGGTTCAATGCATAATACTGGATGCTTGGGGCTGGTGCACTGGGATGACCCAGAGGGATGGTACAGGAAGGGAGGAGGGAGGGGGGTTCAGGATGGGGAACACGTGTATACCTGTGGTGGATTCATGTTGATGTATGGCAAAACCAATACAATATTATAAAGTAATTAACCTCCAATTAAAATAAATAAATTTATTTTTAAAAAATGAAATAAAAAATAAACATATATAATGCTATGTACACAAGTGCCTTTATTTCCAAGGTTATACAACTCAAGCATTCTGACTTTGGAGCTCCTCCTTAATCAGGTCTCATTCTTAATTATGCCTCTTGATAGCACTGGCCTAAGGCTATTGACATAAATTTCTGCTCTCATTTCTGTCATAATAGCTACCATTAATAGTAGCTACCATTTATTGAATGTCCAATACAGGCAAAACTTATTTAAGTTCTATCTATAAGCTCTAACCTACTAACTACTTAGGCATTGTCCTGTTGAGCTATTTCAGAGACGAGATCTCCCTCCTTCTCTCCCTCCTCCCTTTCTTCCTTCCTCCCCTCTCTCCCTTCCCCTTCAGTCCTTCTTTCAGTCGTTCATTCATTCATATTTAAGTAAATGTTCCATTTCTCCCAAATCCTAGACCCATTGGCTTATGAGGCTATTCAGTTAAGTGTATGTCAATTTCTTATTGGTAAGTTACAAGTGAATATTTCTGTGACAAATATTTAAAATGTGGTACAAAGTCCTTTAGGCATAGTTATTCCTACTACAGACAGACCTTTTAATTCTTTATCAGTCTGTGGAAAATGTGATTTTATGACATTTTCTGCCTTCAAATTTTGAAAACAGAAATAATTTCTAATACATAAAAATATAAGGAATCATGTCAAATTGCTAACAATCTAGAAATTCAAGGTTGTTTCATCATTATGAAACTCTCTGCATCAATAGATAAGATAGTTAAAAACGCAGATGACGTACTCAACCTATTCAGGAAAATCATATCATACAATTCAAACTCACTCATGAAAAAAAAAAAAAAAACCTCAGAAAATTAAAAAACATACTATATATTGAAATTTTAGACCAAATGTTATTCTTAATAGAGAAATATTATAAGCAGTTCTTGAATCAGGAATAAGACAAGGAAGCTTAATAGTCTCATTCCCATTCAACATTGTTCAAGAGTTCCTAAAACACAAAGTTAGAGAATTTCAATCTCAATAGTTCCTACTTGTCATAGGTAATTTTAGTGACCATAGTTCCAACCACCATGGTTCCTAACTAGAACCATGTACCTGGAATCTGGAAAATTAGATAAAAATTAAGGAGTCCAGAATGGATCTTGCAGATCTACAGAGGTGAGGCTGTCTCCTTTTGGAGTTATTTTATATCACATCCCGAAGTCTTGAATAATTCAGCATAGAAGGAATAGCCCCTCAGGTTTCAATCAAAACACTGCTACTTAAAAACTGACAACCTAGATGTCCATCAGCAGATGAATGGATAAGAAAGCTGTGGTACATATACACAATGGAGTATTACTCAGCCATTAAAAAGAATACATTTGAATCAGTTCTAAGGAGATGGATGGAACTGGAGCCAATTATACAGAGTGAAGTAAGCCAGAAAGAAAAACACCAATACAGTATACTAACGCATATATATGGAATTTAGAAAGATGGTGATGATGACCCTGTATGCAAGACAACAAAAGAGACTCAGATCTATAGAGTGAACTTTTGGACTCTGGGGGAGAGGGAGAGGGTGGGATGAGATGGGAGAATGGCATTGAAACATGTATACTATCATGTAAGAAACGAATCACCAGACTATGTCCAATGCAGGATGCAGGATGCTTGGGGCTGGTGCATGGAGAAGACCCAGAGAGATGTTATGGGGTGGGAGGTGGGAGGGGATTCATGTTTGGGAACGCATGTACACTCGTGGTGAACTCATGTCAATGTTTGGCAAAACCAATACAGTATTGTAAAGTAAACTAAAGTTAAAATAAAAATTAAAAAAAAAATAATAATAACTGTGAGCAGAACTTCCAAATAAAACCACTTCAAGAGCTATAGTTACCACCCAGAAAAGGTAAGAACGAATGAGTCCATCTGCATCACCACCACTGAAAAAACTTTCCTATCCGGACTCCCTCAGTCTAATACAGGGAAGGTTCGAGTAGATCATGGAGGCCCTATGCTGCCCAGACTGCCAGATGGTGTTTAAGTGGTGGACTCCACCTTGGAGTTTAGCGGGCCAGGGCTCTGTGGAGTTTAGGGCAGAGATGACTGAGGTTCCTAAAGCTCCTGGGGTGGCATCGTTCACTCCCCACACTGCTGTGAGGTCCCTGCAACCTCTGACTCCTTCCATCTCCGTGGGGCTGAAGCTGCCAACGATGGCACCACCATGGCAGGCCTAGATGCCTGGGTTACATTTCCGGGAGGAGCCTGCTGCTCTTAGCGGTGGAAGCCATGACCGGTCCCCACATCTGAAAGTTGGGGCGGTCAGTGCCCTAGAGGCCCAGGTATAAAAGAGTCTAGGTGCTGCTGGGAACGTGGTGATTGGCGACTGAATGACCTAGAGCATTTCTGCATGTTTCTTAATCACTTGGGTTTCAGCTGCCGTGAAGGGCCTGTTCAACTTTCTTGCCCACTTTTTATTGGACTGTTTGCTACCACAACTCTGCAATATTTAATTTACATTTCAATGCATATTAAATGTAATATCTGGGCATCCCTGAGAGCTCAGATGATAAAGGATACGCCTGCAATACAGGAGACTCCGGTTAGATTCCTGGGTCAGGAAGATCCCATGGAGAAGGGATAGGCTACGCACTCCAGTATTCTTGGGCTTCCCTTGTGGCTCAGCTGGTAAAGAATCTGCCTGCAATGCAGGAGACCTGGGTTGGATCCTTGGGAAGATTCCTGAAAAAGGGAAAGGCTACCTATTTTAGTATTCTGGCCTGGAGAATTCCATGGACTATATAGTCCATAGGGTCACAGAGAGTCAGACAGGACTGAACGACTTTCACTTTCAAATATAATATCTAGCAGTTAAATATTGTATTTAATGTACTTGACATATTTTTAATATTTATTTTTATTGTGAATGCTAATCCCTTTCCTATGCGTTGTAAACACCTCTTGATTCCTGTCAGTTTTTTTTCAGTCTCTTCATGGCGTCTATTTGGTAAACTGAAATTTCTAACTTTAATGACAAAGTTGGAGATACTTTTTCTACGTGATTAGTTCTGTTTATCTCCTTTTTATCTTTACTCAAAGTCATAAAACTTTATTCGTATATTGTTTTATAGTATCTCTTTTTACATTTATGACTTTTATCTACCTGAAACATGCCTTTTTAGAATGTGGAATAAGTGCCTACCCTTTTTCATTTTTCCCCATATGAATAAATTTTTGTCTTGGCACTTGTTACTGAAAAGATTATATTTTCTTCCCAACCTGTAATATCTGCTCTGTCATAAATCAATTGCCATTTGCCTTTGGCTTTGTTTCTGAGCTATTAATTGTGCCTGTTGATCTCTTTACCGATGTCTATACTAGTCTTCACTACTGGAGCCTTATGATAAGATTTTACATCTGATAGGGTAAGATTTCTCATCTAATTCTTATTTTGAGACCTGTTCTGGTTATTTCTGGTTCTTGTTTTTACACAATTTTATATCAGCTTGTCAGCTCCCTCAGATACACACATTCACACACTCTTGATGAGGTTTTAGTGGAATTGAAAGAAAATAAAACAGAATCGTTATTTTCATTGAAGAAAAATGACTGTCAGCTAAGATCTACCATAGCTATTTATTGCCTGATAGGATTTTTGCAACTTTTTAAATCAGTATATTCTATCATGTACTGATACCACCTTTATGGCAGAAAGCAAAGAAGAACTAAAGAGCCTCTTGATGAAAGTGAAAGAGGAGAGTGAAATGTTGACTTGGAACTCAGCATTCAAAAACTAGGATCATGGTATCCGGTCCCATCACTTCATGGGAAATAGATGGTGACACAATGGGAACAGTGAGAGACTTTACTTTGATGGAGGGTGCTCCAAAATCACTGCAGATGGTGATTGCAGCCATGAAATTAAAAGAAACTTGCTCCTTGGAAGAAAAACTAAGACCAACCTAGACAGCATATTAAAAAGCAGAGACATTACTTTGCCAACGAAGGTCCGTCTAGTCAAAGCTATGGTTTTTCCAGTAGTCATGTATAGATGTGAGAGTTGGACTATAAGGAAAGTTGAGTGCCGAAGAATTGATGCTTTTGAACTGTGGTGTTGGAGAAGACTTTTGACAGTCCCTTGGCCTGCAAGGAGATCCAACCAGTCCATCCTAAAGGAAACCAGTCCTGAATATTCATTGGAAGGACTGATGCTGAAGCTGAAACTCCAATACTTTGGCCACCTGATGCAAAGAACTGATGCACTGGAAAAGACCCTGATGCTGGGCAAGACTGAAGGTAGGAGGAGAAGGGGATTGAAGGAAGGAGGAGAAAAGGATGAGATGGTTGGACCGCATCACCAACTTGATGGACATGATTCTGAGCAAGCTTTGGGCGTTGGTGATGGACAGGGAAGCCTGGCATGCTGCAGTCCTTGGGGTCACAAAGAGTCAGACACAACTGAACGACTGAACTGAACTGAACATTCTATCATACCTGGTGGCTCAGATGGTAAAGAATCATGCCTGCAATGCAGGAAAACTGGGTTCAATCCCTGGTTGGGAAGATCCCCTGGAGGAGTAAACAGCTACCCACTCCAGTATTCTGGCCTGGAGAATTCCATGGGCTGTATAGTCCATGGAGACGCAAAGCACTGGACACGACTGAGTGACTTTCACACACACACGTCATCTCTATAAACAGTTCTTTATAATGCACCCAGGTTTCTGGGACAGAATTGAAAGAGTGTGATGTAATAAAAACAAATAGTGACCCAATTTGAAAGCTAAAGGATTTCACAGCTAACCCACACTCAGCAGTTTCCTTATTTTCTGTCAGGTTGGGTTCACTTACATATATTATTTTAATGTATGCATTTTCCTATATGATTAGAGGCAAATTCTTTTCTGATAGAGAACTATTTGCTCACTCAAATAAAACCCTGCAGTATTTATATTTTACACCTTTGTTTGATGCTTTCCAGTATTTTGAGTCACTGAGAAGGTCACAACCAGAGAAGAATTAAGTATTTCATGCTTAATCATTCATGTTTATAATAATTCTATAACATAGATATGATCTTCTCCATTTTATACCTGCAGAAATTGAATCTTGGAGAGGTTAGTTAACTTACCCAAGGACAATCAGCCAGTAAGTGGCAGGACCTGAATTGAAACCCAATTTTTTTCTTAAAGTAGACTGAATAAATGTTTGTTACATGTACAAAAAGTAGTAACAGAATTCAGATTTTGAAGAGACAAACATGGATACACTGTAAGTGACTACAGATGTATGATATTAATTGAGATTTTACTTACTTAAATCATTCATTGTTGATAGGTAGAGTCTGCAGCAGACCTATGATCTCCATTTTGGAATTATTCCATTCAGCTATGGCTTGATCTATGCACTGTTTCTCTTGCCAAGAACTGCAGCAGTCTGGGGAGCCTCGCATACTGGTCTGTAACTATATTAAAACTGCTACAAATAACTGCTGAACAGAGTGTCTCTTATATCATTCAAACCAGAAGTTCAGTGGCAATCTGCCACCACAACCTCTTTCTGATTTGGTAGCTATAAAATTTGCTCTGGGATTCTTTCTTTTGAGGAAGAAAAAAAAAATCCCCTTTCGGTCTTACACACACACACACACACACACACACACACACACACACACACGATCTAAACTGCTATGTGATCTTTCCTGACTTAAAATATGATTCTAATTATAGTGAAATTTCTTCTATCTGGCCAACAAATAACTTGTTTCCCTTTTGGGGTGTACAAATTATAAAGCAAAATTTAATCTTTTTATCTAAAAATATCAATTAATATATAGTAGTTCAACTCATGGAGAGGTATAAACAACTGGTCATATCTGCACCTTATAGTGTTTCTCTTTTATCCTATCACATCCCATCTGTAAAGTTATTTTATCTGTTCATATGCACCTATTCTTAACTTCATTTTTTTTCTCTAAATTGATAGTTTTTCGCATGTAATAAGTTTTAGATACCAGACTATGAACTAGATAATATTGTTTATAAATTAATTGTCAACAGATTCATAATAGCATGCCCCACCTTTTCCTCCCCAGCTCCCATAAGAGCACATAATGAGTATTTGGATTTGGCCCAGACAAATGAGGTTGCATGATAATCTAATTGAACTGAATTAAATTCTACATAATTTAATTCCTTTCAACAAACTTTTACAGACATCTGTGGCTAGTCCAATACTCCAGGAACCTGGGTCCCTGTCCCTAGCACCAGAAACAGGTCCCAAGACAAGATGTTGAGTGCCACAGCCTTTAGAAGAATAGGAAATTTAGACACAGAAGGAAAGAAGGTGAATAAAGGATGCATCAGTGAACAGAGGTCCACTGGAGTCCTTTAGGACATTATATGGAATACCCTTTAGAGAGATTCCACCAGAGGCGAAAGCAGGATAAGTTATAAATTCGCATCAAATCCTCTCTGGGGAATAAACTAATGTCTGGCATTGGATAAGCAATAGTTCTGGACATGCTGATTCCCCCAAATTTCAGGATACCTACAGGCAGTCAAACACAGGGCCAGAGAATGAGTCACAGGTGTTTTCAGAAGAAAGTTCTGCACATGTATGAAAGTCCTGCATGTTTACCTTGTGCAGAAAGGACACAGTCAGACTACATATTATGTATTTCACAATGGCGGTGGTTTAGTTACTAAGTCGTGTCCGAATCTTGCGACCCTACAGTCTACTGCCTGCCAGGCTCCTCTGTCTATGGAATTTCCCAAACAAGAATACTGGAGTGGGTTGCCATTTCCTTCTCCAGGAAATCTTCTCGACCCAGGAATTGAATCCAGGTCTCCTTCATTGCAGGCAGTCTCCTGCATTGCAGGCGGATTCTTTTACTGACAGAGCCACCAGGGAGCC
This sequence comes from Redunca redunca, assembly GCA_006410935.1. Taxonomy (NCBI): domain Eukaryota; kingdom Metazoa; phylum Chordata; class Mammalia; order Artiodactyla; family Bovidae; genus Redunca; species Redunca redunca. The sequence goes on along the minus strand of SJYQ01004371.1, from coordinate 224,190 downwards.
AGTACATATCAGAATATGTCTTTCCCTGAAGAATGAAAATTTCCATAGGTGAAAAAAATTATATGTCTTCCTCATTCTGTTACAATTTAACATCTACCTAAAATCAAAAGGAAGCCAATGGAAAAAAAGAAAAAAGAAAAAAAAAAGGAGGGGGCTCGAATGATTGTTTATATTTTTTAAAAATGTAAATAATTTCCGATGATTGACAATTAATATTTACAAATTTAGTTGAACATGCTTTATTCACACACAATAGTGCATTTGTTAACACTGACATATTTATCTGGCCTTTCCTCATCCTAGGAAAAAATTATGTCAATTTTCCCTCAGACTGCCTTCCTATTCTGTCACACAAATTATTTCATGAAACATGAATCCAAATGTTCTGTTCTTTTTCAATTTCCTTTCACCACAAATTCCAGAGTTCTGAACTTCATGGCTTTTCAGTAACAATTCAGTCTTTTTATTCTAATAGCAAAAATGCAATACTGCTGTCTTTAATCAAGCTACTTTTGACATTCTTCAATAGCGAAGATTCAGCCTTTTTTGTCAAAGGGAAACTTTTAAACATAATTACAATGATTTTAAATGGTTTTTTTTCCTGATGCATTGTCAGCTCATGGGATCCTCATTATTATATTATTCCCATCAGTTTCTCCAATGATTTGCACCTTATTTTTTAATGCTAATCACTATAAATACAGAAATGTCATATTTTAAAGCTTTCTCATTGGAAAGAAATATGCATATAATATACAGAAAGTATCAAGAAATTTAAAATGATTTACTACCCTATATCTCTTGCTAACAAGATCTAAGAGGAAAATAAGTAATAGGGAAAAAATACTGGAGACATATCCTTATTAAGTAAGTCAAAGCAAGCAGGATAACTCTAGTCTAGTCATTTGTTAACAACAAACTATAAATATCTCATATATATATATATATATATATATATGTGGCAGAAAGACTATCATTTCTTTAAACTGTCATCCAGGCAATAGAAAGGATATAAGATCTGGGCCCGCCAATAATTCCAGCCTCAGCTCACACTATTTCTCATAGTCCTCCACATCCCCTGTGGTCTTTGAACATGAATAGCTTTCTCTTTATCTTCAGATTTTTTAACTACCAGCATTCTCTTTAAGAGTACCCCTTATTTTCCTCATACATTTTGTTAACAGTTTGCACATGTGCGTGTGTGTTTGTATATGTATACATATTCACAGTATATATGGCTATATGAATCTAGAAAGTGTTTCTATTTCTTACACTATCAGATATCCAACATCCCTTGCAGTTACTGATGACCCAATTAATATTAGACACTTAAATAAATAATAACAATTTTTATCTAGCACTTTAGGATAAATGGAGTTACATATATTATTCATTGATCTTAATGAGAGATATGACTTGCTGAGTTCCTTAAGGTTTAGTACAGTAATTCTCCAAGAGCACAAACCAGAAATTTTTCATTTTTGTTTCGTCATTTCTAGAATAATGTTTGGTATATCATAGAAACATTAAAAAAGTTTGTTAAATTAAGTAAATCAATGAGCATGTATGACAGTTCCCAAATTTTCACATTAGTCAATGGCAAGGAGTATAACAGTCTGTGACTTGAGATAAATATTATCAATGCTCTTTATCTTCCATTCTCTAAAAGCAATTATATTTGATTTTGAGATCTTTTACCTGCTTGATTTAATAAAGTAAACATAAAAATCTAGTTAGGAAGGATTTCTTGTGATTATTTGTATTATTCAAAACAGATTATAAAATTTTTCCTGTGTTTAAATAAAATATATTTGTAATGGTAAAGGGCAAATGTTAGCTTAAGATACCATTTGGAACTGTACTTTATGATGGAAGTCAGGATGTAATAGAGGACAGGATATAACAGAAGTTATGAGAAAACAAACTTGGAATCAAATAAACCTAGATTCAAGTCCTCATTTAGCTATCTAAAAGATTTATGATTTTGTGTAAATTATTTAGGGGCTTCAGTTCTGGGTGTTCTTTGGAAGGAACGATGCTAAAGCTGAAACTCTAGTACTTTGGCCACCTCATGAGAAGAGTTGACTCATTGGAAAAGACTCTGATGCTGGGAGGGATTGGGGGCAGGAGGAGAAGGGGACAATGAAGGATGAGATGACTGGATGGCATCACTGACTCAATAGACGTGAATCTGAGTGCACTCTGGGAGTTGGTGATGGACAGGGAAGCCTGGTGTGCTTCAATTCATGGGGTCGCAAAGAGTCGGACACGACTGAGCGACTGAACTGAACTGAACTGAACTGATGGGGGCTCAGTTGTAAAGAATCCACCTGCTAATGCAGGAGACACAGAAGATTCAGGTTTGATCCCTTGGTCAGAAAGATCCCCTGGAGGAGGAAATGCAACCCACTTCAGTATTCTTGCCTAGAGAATCCCACGGACAAGGAGCCTAGTGGACTAAAGTCCATAAGGTCAGAAAGAGTCAGACATGACTGAGCATGCACTCATAAATTATTTAGGCTCCCTAAAAGAAGAGTCCTTTTTATCATCCATTTAGTAAGAATAATAGTACCATTCATATTTTTGTAAGTATTGGAAGAGTCTAAACTAAGCAAGTAATCTAATAGTTACATGCACACAGTAACTTCTTAACAAAGGACAGCTGCAATAATGCTAAGTTCTTCCTTGGTGGCTCATCAGTAAAGAATCCACCTGCAATGCAGGAGACCTGGGTTCAAACCCTGCTTTGGGAAGATTCCTTGGAGGAGGGGATGGCAACCCACTCCAGTATTCTTGCCTGGAGAATCCCATGAAGAGAGGAACCTGGCAGATTACAGCCCAGACGGTTGCAAAGACTCGGACACTACTGAAGTGACTAAGCACACATGCATGCACAATAATACTAATTATTATTATCAACTGTTGTTTTACTAGGAAACAGGTTTAAATTTCCTAATCTGCTATTTTATCCCCTTTATCTCTGCTCATTCCTCTATTGCCTAATACTTATTCTATCTCAGGAATTAGTTTCTATTCCATCACAAAGTTACTCCTTTCTCCTAAATTCTGTATGTAAGTTTTTCTCATTCTCTCTTAAATTTTTTTTTCTCTAAATAGCACCTTTTCTGCATAAAACCCAAGTTAATCTCAGTTAAGATTATCATTCTAAAAAGACAAGTTTCTTCCAATACAGAATGTGTTAGCTACAAATAATGTTTGAATACAAGTAAACATTGTATAATTTTTAAAAAGCTGACTCATACAGCTTCCATTCACATTTACAAAAGCATCTTTAAAACTTAAAAACTGCTAGCCTAATGGTAAGGACAAGAATATACAAAGAAAGTCAAACCAATTTGATGTCAGCAGAAAATACACCCTGTAGCAAAATGGTCTCTGGCCAGATAATATTACTCATCAAATAAGCCCTGGTTTAGAATAGCTGAACTCAAAAAAAGAATCTAGAACTAACGCATGTAAAACTGAGTAGCTGATGACAAATTAACCAAAATCTTCCTCATGAGATGAGTGAAAAACGTCCCAGTCCCAATAGAAGTCTATTCCAAGACAGCCACATATGTCTTTCTTCAAAGAGACAGTGTTCATAAAGGCTTGGGCTATCATTTCTCTAGAAAACCAGAAGAGGCAAAAATGCACTTTCTATTGTTGTTGTTTTTTTTTCCTTTAAGTAATATGATCCTAAAGAAAGAGACTGGGTGCATGCACCCCTAGAAGGTGTCATTATACACCTAAAATGTTTAACAGAGGCCTTACCTGACAAAATGCGTTTATCTACACATCAGTTCTACTTCAAATTCAAGACACTGTAGCTTTATGTAAATCTGATTTGGATATCAACTGTAAAAGTGAAATTCTCTCTGGGAAAATCATCTCATACAAAATGTGCTGATATTGTTCAATCTCAGTGCTTAATTAAATCTGTCATATCCCAAAGATTTTTATTCAATAAAAGGAATGATGACTGCTGCTAAGATTCTGAGAAATGTGAGGTACCCACAAAGATCACTTTGCTATAGTTCCTATTGGAAGAAAACATTCTCCATTAAAAAAATAATGCCTACTACCTAGGATATCTAAACTCTCTGAGTCAGCACACCCACATCCATGTTTGTAGTACAGTCTCAGAGCTGTAACATTTTCTATTTTCCCTCATAAGTCCTAAGTCAGCTGTAATTCATGAAGGAAGTTGTTTAAGTCAAATTAAAATTTCCAGAAGGTGTATTATGTGACATAAAGAACTCTGCTTCAGTAATAGATTCAGAAAAAAACTAGCTAGCTTTTCGGCATTCTCCTTTAATCTCATGTAATCCTGCAAAGAACATACAACCCACATTATATTCTGTACACTAATCAGCATGTACTAGCACATTGTTGCTTCAAAGAACTTTTGGCTTATTGAATGGTTACTGAAACACCTTTCTCAAAAGTTGTTTTAGCTCTGAAATTTGCCTCATTTTGAAGCCATAAATGCCAGGATTTTTGGATGGAAATGAACAGTTCCTAAGAAAAGGCTACACTTTTTATGATACTTTTTTAGCATCCATGGAAAAATTTAATGTTGCAAGAGGTCAATCAGAGAGGCAGAAGCAAATGCTAGGTAAGAGATGCAGGTAAAAAGTATGTAAAAAACTGTAAATGGTGAAAGATGAATGTGTAAGGAGTACTTCTTTTAGCAACAGCTCTATTATAGTCAAGAGCCAAAGCTGACAATGGAGGCCATTTAGAAACTGTATTTCTTGGACACAAACGCTCCACTGAATTATTTCAAGCATTATTGTAGAGGAAGAGGTAAAGGGAGAAAGATATACAGAGTGAGTGGTGTAGGTCTACAACTCTTGCTTCAATCAAAGCAGTCCAGTTGTAGCCCTCAGCTATGACATCTTCATACACATACAACTAACACATTCAGACATATTTATTGACACCTTTCAATGGTTTTTTATACTATGAGCACCTTCACCTGAAAACACAATGGTGACATGATCTAGCAGCTGACATGTCGAATTTGGTAGCTGCCATCTTTCTTTGAGCAGGATTGCACCTCTATTTTAATGTGTGATTGTGCATATACATATGTATATCTATTTTTAGTTTTGCTTTTATTTTATGAAAATAAAGAGAAAACAAAATTAATATGATGACTCTAGTAGTAAGCATTCATCTCAAATACAATTATAAATGTAAACTAACAATGTAAGAAGAATTCATTTTAATTTCAACTGAATATTCTAATGGCTATGTTCCAGTAGATAGAAAAAGAATAAAAGAACATGTATGAAATTAAGGGAAAATATGGTCAAATATTTATTTAAACAGTAAGATATAATTAGAAATTACATGCTTTAGCCTTCTTGAACTAGAACCACTTGTCTTATTACATGCAAATATATTATCCAATTTTTCCTTTGAGAATATAAGTCTTGTCTATTGTGCCACCCTATGATATTTTATATCTAAGATTTAAAGAACATTACAAATAACAAATCTATTTCAATCTCCTGAAGTAATTATTCAGATAGTTGATGCCCTCAAAATTATAGACTAATCTAAGTTCACATAACTGGTAAGTATCAATGCTCTTTTTAATAGTTCTCAAACTATATTTGTAGAATAATGTCTTTCTAGTGTGTATTAGGTTTCTCCAGAGAACTATAGAACTAGTGGTGTGTGTATGTGTGACAAGGGAGAAAGACAGATTTTAAGAAACTGGCTCATGAAATGATGACAACTTGAAATCTACAGGGCAGGCCAGCATGCTGAGGACTCAGGGAAGAGCCAGTGTCGCAGATTTCAGTCCAAAGGCAGTCAGGGGGCAGAATTCTCATTTCTTAAGGGACCTGAGTCTTTTTCTCTTAAAAGTCATTAACTGAATGAATGAGTTAATCATTTCTCATTATGGTGGGTAATCTGATTTATTCTAAGTCTACTGATTTAAAACTTAATCTCATCCAGAAAGTATCTTCACAACAATGTCTAGATGGATGTCTCACAAAATATTTGTGTACCATGGCCTAGTCAAGTTGACACAGGAAATTAACCATCTAATGGTGCTGAAGGCTTAATTTAGGAAAAAATAAAACCAGATGCTATTAACATTTTGATGTACACCATTGAAAGGCTTAAATTAAAACACAAACTCTGTAGCTATGTTATTTTGCTTTGTAGTCTCAGAATGTTAAATATGGAAAGCTGGAAGGCCAGTTCAGTATCCAGTAGCTATGTCAATTTTACTTATTCTTCTTCTCAGCATAAAATTCACTTTCTACAAGTTGTTTTTCACTGATGTTGCATTTTTCAGTTCCATGTTACACATATTTAGTCTTCCAGAATATTGTTTTATCTTGTCTAAATGGCCAAATTTTTAGCAAGCTCCAGAGAATTTCCAACAAGGTAAAAAGTGGTCAGTGGAACAGATTGCACTGCTAGAATACATTAATTTATTACTGGAGTCTTCATTTGAAAATGTGTGTTTAATGACCTAGGAAAACACTGCATGAATCCAAGCATAATAACAATGATTTTCTCACAGAGAAGTTTCATGCTACCATACTAACCGTGAAACAAATGTCCATCATTTACATGGAATAAAAAGATGGGTGTATAAATTTAATTACAAAGAAATTAAAATTTTATTTTGAATCTTAAAATACACTACCTCATGATTTTGGTAACTTGGATATGTAAAACTCCTGGGATATAGTAACTTTAAAGGGATCTTGGAATATTTCCAAACTATACTCTTTATTTTTCAGATAAGGAAACTGTTGCCCTTGACAAAGGTCAAACAGCTTGTTAGGCATGAACGGTGTCAGAACACTCTGTGCCTCGTATTCTTTTTGCTCTAATACATGGCTTCCTAGTGAGGAAAGTTCTTGATCCAAGATTACATTAAATCAAGTTTGTAGAAATATTACCTAGTAAAAATCATGCAATCTGGCAGTCAACCAACTATCTAACTGTAGAAAAAGAACTTTTTATATATTCTCACAATAAAATTTTTATGATGGAAACTGCAGAATGTTTCTCAGGGAACCACTTAGGAGATCATGGAACAGCATTAGGGAAAGTCTGACAGCACAAAAGCATAGCGGTTAAAACCAGGTGAACTGTAAAAAAAAATCACTCACTGGGAAAGACACTAATATTCTAGTGCTTCCAGTAGTGCAGTGAAAACATGGCATTCAGCTTACATCTATAACATGCTGAATAACAAATCTGCAGTTATATAATACGCATTAAAATAACCTAGAACAGTAACTGAAACAGAGGTGGGTCCTCAGTAAATACTTGATGGAGTGAAAACAGCTTTAAAGGATTACAGAGTTATGATAACACGGGCACTTTCTAGAAGCAAACGTAAATCTTCATATATCTGGAAAATCAAACAGACTAAAGAGAGACTTCATTAAATTTCATTGAGTAGACAGGTCAGGATTAATTCTGTAAGCTTGGTTTTACACCTTTTTGCTTCTGGTCCATTTTTCTTACTTAAAAATATCTGCATAATAGGTAATAAGAGCTAGACAATGTTTACATGCCCTTCCCTGCAACTTGAAAAGAGATCTGTGATAACAGGGATATGGCTGTGTCACCAAGAGCTAATGATTTTCATCCCTACCATTTTCCTTGGGTGGCTTTTAGATTTGTTTTTGCTCTTACAAAAGACCATAAAGCTCCCTCTTGAGATAAGAAGGGGGTTGTAGATAAGAAGAGTTCTAAATCCCCCTTGGAGGGAGATTCTATTTGAGCTTGACTGTGTGACTTGCTTCTATGTGTAGATAAGGGTGAGATAGTTACCTGAGTGAATGTATTTTATGATGGAAATACAGGTTTATTAGTTATCATTATTGGAATGTTTGAAGACTGTATTTGTCTTTGAGTTTTAAAAACATTCAGGGTATTCCTTCTTTTTTACATTCACATATATACACTACTATATATAAACTAGATAACTAATAAGAACCTACTGTATAGGGCAGGGAACTCTATTCAATACTCTGTAATGACCTATATGGGAATAGATTCTTAAAAAAGAGTGGATATATGTATATGTGTAACTGACTCACTTTGACGTACACAAAAACTAAGACAACATTGTAAGTCAACTATACTCCAATAAAAAAAATAAACATTTTAAAAAAGGAGTTGGAAAGAATGAATGGACACAAAGTTATGGGTAAATTTTACAGTTTCTCCCCCAACTTACATGGGCATGGTATAGCTGTATAAAACAACGGTGGCCCATATCAAAGTGTGGACTTGTTTAATCATCAGCCAATCTTCACTAAAAGTCTGAAAAGCAAATCCATCCACTGTGGCTAGAGACAAAGACCCAGTCATGTATCCGTCCCATTTTTCTTTCTTTGCATCTCATTTGTCTCTTGGTTAAACGATTGAGAGGTCTGGTCCTACATTTCTCAGCATCACATTACATCAGAACAATGGCCCACTACCATTACCAGAAGATCCCTCCTAGTATTAGCATCTCTCCTAATGCTGTCGATTATATTAATATATTTTGTGTTGACCTGAACACAAGATACATGTGTGCTCCTCTGCCAGAAGAAACCCTGAAATCATAATTCATAATTTCACATTTAAAAAAGGAGACTCAGATGGAATCATTCTTTTCATTAATAGGGGGAGCAGAAATAGAATTCATTTCTCATGAATATTCTGATAGAAAACTTCCAGAATATAAATCTAGAAATAGATTTAGATAATTGCTGGGTTATTACTGATGGAAACCACCCCACAACTCCTGATCTGACAACCCTGGGTTATGATTTTAAAGTCACATTCATTGACATAGTGCTTCCCAAACACACAGGCAGATTTGATTATAAGCAATACTAATTACTTCTATTGTGTTGGTAATACATATACCAAAGCTGGCTCATCTTAAAAATAATATGAAAATATCTTTTATATTTATTTAGATAAGTGGACAAAAATATTCCCCAAATAATAATTTGCAGGCTTTCTATAAATTTTGAATGTAAACTGCATGTAATAGAGACAATTATATAAATTTACATCTATTTACTATTTCTCAGTGTTTCATAGGCTATTTGGTAAATATCTAAAAAAATACAAAGCACATTTTTTTCAACTGCACATAATATACATACAGAAGAGATATCAGATTATCCTACCAATCAGAAAGCTATTAACAGGCAGTATTTTATTTTCTAATTAGCTTTATTGAGGTATAATTGACATGCTATAAACTGGATATATTTAATGTATACAATTTGAAGAGTTTGGACATAGGCAAACATCCATAACATTAGCACCACAATCAAGGTAGAAAACACATCCATCACCTTCAAATGTTTCCTTCAGTCCCTTTGTTGTTGGCAGTGTTATTTTGTGGTAAGAACACTTAACATGAGATTGACCCTCTTAACAGGTTTTTAAGTGTATGATATCAAGTATTAACTACAGGGACTAAGTTGTACAACAGATATCTAGAACTTACTCATCTTGTATAACTGAAACTTCATACCTGTTTAACAACTCTCCATTTTCCCCTCCTTCCAGCCCCTGGCAGCCACCACTCTACTTTTCCAATGAGTTTGACTATTTTAGATTCTTTATGTAAATGGAAACATGCAATATTTGTCCTTCTGTGTATATGCTTAGTCACTCAGTCAAGTCCAACTCTATGTGACCCCATGGACTGTAACCCACCAAGCTCCTCTTATTTCACTTAGCATAATGTCCTTGAGAAACTTGCCACTGAAAGTGAAGTGAAATCACTCAGTCGTGTCTGACTCTTTGTGATCCCATGGACTGTAGTCTACCAGGCTTCTCTGTCCATGGGATTTTCCAGGCAAGAGTACTGGAGTGGGTTGCTATTTCCTTCTCCAGGGGATCTTCCTGATCCAGGGATCGAACCCAGGTCTCCTGCATTGCAGGCAGATGTACCCTCTGAGCCACCAGGGAAGCCCTTGAACCACTGAAAATCACTCATTAAATCTGCATGATATGTGATAGGGAGTAATGGAGGCAGGTGATGATATTTCAATGAAAGTACACTGGCAAAATATTAACAATAGGTAAGGCTTAGTTGTGGATAAATGGGAATTAATTTCACTATTATTCTACAGTTGAGGTCATTTTAAATTTGAAAAAAAAAAATCATTCACTGACCCTCATCCACCCTTCTATTCAGTTGAAATAGATTCATTTTTTTTTCTCAATTGGCTAGCTCATAGATAATTGAATGTTAGTGAATTCAATTCACTCACTAACCTTTCTCCACAGTCATTTTCCTCTCTACATTCAAAATATTGTCTTTGATTCATCCTTTGTTCTTTTGTGTAAACACAGATATTTATACAGGTGCATACTCTCCACCTTTAAAGCAGATCTCAGCCAAAATTACTGAGCAACAGAGACTTTGGTTTATCTTGCTTCTTCTTCTGCTTTATTCAGAGGCGGGCTAACTTCTTAACTACGCGACATCTGCTTCTGCTAACTAGCAATGCTTAGGAAAACCATTCATTCATGGTTTCATTCACTTAGTCAACTAATGTTTTCTGAGTATGAACTAAAGGCTTTGTTGTTTTTCAGTTGCTATGTCATGTCCGACTCTGTGACCCCATGGACCACAGCACTCCAGGCTTCCCTGTCCTTCACTATCTCTAGGAGTTTGCTTCAGTTCAGTTCAGTTCAGTTGCTCAGTCGTGTCCGACTCTTTGTGACCCAATGAATCGCAGCACGCCAGGCCTCCCTGTTCATCACCATCTCCCGGAGTTCACTCAGACTCACATCCATCGAGTCCGTGATGCCATCCAGCCATCTCATCCTCGGTCGTCCCCTTCTCCTCCTGCCCCCAATCCCTCCCAGCATCAGAGTCTTTTCCAATGAGTCAACTCTTCACATGAGGTGGCCAAAGTACTGAAGTTTCAGCTTTAGCATCATTCCTTCCAAAGAAATCCCAGGGTTGATTTCCTTCAGAATGGACTGGTTGGATTTCCTTGCAGTCCAAGGGACTCTCAAGAGTCTTCTCCAACACCACAGTTCAAAAGCATCAATGCTTCGGAGCTCAGCCTTCTTCACAGTCCAACTCTCACATCCATACATGATCACAGGAAAAACCACAGCTTCAGGAACAACAAAGCGCATGTCTGTTATTGATATGCTACCCAGCTTTATATGGTAAAGACATAGATTGTGTCCAATTTTCTTTGTGTACCTGGCTCTTAGCACAATATTAGCCTTTAGTTCACACTCAGAAAACATCAGTTGACTAACTGAGTGAAACCATGAATGGCTATCCTTAAGCAGTGCTAGTTAGAAAAAGGAGATGTCTGATCTATCCAACCATCACATTCCCTGTTTTAGCAGGCTGTAATATTTTCGGATGAGAGAAGATCTATACCAAAGCAATTCAGATGAATTGGAAGCGAAAACATCTTGGAGGAAGTATTTCCTGAGGACAGTAGTGAAAAATGAATACAATGATGGAAGGAGGCACGCTATGTATAGAGGACACCCCGAGAAGAAACATAAAACAGACAAACAAGGTAGTATATGCAGAGAGCTACAAACAGTTAACTTTTAATGCAGCATGAGGCAGAATATATGGGATGACTAGAGATGAGGCCACGGACCTAGCAGAAGCAAGACAAAAGAGAGGTGCATGTCACCTGCTGACTATGCTGTCCTATCCTGTAGGTAGTTAGACACTAAACATTTAAACAGCTAAATGATGTAATCAGATTTCTATTCCAGGTAGAGCACAGTGACTACTCTACGGAAGTTAGATTTCAAAGAGTTAATAGCAAAATGCTGTTATAATAGACCAGATTAGCGATCAAAAGGGCTTAAAGTAGGGCAGTGAAAAATAAGGATGAAGGAAAGGTGAAAACTGTTCTAAAAGTTTGCTCATAATTAAGTAGTGTTTAATATTTAATTGTATGTGAAAATCAATATAGGAGTGCAATGAGGGAAAGCAAAGGATTCCTCGTGGCTTTTTAGATCAGCTGACCAGGTAAATGGTTATGTTAATAACTGCTAAAGAGAATACTGAAGGAAACAGATGTTTAATTATATTGATGATTTTAGTCTGGGACTTTCTCTTTTTTTTTTAGCATTGTTTTGTGTGATATGTGTGCTTAGTCATGCAGTCATGTCCAACTCTTTGCAACTCCCATGGACTGTAGCCCACCAGGCTCCTCTGTTCATGAGGATTCTCCAGGCAAAAATATTGGAGTGAGTCGCCATGCCCTCCTCCAGGGGATCTTCCCAATCCAGGGATCAAATCCAGGTCTTCTGCATTACAGGCAGATTCTTTACCACATGAGCCAACAGGGAAGCCCATTTTGTGTGATAAGTAAAGTAAAAATACTTAATGTTGGGACTGGCATACAGGGAATGTTTCATTCATGCTACCTATGATTTAGGTACTTATGCTAAAAAAAAAAGGAGGACATGGTCAATAGACACTTGCCAAAATTTTACAAACTGTGATATCACTTGGGAGAGTTTGCAGGAACTCTGAGACGTATGAGATATTATGATTCTAAATAAGTTGAACAGAACGAGCATGTAGAATAAAAACAAACATAGGAAGCTAAATAAAATAATAAACAACAGGCTACAGTCTGACCTTTGGCAAATACCAGTTCTGGGTAAGCAGAGAGAAGGAATAGCAAGCTTATTTGAGAGGATGCAATTTCATGGAATCTAAGGAAATAATATTATGAAAGGGCAAAATAGAGTAGAGAGGTCCAGTAAGATGACCAAAACATGACTGCTTCCTTATGACAAATAGAAGGACATTCATGAGCCAAGTAGAAAGAATTACAATGGAGTGATGATGATTGAAACCAGATTATAGCAGTTTTCACTGAGAATGGAAGATTAATAACTAGACTTAATGAGGGTACATCAAGCTTTTTAAAAAAAGTCCTAATAAAAGAGGAGAGAGAGAGCAGAGTGGGGAAGGACAGGGAGAACAGACTGCTGTTGAGTTAGTGATTTGGGACCGGAAAGGCTTGGGTGTGTTTACAGAAGGAATTTAACAGGAAATGAGAGTTTGAAGGGGCAGAGGAAGGAATAACTTGATGGAGGGGGGCCAGAGGAAGTAGAAGATGAAATTGGTAGAAGAGGCAAATGAATATACCAAAGGACACAAAGTGAGTTTTTCTATTTGGTTATTTGAAATACGTCTCCAGTATGTCCACAGACATACTAAGGTGCTTATACTATTTAATGATGAAACAAACAATTATTAACATGGAGACAAGCTAATTTCTTTAAGAAATACAAATCAAGAGTTAAAAGAAAAAATATACTAAATGAATTCGCATTCTTCCTTATCTGGCCTTGAATAATTAATTATGTCTGAACTGTCAAACGGAGCTGAGCTAAGGAATTGGCCTGGACTGAAATAGCTGAATTCTTTCAAGTCAATGTTGGACTTAATTTTTAAAAATCTGCCCTGAGAATATTTTAAAGAGTTATATTTCCAGATGGTGACTGCAGCCATGAAATTAAAAGACGCTTACACCTTGGAAGAAAAGTTATGACCAACCTAGATAGCATATTCAAAAGCAGAGACATTACTTTGCCGACTAATGTCCGTTTAGTCAAGGCTATGGTTTTTCCTGTGGTCATGTATGGATGTGAGAGATGGACTGTGAAGAAGGCTGAGCCAAAGAATTGATGGTTTTGAACTGTGGTGTTGGAGAAGACTCTTGAGAATCCCTTGGACTGCAAGGAGACCCAACCTGTCCATTCTGAAGGAGATCAGCCCTGGGATTTCTTTGGAGGGAATGATGCTAAAGCTGAAGTTCCAGTACTTTGGCCACCTCATGAGAAGATTTGACTCATTGGAAAAGACTTTGATGCTGGGAGGGACTAGGGGCAGGAGGAGAAGGGGACGACAGAGGAAGAGATGGCTGGATGGCATCACTGAATCAATGGACGTGAATCTGAGTGAACTCCGGGAGTTCGTGATGGACAGGGAGGCCCGGCGTGCTGCGATTCATGGGGTCGCAAAGAGTCAGACACGACTGAGCGACTGAACTGAACTGAACTGAATCTTCCAGAACATTATAGCACTTTATAATGATCTGTTAGCACAAAGTAAGTTTTCTCTCTCCCATATTAATTCTGGAAAGAAGTAGTTTATCCTAAAATGTAAATGTTTTTTATATATAATGCCATGACAGTTAAGTCTAGAATAAAGCTTCTGTCCCCAGGCAAGCTTTAAAAACAATACATTCAACTTGTTTTAGTAGTGGGATTTATCACATTCAGACAGACTATTGTAACAGAGTCAATCCAAAAGAAGAATCAATGCCTATTCTGTATTTATAGAACAGATGTTTTTGTCATCCAGCATTTTCATTACTCATAGAACAGAAGCCTCCATTGGAATCATCCCCTTAAGTCCCACATTTCAAAAAACTGAAATGTTTTTTCCTCTGAGTAATGTCATCACAAATTATGTATTTAATAATATTTTCCAAATGTTGCTTTATTTGGCTTTTTTAGATGAAACAAATGGCCATCAATAGAAAAAAATAGAGCCCCTCCCCACAATTGTAACAAGATGGGTAGTGAAAACAAGAAAAACACTTAGAGATGAGATTTACAACTTGTTAGTCAAGATACCTGAACATGACATTTTTAAAAGACAGTGATTCAGTGCCATGGGTTTATAAGCAACATTATTAATGCTTTCAAATGAAAAAAATCTAAGAAACTGCTATGACACAGTGGCCTATATTCTTCACATTACAATATTATCTGCTAAATTTCCCACAGGGAACACTTAAGATTGCACTGCTGCTGCTGCTGCTAAGTTGCTTCAGTCGTGTCCGACTCTTAGCGACCCCATGGACTGCAGCCTACCAGGCTCCTCCGCCCATGGGATTTTCCAGGCGAGAGTACTGGAGTGGGTTGCCATTGCCTTCTCCGACTAGAAAACAGTAATCTCTAAGTAAAAATCCTACCAAGAAATGATGTACCCATAGTTACAAAGATAATACGTCTAATAAATTATATGAACTTATGAATTACAAATTCGCACATTTAACCAACTGGGAAATGTTCATTTCATTGTATTTCTAACTGCTATATTAATCTTCTACATTTCAACGTAGCAAGACAGCCAAATTAAACATTTTTAAAGCCATAGTCATATATTCAGATTTTCAACCAAAAGTATTTCCATTGTAGAAAAGCAATAGTCTAATTAATTATAATCTTAGGGATGACATTTTCCTTACTGTGTCTTAATACTTTTCTTAAGCACTTGAAAGAATATTTTTAACTACCTTACCTATTTCTGAATTTTCATTGGAAGGACTGATTGCTGCATCTGAAACTCCAACACTTATGCCACCTTATGTGAAAAACTGACTCATTTGAAAAGACCCTGACGCTGGGAAAGATTGACGGTGCAAGAAGGAGATGACAGAGGATGAGATGGTTGGATGGCATCACCACCTCAATGGCCATGAACTTTAGTAAGCTCAGGGAGTTGGTGATGGACAGGGAGAGGGAAGCCTGGCGTGCTGCAGTCTATAGGGTCACAAAGAGTAGGACACGACTGAGTGACTGAACTGAATACCTATTTCTGAGGTAGAATTGAATCAATTCATTTGGGTTAGGCCAAATTTATCTTAGAGAACTTAGTGATGTGTAAATCTAATAGCCTTCAAAAATAAAATACATAGTGGAACAAACAATAAGGCCCAAATCAACTGATCCGTTTTACTTCCAGATATCAATGAAATATGTTCTATGATACTTTATTCTAAACTAGCACTTAGAACTGCCTAAATTGCCATTTCACTATTAAAGAAGTTTGGTTCTCTTTCAGAGATTTCCCCAAATCTCTTTATGAAATTTACAATTTAGGAATTCCTTTCTGCTCTGCTCAGTTGCTCAGTCGTGTCTGACTCTTGGTGACCTCATGGACTATAGCCTGCCAGGCTCCTCTGTCCATGGAATTCTTCAGGCAAGAATACTGGTCTGGGTTGCCATGCCCTTCCAGGTGATCTTCTCAACCCAAGGATCAAACTGAGGTCTCCTACACTGCAGTTGGATTCTTTACCATATGAGCCACCAGGAATTCCTTCAGAAAGCATGAGAAATGCTTGCTCATATTTAACAGTTTCAACTGAAAACTATTTAACAGGTAATTATCAACAATGATCAATAAAAAAAAAAACTTGTAAAATAACCACTTGCTGATTAAGACTGGAAATTAAGGTGTGTTAGGGGACAAATTGGCCTGCCTGATAATAAAGGAAAGCATCATACTCCTTCCAAATTTGCTTTCCTTCCTCCATAAAATTGAGTTGTAAACAAAATTCTCCTTTTGATGTAAAAATGAGACAGAAGCATTTTATTTTTTTTAATAAATTTCCCCTATCTATTGCTTTAGTGGCTTCCTGTACATTTTAGTGTGTTGTGTTTTCATTTTTATTCAATTAATATAATTTTGTAACTTGCTTTTTTATTTCTTCTTTAACACATTGGTTAATTATAAATATTCAGAAGCATTTTAAAACAACAATTTTAAATTGCTGGGTTCAAATTTAATAATTTTTAAGGTTATTTTTTATACCAAAATAAAGAAAGAGCCTGAGCATCTGTTGTGATCCACAGAGCAACAACTCAAAAAGAAGTCACTGTGGCATTCATGCACATTTCTGTCAATTTATTAAGGAATATTCCCATCACATCTTAGGATCTAAATCTAAATACACTACTATTATATTGGGAAAAAAAGACAAATGAAACAACATAATATAGATATTATAAAGGAATTATAGTTCACAAATCAATTGATATAGATGTTAGTAAATGAAATAGAATAATTAATAAATGTGGGTTTATCAATGTTCATCACAATTAAAAACATTTAATCTCAATAATTTGCCACGTGTCTGTAATGCTGTTTATAATTAAACTCTTAATTTGAATACAGAAGCTCCGAAAAGAAAAAGTATTGGTACCTTTTTGAAATAATAGGCAGTTTTTATATGTAAAATTCCTAAATAATGGAGAAGCTGCTTAAAAAGTCTCTTCTATGACACTGCCAAACAAATATTTTAAAAATATATATGTTCTGATTAGTAGAACAATGCTGAGAGAAGAAACAAAGCTGTTGCTTAATATGATCTAAAATGGATGTTTTTAATCTATTAAATCAATACCTAACTCCAGTGTTCTTGCCTGGAGAATCCCAGGGACGGGGGAGCCTGGTGGGCTGCTGTCTATGGGGTCACACAGAGACGGACACGACTGAAGTGACTTAGCGGCAAAAGCAACATCACGATTAGTGATACACTCTTATTAAATTCATAAGAAAAAATGCATTTATTTAAAAAAATATTATTTTATGTTTTTCTGAATGTGCTATTTATTGCAATTTGATAGGAAAGAATATTTCAAGTACGGATTTGGGGGAATAAATGGCAAATCTATCACTATTTTAAAGTATTATCATTTATGAGGCAACCTAAAAAAAAAACTGGCTATTTTCAAGAATATGTAACCAAGTTTTCAAACTGAATAATGAAAAAAAATTTTCCTTCCTATTCATAACTTGTCAGGAATACAGAGAAAATAATTAATTCATTATAGCCACAAAAATATAAAGTATACAAAAATAAAATTAACAAAAATTGCATAGTACCAGTATGAAGCAATATATACATGCACACATATACACATGTGTGCACATTCACACCAACACAAGCATATGCCATTAAAGAGCAACAACAAGCCCCAGATAACTAGATGGAAAAATACATGCCATGCTGCATAATGACATCACGCCTGACTATAAAGAGAATAAATCTGTTCAACTTATTAACCAAATGTGATTCAATTAAATTCCCAATTTTGCACATATACCTAAACATTCTCAGTAGTTGATTTTTTCTTTAAAGATATATTAAAAATCCAACTTAATTCAAGATAAGTAATAGTATTGAACACATGTATACATGTAAGGAAGTCTACTGTGATCATAAATTCAGCTCACAAACTAACATCTTTTGTTTAATTCAAATTTTACAAATTTTAATTCAGATTTATAAGAATTTATAAATAAGCTAACCTTTCTATGCCCCCTTTTCATTGATTGCATAAATGGCCACTGTGAAAGAAACTACCCCAAAACAAGCTGTCTATCATTAGTAAAGGTCACGTTGACATAGACCACAATCTATGTGCACTTAAAAATCAATACATGCTCAACAGTTTTACTTAACTCTCCTTCCTTCAGACTGCCATTTGATTCACTACTTGCAAAAGCCAATCACTATTTTCAATTCTTCCACTTAGACACAAGTCAAAAGAAATGACCAAAAAGAGGAGAGGATTCTCAACCTTATTCCCCAACCCACATTCTTCAAACACAGACACTTCTAGCACTCCCTTTACTAAATCTAGATTTTAAAATATAATGACTACAGACTAGTGCCATGCTTTCCAATTATTTCAAACCATGACCTTGTTTGATAAAGAAACAAGCAAAAAACAAAACAAAATCTCCAGAGACCCTGAGAGATTTTCTGTGTGGGCATATCACTTTCTGAAATCTACCCTAAACTGAGAATCACAATCCAAGGTCTATTGATCTGAGTTGCTAAATTCTTCAGAAAACATTAAAGAGTTAAAAGTTAAGATTCACTGCATTTTATTCTTACAGTTGTCCAATATTCAAATCAGTTTGGTTGTGAGCCTTTTTGATCAGCTGAATTTGTGTGTGTGTGTATATAATGGGTGGCCTTCCTTAGTTCATGAACTTGTGTGGGTCTGCACTGAATATTCTTTTTTCAGTAACATTAATGAAATGTGATAAATATTCATTAGGATAGAAAAAACAATATTTAATAAGCAATTATTTTCTGAAACTAATTCTTTTAAAAATTATTAAAGCCCTTTCATTAGGAACAAGTTCTTGTTCATTCTATCAACATTATTTTATCATCTTTAATCATATGTACTTCATATTAAATCTTCACAGACTGAAAATTCTAGTTTTGTCACTATGCAAGTATATGAAAACTTGTTTCCTCCCTTGAAGCACGTTAGTTTGCTCCCTTTGAACTAAACCCATAGCTTCGATCACACCCATCAACAACAAAAGTACAAAATGCCACCTCCTCTGTTGCCTCTCAGGCCATTTGCAGCTAAAGGGGCTTTGAATGAATCACCCCCATGGATCATCTGTTTACATTTATTAAGATAACAGAGAACAAATGATAACAAAGTGTATTAGCGAAATGATAAATGCTACCAGAAGCCACACAAGATATCAATGAAATGTCAGGAAGGCAATATGGGACTATGTCTTACCTGTCAAAAGTTATTTCCAAAATGAATGGACCTTAGGCAGCATGGCCAGTGCTTTCATTTTGGCTGTCTTAATGATCAAAGCAAATCACTGCATGATTGATTCAGCAGCTTCTATCACAATGAGCACCAAAATGAATGGATTAGATGTCCAGCTGTCTTGATCATCTCAAGGAAACAGATATGGCCTCAGAATGTTTTCTAAAAAAAAAGCTGCTATAATCTAGTGATAGCTGAAAGTGACTAAAATTGTGCCTTCGTATGGAACAGTCCATGGATTGTAAAGTCTACTGGCCATATTCATCCTCTATCAAATTATCTGACTCTGGATTTCATAATTGAATGTAATGATATAAAAAATGATCACTAACATTTATTGAAGACCTAATGTATGTCATGAATTAGTTTAAGTGTTTCATAG
>SJYQ01004371.1:169771-204402 GCA_006410935.1 Redunca redunca | reverse complement strand
CCCTGAAGTGGGTATAATTATTACCTACATTTTAAAGATGAAGAAATCAACACATCATGAGTTCACACTTGTACTAAGTCATATAGTTTACTGTGCAAAACTGCATAGCTAGTAATTGAGTCACTCTACTTTCAAGCCTTAATCCCTCATAATATGACTAAAACACTTAACTGAAATAAATATTAAGCCACAAATTAATGTAGAAAGACAATTTCTATTTATATTGATGTAACTATAAGAATATAAACCTTTTACTTCTAATAAATTATGAAAAGTGAATAAAGTATATATTATAGTTGATTTATAATGCCAATAAGGCAAGGTTATGTGTTTATACAATAACATACTAATAATATATAGTCAATTTCAGATAATCCAAGACAATGGGAGTAAAGGTCATAGATAAACCCAAATCATAGGTAACACTAAGCTATATTTAACTCTGGATGATCAGAGCATGCATAAGCTATAGGCAAGGCATAAGAGAAACCTGACATTCACTCATCTCCCCAGCAGGCCTTGAAATTAGACAGTTTCTTACTGCTGACCACTTCAGGCTTAAAGAAGGTTCAGTCAAGTGTTGGGGTTGTGTCCTATGGGAAACATAAAGGAACTCCTTCCTTCTTCAAGCAGAACAAAAGAAAGGTCTCTGCAGTATACTGGCCATAATTAATCAGCTAAGTATCATGGTCAGGATTACTGACACTTGCCTCAACCCAATTATCTGATTTGACCATAAATGGAATGGAAATAATGATGGGAGAACAAATATATACCTTTGGAATAGGGAAGGCCTTTCTAACAATGTCATAAAAGCCAGTCATAAAAGAAAAAAAAAATCAATATAGTCAGTTACTTAAACACCAATTTTCTGTACTTCAAAACCACCATAGACAAAATCAAAAGATAAATGACAAACTGTGAAAATATTTGCAATTCCTATGATGCATTACAGACAAGAGCCAATTTCCCTAATATATAAAGAACTCACACAAATCAATAAGGAAAAGACAGACAAGAGAAATATGAAAAAGTATGTGATCAAATTGTTGATGCACAGACACACACAACACACGTTATATAAATGGTTCCTAAGGAGATGAAATACTATTCCATATCATCCAGAAGGGAAAAATAAATTAAAGCTATTCTGATATATTAGATAGGCAAACACGCAACAACAAAAAATTAAAAATTGATTTTACACTATTAGTGAAGTTTTCAGAGAAATGGGAACTAGTTTGCCTTGCTAGTGGGACAATAACTTCTTCAAGTGATAAGAAGAAAAATTTGGCAATATCTAACAAAGTGACAGATTCATATACCTTTCGACACAGTGACTTAATTCTAGGAATCTATCTTGCCGGTATTCATTGTAGCACTGTTTGCGGCAATAAATAGACTGGAAACCATAGAAATAATATTAGAAAGGAATGAGATGAAGTATTACACTATTCAGAGAACTAAATACTACCCACATATAATGAAGAAGAGGAAGTTCCTTATGCACTGGTATCAATATGTTATGTGTATAAAAAGCATGCCTTTAATTTTCATACACTTAAAATTATTTTTGGATAAATGATCTCTGAAAGGATTCCCCCCAAAACAAATAATTTGGAGGTTTCCTTGGAGAACTAGGAAATCAGGATACTTTTACCATAGATTCTTCAGAAGATTTTTAACACTAAAATTGCAAATGTCTTAACAATTTATTTAAAAATAGCGATCTTATTTTCAGATATGATAATCAGTGCTTCATTCACTCCCTGATTAACAACTGAGACTCACCTTCCATGAGGCCATATTTAAATTCATGATTTCTTTTCCAGTAATGCAGTACGTCTCAGCAAAAGACTGTTACAGAGGAGTGAATCTTTTTTAAAAAAGATACTTTACTCAGTACTCTTTTACATACTTGAACTCCCAAAAGCTCTTTGGTGTCCCATTATTATATAAGTTATGATTGTAAAGATAACAGCATTTGGCACCACCTAGGGCAAAATAGGTACTAGGTAAACATGTCTCAGAGAAAGTATCTTTCAGTAATAGCTAATTTCTCCAAAATTATTGAAATAATAGCTACAAACAACTTCCCTGTAGCTCAAATGATAAAGAATCTGCCTACAATGCAGGAGGTCAGGGTTTGATTCCTGTGTTGGGAAAAGCCCCTGGAGAAGGGAATGGCAATCCACTCCAGTATTCTTGCCTGTAGAAAAGCCTGGTGGGCTATAGTCCATGGGGTTGCAAAGAGTCGGACACAACTGAACAACTAACACACACACACACACACACTGATTTAGACATAAATGGTACAATGTAAAAGAAAGCCAACTTTCCTTGTTTTTCACAGATCTATAGAAAAACATAATTTTAGAAACTGAAGTTCAAAAAGAATCCCTTTGAAGGGAAGAAAATATATATGCAACAGAGAAATCATCAGATGACAGGCCAGTGTAATAAATTATACTTTTAACAGATTGAGTGAAATGACACAAAATTAGCTGAATGAAAGTTGATATCCTGATTTCACATTTATGAAATAAATTCAGTCTCCTGTAGACAATTCAGTCTACCAATATAATCTTTAGTTTATATAAATCACAGTATGTAGGGCTATGTACCTATGCCTGTGACCAAAAGGAAGAATAAAAAAAGCATAAAGAAGACTGTAAGGAGCTCAACTGAAGTCACACTATACTAGTATCAGTATTTTGAGAAATAAATTGTGATCATTCAATTTAGATTCATTATACTTCTTTAAACTGCTGTGTTTGTGTTCCTTTTCCATTTAAAAATTAACTCATCTTTTAAAATTCACTTTGTCCACACTCAGGTACTGTGAGTGAAATGCCAATCTGACACACTTTGCTAAGAAACGCAAAGCATATTTAGCTAGGGTCAAACGAAACTCAGGCCTCAGCCTCCTCATTTGTTTCCTCCTAAGAGAATGTGTTTGTGATTTTGAACTCAGTAAGGATTTCTGACCTTTACCAGTCTACAAGTATTTTGGGGTACCCCCCTTTTCTGGATTATCCGACTGTTTAATATATTCTCACAGAATCTTTTGGCCTTTTAAAGTTGAAAAGACCTATTAGAAAAGAAGTTTGTGATTCACCATAGTTTTACAGGAACAAATAAAAGGTCAAAAGACCCAAGCCCAGAGATGACAAGATAGCTAACTGGCAAATCAATACTAGTCTCTGTGTTGGTCATGACGAAAGATTTATGAGCAAAGGGCAAGTCAGTTAGAGGGTTCAGGGAAACCTTGTGCTTGGGCAAAACTGCCCCCTCTGATCTTTTATCTCACCTGAAAGTCCACCTGTCTTGCATCACGGTGCTCAGTATACACATCACAAAATACAAGTTTAAAGTCAAACTCTAACGTTGAAAATAGTTTAAATGCAAATTTTCCCATATATTTTCATTTAAATCAAGAAAGCATGCATTTAGTAAATAATGGAAGTAACGATGGTCTCATGATTTAATAATTAAAGGATTCAGCTCCCACTGGGGTATAAGAAACACCTTGAAATTCCTCCAGATCAGTCTGTGGAAAATGGAAGATGTAGGGTTAAGTGCATCACCAAAAGACGTGTGTATTATCTTGATGGGTCAACACTATTTTAAAAGATGGCTCTATACTTTAAGTAATTTTGTTCAAAGAACACTATATGAAATATGTTATACTTGTAGAAGTTGAAGAAAAAAAACTGGTCAAAATTTTACTTGTTTAGAATGCTGATACTCTCCCTAAGGACTTATTTCAAAATAGTTTCCTGGTAGATATGTATTCCTACCCTTTCTAATAAGGAAGCCACTGGTGTGAATTAATTATGAGTTATGATGAGCTATAAGTATAAAATTCACAGACTTTGAAGATTTAGTATATAAAAGGATGTTGAGCTCATTGCTCCTGCTTCTGCTGCTGCTAAGTCGCTTCAGTCGTGTCAGACTCTGCGACCCTATGTACAGCTGCCCACCAGGCTCCTCTGTCCATAGCATTCTCCAGGCAAGAATACTAGAGTGGGCTGCCACTTCCTTCTACAGTTGAGCTCATTAATCACTTTTATATTGATTAAGCCTTAAAATTCCATTACTATTTTGGATATTGAGGTGAAATATATTTGAAATGAAATAGATATTTAAATGAAATGTCTTATTAGGACTAATTTCATTTTTTCTTTGCAATGTGGCTACTATAAAATTTAAAATTTCACTGGAGCTCACATTCGTGCCCTACAATATATTTTTATTTTCCATTGAAATCTGATTGCATAGGTTATTGTGTGTGTGTGTGCATGTATGCTCAGTCATGTCCGACTCTTTGCACCCCCATGGACTGTAGCCCACTGGGCTCTCCTGTCCTGGAATCTTCCAGGCAAGAATGCTAGAACAGATTGTCATCTCTTACTCCAGGGGATTTTCTGGACCCAGACAGTGAACCCATGTCCCTTGAGTCTCCTTCACTGGCAGGCAGATTCTTTACCACTGTGCCATCTGGGAAGCCCTCCTATATTCCTTTATGTATGTTTCAGTGTGAGTAATATATATGCAGACATGTATGTATATACACATATATATATACATCTATAGATTTCCCAAAGAAAAGAAAAATGTTTATTGGAAAGGGATTGACTAAATGATAAAAAATACTTTCATAAAGTGAGTAGAATTTTTTCTTAAGCTACTCTGAAAACTATAGCAGCGAATGCAGTCTTGGAATGGCAGAGGTTCAAGAATAGTTCACTGGAACTAAGCGTAATGCCCAGCATGTCTGGGGAGACTCCAGAGGAGAAAGTGATAGCGTGTCTACATGCTTTAATCCCCTGGTAGCCCAGGCAATCTCTCTGGAGGACTGCAATAAGCTGCCTTTCCAGATAAGGTGATACTGGTGCTTATGAAGAAAAGCTTTAAAATCCATGCAGTAAATCACTAAAAAAAAACAACAGTGTGTTCAGAATTCTTAATGCAAGTAAATTATTTTTCCTGGACTACAGTAGTGTGCTACACTTTGCTGACTAGTAGAGGTGGCCCTGGGAGACTCTGAAATATTGGAATTCTGCTTATTTTTATATAACATCAACTGGACATCTAAATTAGCTCCAAAGATTTCTCTTCCTCTGCCAATGCCCCAGGATGAGGCTTCTTCTTGCCACTAAACACTAGGGAAATGGTAAGAAAGATATAAATGTAAAATCTAATTAGTAATCTCTTTTGTAATTACAAACATTTCAGAGTCCTTCTTTAGTTAACTCACCACGAAGTCCGAACAAGTGAGGTTTAGAGTGACAATTGCCTCTGTGAAGGCAAGACAAATATAAAACCCAGTTTTCTTCTGGTCCAGACTTGGAGGTCAATGTCAAATTTCACTAAAATGACCCTTCATCTTATAAATCATCGGTCACATTTTATTGCATTGATGGCAGATTTAACAAATTATTATTTAAAGACATGCAGATTTGATCCTCCCCACTCCCCCAGTAAATCAAACTCCAATCTAAAATGTTTCCCTGTGAACACTAGGCACCTTCCCAGTTAAAACAATTAATACCATTCTCACTTGTGATGATGGCATCTTTTCACACAATCTCTAAACTAAGGGGATAAAAAATCTACAGGCCTATAGAAAATGTTATTTTATACATAGAATTTTGGAAAACACAACCTTCGATTCATAGATTCCACAACTATGAGATCATTTTAAGGATTCCAATCTTTGCTGTTTCTTTTTTCTTTCTTTCTTTAATTGGTCTATTTAGACAAGCCTACACTATGTTCATAGTGTAGTTAAATACCATGCATTGACTCCTGACATTATGCTGTTATTACCTTAAAATGGAAACATTCATTTAAAGTATATAAGTGGTGTACTTTTAAAGAACCTTTCTGTGGTTTTCCAAAAGCATTCCAAAGAGGTTACTTTCATTGCTTTGAAACTGCTTTGAGTTATGGGAAGGCCATAGCCTCAGATCAGCAGCTGAGACAGCAAAGGAGATGAAAGTTTTCAGCTCGAGATCCAATGGGGAAACACAGCTGCTACAGCTGGCCTGCTCAGATCTCAACACTCAGTACAGTGATCGAGAAGGCGATAATGCTGTGTCTCGGCTTGAAAAGTGCATTAATAAAAACAACCCTTAAATAGAACAGGGAAATCGATTAATCAAATCTAGGCTCCAGGCTGAAGAGTGAAATGATTTTTTAAAAAAGGCAAGTGAAGGGGAAATCATCTTAGAATCTTGGAGATAACCACTGAAGACACATTATCGTGACTAAAAGACATCCGACAGAGGATGGAATATAACTCCTGAAGAAACCAAGTTTACCTTGGACAGGTACGTCCAAAAGAGTTTCAAATTACTACAATGGAGAAACAGAAATTTGGTAAATGTGTATCTTCCATAATAGGTGCCAGAAATGTCTCAGGCCAGAGTTTTTTTCTTTTTCATCGCTGTACTGCAGAACACATGTGTAAAGCTGGTAGATCTCAGAGATTAGCTGTGCTGACACATGGAGTACCTGAAGTCGTGCCTCAAAACAGTTGTCTAAGGAGGGCCAACGTGCTTCCATAAGTCTGTTAGGGAAACTGGCAAAATATCTGGACCAGGGCATTTTTCCATCAGAAAAATGCAACACCCCTCTCATATACCTTCCTCCTGAGGACTTCAAAGTTCTAAACAGCCATTATCTTATTAACCTTAACAATCCAGTCAGGCAGGTAAGAAAGTGGTTATTATTACACCTATTATTACACCTATTTTAAAGATAAGAGCCCTGGCTTGGTAAGAGCATGTAACTTCTCCAAGGCCACACACTAAGTTAAAGAGGAAATAAAACTAGGCCAGCCCATTTCAGTCTAGAAATTTTTCACTGTTCATTAAGTGCTTTCTGCTTTCAGGTAAAAGAAAAGTTAGGATAATTAAAAGCAATACATATATATGTATGAGCATGGTGGGCTATAGTCCATGAAATTGCATAGAACTGGACTCAACTTAGCGACTAAACAACAAATATATATATATATATACACACACATACACATATATATAATCGTTATGTTTGTATAACAACAGTGTGTTTGGAAAAGAGTAACCTGCTAAAAGATTATGAGAATTATCAGACAATTAAGTAGCCTGATAAAAAATTTTCCCTTTATTTCCAACATTTTATTTCCATAAAACAACCTGTACATTCTGAATTCTGAACAACCCTGCTATATTTCTGCAAATGAAGTACAGCATCATGGACGATCCAGGAAAGATGCTATAATTTTATGTTTTCTCAGCAAGCACAGAAATTGTCTTAGTTAAACCTAACCTAATAGCTGTTCTAAAGGAAAAGGGGAAGTTTTTATTTTACTTCTTCATCCCATCTAAAAAAGTAGATGTATTTACAAAGCTATATCAGAACTGTGGTAGGAAATATTTTCATTTAATCTATCATTCATTCAACTAAATTTGTTCTAGATCCTGAAGACAAAGCAGTGAACAAAGAAGATGGAATCCTCGCCCTCATGGCGACAAATGCTAAATGAAAACTAAAGCAGCATGGAGGGGAAACAGTGTGCAGGGTAAGGGTGCAGGGCGCCCTGTTAAACCGGAAATCAGAGAAAGCCTGTTATCCTGACCTTAGCACAGCACTGATTTAAAAAGGTAAGGAAGCAAATAAGTGGACGTCGGGAGATCGAACTGTCCGGGCAGAAGATATCCTGCTTGTGGAGAGAAGTGAGCCCTAGTGGGGAAAACAAGGTCCAGAGGGACTGGGGGAGGGGTGAGAACAGAGATCATATCAGGTTCATAGTTCTGTGCAGATACATGTTCAAGGTGGAGATGACAGGATCTGCTGATAAACTGGATGATGCATATGAAGGGAAGAGCGGGGTCAAGGATGGCTTAATAGCATTTCACTTGCGCAACAAGAAGATGCAGTTTGCGCTTACTGAGCTGGGCAGCCTGGGACTGGAGCAGTCTTCAGTATTAGTTTTGGACACAGTGACCTTGAGGTGTCTTCTAGATCTTGTGGTAAAGATGCTGAGCTGGCAGTTCGATGGAGTTCAGTGGAACAATGCTTTACAAAGACAGAGGTTCTTAACCAACTCCCTTCAGTTACTTGTAAGGAAGCATTAGCA
Source organism: Redunca redunca (assembly GCA_006410935.1). NCBI lineage: Eukaryota > Metazoa > Chordata > Mammalia > Artiodactyla > Bovidae > Redunca > Redunca redunca. The sequence continues at coordinate 196,274 of SJYQ01004371.1, read as the reverse complement.
GTGTTCTCATAAACATGTTTATTAGGAGCTTTGGCAGGAACCTGGGTCCCCTGAATCCCTGTTTATCTCTTCACTTTATCATAACAAGATGTCTCGCTGTCACCGTTACAGTGCAGTTGTGGAGATTAAAAGTCATACTCCATGCAAGTACTCAGCACAGTTCCTGGTATACAGAGAGCATTCAACAACTGTTGGTTGTTATTTTTTTTTTTTATTGGATGTTTATCTATAAAATATGACTAATAATGCTCGCAGATTAAGTATGAATTTATCAGGGTAGGGCAACTGAAAGCATTTAAAAATACGAAGATCAGTTCTACAAAATGTACATTAGTATTACAAAGCATTATTGATTCAGCCATACCAAGTAAGACATGAAAAATACAAAATATGAGTTAATATAAATATTAAAAAATAAAACAACAGAAAGCATAACTTTTTTAAAAAGTAGACTTTGCTGTTAAAAAAAGTCAAAATCTCAAAAGCAAAGTCTACTTTTTTTTAAAAGTGATGCTCTTTGTTGTTTTAATATTTATGTTAACTCATTTTTTGTATTTTTCATGTCTTACTTGTTAAGGCTCAATCAATAATGCTTTGTAATACTAGTGTACATTTTGTAGAACTGATCTTCATATTTTTAAGCACTTTTAGTTGCCCTTCCCAGAAAAATTCATACCTTATCTGTGAGAATTATTAGTCACATTTTATTTTGATTAATTCACTTCATTTAACCCAAAATAGTGCTTCCCTGATAGCTCAGTTGGTAAAGAATCCACCTGCAATGCAGGAGACCCTAGTTCAATTCCTGGGTTGGGAAGATCCACTGGAAAAGGGCTAGGCTACCACTCCAGTATTCTTGGGCTTCCCTTGTGGTTCAGCTGGTAAGGAATCCACCTGCAATAAAGGAGACCTGGGTTCGATCCCTGGGTTGGGAGGATCCCCTGGAGAAGGGAAACACTACCCACTCCAGTATTCTGGCCTAGAGATTTCGATGGACTGTATAGTCCAAGGGGTCACAAAGAGTCAGACACAACTGAGCAACTTTCACATCACTTCACCCCAAAATAATTTATAGACTCCAAACAAGCATATTGATTTTCCTATTTTAAAAATACTGAAAATTTAGTGATTTTTTCAATATAACATAAACATTATAGGGAAACACTTATAAGGTACTTATACTAGTTATCAATAAGGTTATAAATAATGATCTCTCCATATATTGTAAATGTAAGCAATGCATCCAATCAATGTGTAGCTTCCCAGAAATTCAAACCATGTTTTAATTTAGAATCAGTTCCTAGGAAATGAAACATAACTTCTAGTATGCATTCATTTTTAATGGTTTCTATTAATCCCTAAAGCCATCTGAAGATCTCATTTAGTATTATAGAATACTTATAATTAAGGAAAGCAATTTAATATATGTTAAGCTGAAATGCAAAGATGATTTGTGAGGAGTACTTTAAACCTCTGAAATATATTTGACTCCAATTAAGTGAAAATCTTCATCATTATAACAGATTTTTCTTTTCTGTATGATAATGTCAATTCTACTTCTTATAGTATAACAGTTCATATTAAATAATAACTGACAAAATTCTCTAAAGGAAACTACCAATTCAAACAATATTAAGAAATCGCTCCCAAAGTTAGGAAAAATTGTGGTCAGCTACTGCTGCTGCTGCTGCTAAGTTGCTTCAGTTATGTCCGACTCTGTGCGACCCCATAGACAGCAGCCCACCAGGCTCCCCTGTCCCTGGGATTCTCCAGGCAAGAATATTGGAGTGGGTTGCCATTTCCTTCTCCAATGCATGCATGCATGCTAAGTCGCTTCAGTTGTGTCCGACTCTGTGCGACCCTATGGACAGCAGCCCACCAGCAGTAAGATTTAATTCCTTCTTATAATTTTTCATTAAAAACACTTCATGCTTGCCCACTTTTCAATTTTTTGTTATCACTATTTGATGCCCTGCTATTTTAGCAATGAGAAGAAAGGTGTCTATAAGTGAGACAAACAAGATAAGTAGAGATCAATTTATAAAAGATGTTGGCTAACAGGCTAAGGGGTTTGGATTTTACCATGAGGCCAATAAAAGTGATAATATAAGATTACTATAATGGTTAATCTTATGTGTCAACTTGGCTAAGCAATGGTACCTAACTGTGTGGCCAAAGAACCATCTGGATGTTGCTGTAAAGGTGTTCTTAAGAGATAAGCTATGTTTAAATCAGTGGACGTTCAGTAAGGCAGAATACCTTTCATAATGTGGCCCTCCACTAGTCAGTTGAAGGCCTTAAGAGAAAAGGCTGAGGCCCCTTTCGCCTACTTCCCCTGCAACACATAAAGGAATTCTGCCTCCAGACTCAAGACTGCAACATCAGCCCTTCCCTGGGTCTCCCATCCTACAGATTTTTCAGACCTTCCAGCCCCACAATCATGTTAGTCTATTCCTTAAAACATATCTTTCTTTCTAACAACTTCCTGTTGTTACATATCTTCCCATATATAGATTTCCTTTTGTTTCTGTTTCTCTGGAGAAGCCTAACAGAATCACTTCAGAGTTAAGTATACTTTTACTAAAAAGTATATATGCCAAAATACGAAGAGTGGCTTTCTCTGTGGCAGGACTATGGATGAACTGCCTTTTCTTCTTTATTCATTTATGTAGTCAGTGGTTCTTCTTGGAAGAGCATATATATTAGTTTTATTTTTATAATCAGAAACAATGAACTCTTTCAGTTTAAACTAAGAATCAAAAATTTACATTACAACTTCCAAATAAATCTTTTATGGCAACTGTTAAAATTTTTCTAAAATTGTACACATGCTGGAAAGTGTACACAATTTTAATATAGAGGCTTGTCTAATAAAAAATGCAATGAAGATTTAGGTTCTTTTCATGTTTTTCAATTAACTTCTATGGATTTTCAAAATATTAAACTTATTAAAAGGCCTTTGCCTAATGGATAAGAAATTTCCCAGGGCACCAAAATTTGCTTATACTTTGATAAAAAGGTATAACAAAAAGAAGGTTATAACTCGAAAGGATGGGAGCGGATCAACAAATTAACAGACAAAAAAAGGTTTATTGGGCATTTATCATCCAACCATTGTCCACTGCAACAGGTGCCAATACACAAGAATGTGATTTTTCTGGCCCTGGAGAATACAAAGTAGCTGTGATAAAGCTATTATCATTAAGTTCAGTAAGCCTAATACCACTAAACATTTGAGACATACTCTGACCACTTATTCTGATGTCATGCACACCTAGCAACATCTCAAAGAGAGTATGTCTTTCTATTATGGCCACAGAGCAAAAAGCTGGTGTTCAGAAAACCTAAGTGTCCAAGTTAACATTCTGGTTTTTTGTTTGTTTGTTTGTTTGTTTTTTTAATTTTTATTTTTACTTTGGTTTACTTTACATTACTGTATTGGTTTTGCCAAACATTGACATTAATTCACCACGAGTGTACATGCGTTCCCAAACACGAATCCCCTCCCATCTCCCAACCCATACCATGTATTAAGTCTCCAGGAGTTTGATTAATTTGAGTCTACTCTGAGAAACAGATCTACTTTTTTTTTTAATTGAAGAATACTTGATTTACAATGTTCTATTATTTTCAGGTATACAGCAAAGTGGTTCAGTTATATATAATACATATACATATATATAATTTATTTGTCAACTTATTTGTAAATACATAAATATATATATATAGGCTTCCCTGGTGGCTCAGATGGTAAAAAATCTGCCTGAAGTGCAGGAGACCCAGGTTCAATCCCTGGGTCAGGAGGACTCCCTGAAGAACGGAATGGCTACCCACTCCAGTATTCTTGCCCAGAGAATTCCATGGACAGAGAAGTCTGAACCTGGAGGGCTACAGAAAATGAGGCTGCAAAGAGTTGGACATGACTGAACGACTAACATTTTCACACTTTCATATATATATGATATATATATATGAAATATANTTGCTATTCTCTTCTCCAGGGAATCTTTCCCAACCCAGGAATCAAACCTGTGTCTCTTGCATTGCAAGCATATTCTTTACCATCTGAGCCATAAGGGAAGCCTGCACATATACATATACATATACATATTTATATATATATATACAAATTCTTTCTGATTCTTTTCCTTATAAGGTATTATAAAATATTGAGTATACTTCTCTGTGATATACAGTAGGTCCTTGTTGCTTATCTATTGCATATACACGTGTGTATGTTTAGTCGCTTAGTTGAGTCCGACTCTTTGTGACCCCATGGACTGTAGCCCAACAATCTCCTCTGTCCATGGAATTTTCCAGGCAAGGATACTGGAGTGGATTGCAGTTTCCCTCTTCAGGGCATCTTCCCGACCCAGGGATTGAACCTGCATCTCTTGCGTCTCCTGCATTTGCAGGCAGATTCTTTACTACTGTGCCACTTGGGAAGCCCTTCCATTTCATATATAGTAGTGTGTATGTGTTAATCCCAAACTCCTAATTTATCCCTGCTCCCCACTTCCCACTTTGGTAAACATAAGTTTGTTTCTGTTTTGTGAAAGAGATCTACTACTGGAGTAGTAGAAAATGCGTTTTCGAACCAGCAAGATCATCTGGGCAACTGTACATTGAGCAAGGTGAAGACATTTGCCTCTGCCACCCTGTGAGAATTACCTGGCTTGATAATTTGCCTTAAACAATTAGACAACTCTGCACTGCCAGACAAAGTGGGTTTTCTCATTAATATTTTCACCATAATTATTCAAATTATATGGTTCTCAAAAGTTAAAGTGACTCAGACAACCTCATTAAACATATTACATATTATTATACATCTTTAAATTTCTCTGCTCAGGCTTCATGCAGTATTATTACAGCTACAGTAAGCATTACTTTAAGCTTAACTTGTAAAACTAGGTCACAGACAAGAGTACAATAAGGAATAAAGTCTCCTTAAAAATCATTAAATAACAATTTTTTTTAAATTTAAACATATATCTTAATAGGAACGAAGAATTATTGCAAAAGGAACTTGAATTATCACAGACTGCTCACTCTCTCAACATAAAATGATGAAAACGTACCAGAATCTTTTTCCTTTTTAAACTCTAAGGGAAATGAAACTATGAAACTTCATCCACATCAAAAATTACTTTTACATGTTGTTTTTATTATTCTAAGAGAAAAAAAAAAAAACGTTTAAAAGTTAAAGTATAGTTAGTTCCAAGGGAATATTCAGAAAAGATACACTTCCCGAACTTCCTACTTTTTTAAGCTTCATGGTAACACATTACGCTCTAAAAGAAAGATCTATTTTTTAAGTAATCTACATAATGGTTATAATTCCTTTACAGTTTTAAACATTAGAAATGGGTTTTGAACAGGAAATCTAGATGGCTTTTTCCAGGACTTACTGTAAAATTTTTATAGGAAACACAAATCTTGAGCTAACTTGAGAATTATATTTAATCTAGTAAGCATCATACCCTAGCCAAAAAAAAAAAAAAAGTATTAAAAAATTCAGGGGAAAAGGCCAAGAACAAGCACATAAACAAAGTGAATAAACATGTCAACAGAAGAATATAGAAGCTATCTCAAGCCGAATAACTTTCCTATGCTTATTACAAGGATGTCATCTTGGAAGATAAAATATAGTATCATAAATTTAAAGGTCACTGGATTTTTCAAGGTAACCCAAACACTGTAAGGACACACAATTAATTCTCCCAACAGTTAGTGTATAACCAATAATTGCAAGAGCCCAAGCTATGTTTCATAAACTCTGTCTCTTCCTATGTGCTCTGACCTATAGGTATAGTCTAACTTAATAAAAATATTTTAAATCATCTGATCTCCTTTGATATAGATTATGTTTAGAGCATACTGAACAAAATGCATTTTTATTTAAAAGTTATATTTCATACAATTAAATGAATTATCTACATTTGATCAAAACATATTTTACATTCTGGATAGTCAGTGCAATCTATAAAAGATGCCAGATATTTGAAAATTATCACCGTTGTTTCCTCTCACCCTAAACGACCAGCCCTAAATTCAACCTTTAACCCTTTAAAAAATCCCATTCCAAATGATGTTTTTCTCCTTTTCAAACAATGTTTACAGCATTAACTAAAGGCTAATGATGTTTTTCAAAGTGACTTTTTCAAACAATTTTATTCATAGCTGTATCTATTGAAAATATTTCCAATCAGAACTGATGTTATAAATATTACTTACAACATTTATCCACAAAATATTCATCCTCCTAAAAGCTGTTTTTCAAGATTTCAAATAGGTAGTATAATCATTAGCTAATCTACTTACAGAAACAAATAAATATGACAAGTATTGTGAATGTGTACAGGTAAGCTTCATTTTTCAACCAGTGAACATAGGTGCATACAATACAAGGAAATGTGTTTTTGCAATTGTAGTAGATGAATTGACAGGCTTGAAAAACTTGAAATTTTGAAGACTTAACTTTTGTCCGCTTTAGGCAATTAGCCATAAAGGGTTAACTTAAGAGTTAAGCATCAACCGAGTCCTTTTTCTGAGCCTCATGTTTAAGTGTGCCCTGTCCTTACAACAGCTTCCCTCATAGCTCAGTATGTAAAGAATCTGCCTGCAATGCAGGAGACCTGGGTTTGATTCCTGGGTCAGGGAGATCCCCTGGAGAAGGAAACGTAATGCACTCCAATATTCTTGCCTGGAGAATTCCATGGTCAGAGGAGCCTAGCAGGCTACAGTCCATGGACTCACAAGAGTCGGACACGACTTAGCGACCAAACCAACATTCTTCCAATAGACCCACAGAAATGAGCTCTGGATATACCTATTTTTAGATATAAGAAAACAGACTTGAAGAGGTTAAGGCAGTGGTTCTCCCAGTGTTGTCTCTGGACCACCAGCAGCATCAGCATCGTATGGGAACATTTCAGAAATTCAAACTCTCAGACCCAACTTCAGAACCGCTGAATCAGAAACTTTAGGGTTATGGCCAGCAATCTGGTTTTATCAAGTCCTTCAGGTAATGCTGACACACTAACATTTAGAACAACTGAAGGGTTGAAATGTTTTGCCTGATGGTACACATCTAGGCTTTAGGGAAGCAGGGGGGGCCTCTCTCTTTTATTAATAAATCTCAAGTTTTAAGTCAGGACTTTCTATATGGCCTTCAGCTGTCAGCAACCCTTGTTTCAAATTCTTATTTTTTTTTAAACCTGGATGACTCTTGATAAAGCGAGTATAATGAGCATAATGGAATCTTTGATGTTACAGAACCTTACGAGGCCTCAAGGTCAGCATTCTGACAAATGTTCAACTGTCATGTAAAACACAGGAAACATTCCTAATATATTGTCAAGATATGTAATGGAAAATATTTGATGCCTCCAGCTCCTAGCTGTCAATATGGCTAGACTATCTCTCCATCCCATCTTTCTCAGCCTACAAACAGGCCTTCTTCATTAAACAGGGGCGGTGGGCAGCATTTTAGGACCTGTGCTTTGATAAGGCGAGGGTTATTTTAAGTTGGGCTATTTAAAGCAGAACTGGGACTGTTCATTCTCTTAGAGCAGAGGTCCCAACTCCCTGGGTGTGTGGCCTGTTAGGAAACCAGGCCTCACCACAGAAGGCAAGTGACAGGCTAGTGATTAAAGCTTCATCTGTATTTACAGCCACTCCCCATGGCTCATATTACCACCTGAGCTCCACCTCCTGACAGATCAGGAGAAGCATAATAAATGTAATGCACTTGAATCATCCCAAAACCATCTTCCCTGCCTCCCCACTCCCACCAGTCTGTGGAAATATTGTCTTCCATGACACTGGTCCCTGTTGCCAAAAAGATTGGAGACCACAGTCTTAGAGAACTCACCAGAGGAAATCAGTAAAAAAAAAAAAAAAGAATAGGCCCACCTCTCAAAATAGCTCCTTCATTCACCTCTTCAGTCATTCTAGACCCTGTTTTCACCAGGACCAAAAGCAGAATTTGAGGTACTATGCCCCACCGAGGTTGATATCACAGACCAACCCTGATGTTTGAACCAATTAGTGCTACCAGGGAGGGTCTCAACATCTGAAGATCCTTAGAAAATGGGGATCTTGTAACCAGCTTGGGAAAGTGTCCAGAGCACTTTACTTAAAGGAATACATGTGTGTAAAGTGGAAGTGTTAGTCTCTCAGTCATGTCAGACTCTTTGTGTCCCCCTAGGCCACCAGGATCCTCTGTCCATGGAAGCCTACAGGCAAGAGTACTGGAGTGGGTTGCCATGTCCTCCTCCAGGAAAACTTCCCAACCCAGGGATCAAACCCAGGTCTCCTGCATTGTAGGTGGAATCTTTACCATCTGAGCCACCAGGGAAGCCCAAAAGAATACATATGTATGGCCAATCTCAGAAGTAACACTTTCTACAACTTAAGTAAGGGCAGGAAGAGAAGGGGACGACAGAGGATGAGATGGTTGAATGGCATCACCGACTCAGTGGACATGGGTTTGGGTGGACTCCAGGAGTTGGTGATGGACAGGGAGGCCTGGCGTGCTGCGGTTCATGGGGTCGCAAAGAGTTGGACACAACTGAGTGACTGAACTGCACTGAACTGAAACAGTGCCAAAGACTGGACATATCTTACTTCAGGACATATCTGGGAACTGCAAATAAATATTCCAAACTTTTCCTTTTTCCTCAACATGTATACAGTCTTTCATTCATTCAACAGCTATGTGTCCCATGCAGGATTCTAGGTAAACTGAACGGAGGCAGGGAGACCACTCACAGAAAAGGAACTCATGCCAAGGTGTTCCCGGTGGTGATGGAGAAAAGTATTATAGATGGAGTTGGGTGTGTTTGCAAGTAGTCTTCCTGATGGATTTAAATGTAAGGACAGAGTCTGAAATGTAGGTTTCAGAGGAAGTGCAATTTTGGTGGTGATCAGACCTAGGACAGGAACATAGTAATGAGGAGGAAAAGATTAGATGTGGATAAGGTGGTCAGGGAATTGAAAGACCAAGGTGTTGAGTGGATCCTCTGATGTCTAAATCCCCAAGATAGTGACAGAGGTCGAAATTAAAAGAAAATCAACAAATAAGTGTTAAAGTTATAATAAAGTTTTTACTGTATGAATAATTATTAATCCTTCCTATCTGTGGGTTTCTGACTCATAGATTCAGCCAGTCATGGATCAAAAATATTCAGAAAAAAATTCCTGAAAAATTCCAAAGAGAAAACTTTGAATTCACTACATACTGGAGAGTATTTATATAGTATTTGCATTATATTTACAACTACTTATATAGCACTGACATGGTATTATGTGTTATAAGTAATCCAGAGATGATTCAAAGTGTATGGAAGATGTACGTATATTATATTCAAATACTATACCATTTTATATGAGGGACTTAAGCATCTGCATCTTTTGGTTATGAGGGTTTTCCTAGAACCAATCCCCCTGATAGTGAGAGAAAACTATATATCAGCAGTGAGGAAGGATATTAGGAGGTAGAGTCTTTTTAAATGAGCATCAAAGAAACGAAGGTTTATGGAAAAAGAAGGAAGAGAAATAATACTTATTTCTCTTGAGGTATTCTGAGTGGAAAATAATGTAAAGAAACACTGCTTTTAGAACATAATGATGTTTCTAGTTATTCTGGTCTAATTGTGGTTAAAGACTTTTTCCTTGATTCGTAGGAAACCATGATGGATTTTCCCCATGTTATCTTTACCAGGAAACTAAGGGAGATGAACAAAACAAAATAATAATAGTAATAAAAGCACAGAAATGAGTAAGCTGAAAGAAGAAAGGCTCCTTAACAAAAGTAACTGGTTTAACCACAGACTGAATTGTCTGGAACCAGGACCAAGCAGTCAGACTTGATTCATTTTCCTTGTCCAGATCCTTTGAGCCTAACCGCCAAATGGAGTGACTTCAGCTCAGTTCAAATAATGGTAAGTGTTTAGCCCCTGCCAAGACCTTCCAGGTACAGGCCCTCAAGGTGTTCTCTTTGAGCATCTTCTGCTACTTGAAGCTTCTCTCACTCTGGCAAATGGTACCTCTTCCTAGAAGAGGCACGTTCCCATCTTTTCCTAAATTCCTCCTCCTCTAGCTATCGATTTGTTTAAATTTTAGCTTTGTGGTACAACAGACAAATAAAATGGTGAAATATTTAAGTGTACACTGTAGTGATTTGATATATACATATATATATATGTATTGTGAAAGGGCTTCCCTGGAGGCTCAGCAGTAGAGAATTCACCTGCAATGGAGGAGATGCGGGAGATACGGGTTTGATCCCTGGGTCAGGAAAATATCTGTATGTGGGGCATGGCAACCCATTCCAGTATCCTTGCCTGGAGAATCTCCATGGACAGAGGAGCCTGGCGGGCTACAGTCCACAGCGTTGCAAAGAGTCAGGCACAACTCGAATGAATGAGCACGAGCACATTGTAAAAGGATTCACCCGCTGGTTAATTAACACATCATCACATGGTGTACTAATCCTTTATTTTTTAAGTGAGAAGATTTAAGTTCTACTCTCTCAGCAAATGTCAATGTAACAGTTTAACAGTACACACGTATCACTTATAGCCACCTTATGTTACATTATATTCTCAGACTTTTCATTGTGGGAAAAGGAAAGGTTGGTAAAAGTATACAAACCTCCCTCTTCAATTCTGAAGCTCCCCTTGTAGGAAGTTTTCCCCAGTATCCCAGAAGGCTTCATCTTAACTTCCATTACGAATTAAATTCTTGCTAATTCCCCCTCATATGTGGACAATCCTCAGTCTCACCAAGAACACTGTGGGTTTCTTCATTTTTTCACCAAATGACCTTACTCATTCTTTTACCTCAACTATCATACTGATGTTGATAGATTTCCTATAGATACCTTTGGCCCAAAGCCCTCCCAATTTCCTTCTCAAATTACATGATGATAGTAAATGTACAAATCTAAACTCCTTATCGTCTCACTCAGAAACTATATTCTTCACATCTTTATCTTGGAACAATAACATTACCTTCCTCAGTCTCCCTACATTTACCATCAACCCCTCATTCAATCAGTCAAACACCTTGAAAGAGTTGCTGGATATAATTGCGTAATTTCTACCATTTCTACTAGGATTTTCCTCCCTTCTTCCCCTTCTACACAGGAGCCTTCCAATGGTTGCTCTCCCTCCACTACATCCTCTACTTTGTCACCAGACTTTCATTTTCTAAAACATGACTTTTAGTCTATTACTTCCTGCAGCCAAAAAGCTTAGATGACTCCTATTATAGAATAAAGTTCTAACTTCTTAGCAAGTTACAAAATCCCATTTTTATTTCATACCTCTATGAATCCCAGACTGCTGCCACATCCTGAATATAGCATATGTCTTTGCTTTTAAGTCTTATAGTCCTTAAGACAAAAAAATACCTTTCCCTTATTCATCCTTCAGGATATACTTCAAAAGCTACCTCTTCAAAGAAGCTTTCCTTGATCTTTTTTCTCCCCATTAGAAAGAACTGCAATTTCCTTTGGGTCCTGAACACTTCTTTTTAATAGCTCTTGGGAGCCCCATACATCCTAATGGGAGGATATAGATTTTATTTCCCAACTAGACTGTAAGTTTCTTAGACCTTCAGATATTGGAGATAAACTATTGAAAAAGTGTAAGGGAGAACAGAGGAAATTTTTTCTGAAACTTTTACATTTTATACTTGGATTTAAAATAATAGATCCCAAAGATGTGCTGTGCTGTGCTTAGTCACTCAGTCCTGTCTGACTGTTTGCAAACCCATAGACTGTAGCCCGCCTGGGTCCTCTGTCCATGGGGATTCTCCAGGCAAGAATACTGAAGTGGGTTGCCTCCTCTAGGGGATCTTCCCAACCCAGGGATCAAACCCAGGTCTTCTGCATTGCAGGCAGATTCTTTACCAGCTGAGATACCAGAGAAGCCCAGATCCCAAAGATATCCATGCCTTAATCCTTAGAATATGTGAATGTATTAACCTGAATGGCAAAGGGACTTTGGAAATGTAATAAATTCTTTGTTGTTGGTGGTGGTTTAGTCACTAAGCCATGTCCGACTCTTTGCGACCCCATGGACTATAGCCTGCCAGGCTTCTCTGTACATGGGATTCTCCAGGCAAGAATGCTGGAACGGGTTTCCCTTTGCTTCTCCAGGGGTTCTTTCCAATCTGGGGATTAAAGCCGGGTCTCGTGCACTGCAGGCAGATGCTTTACTGACTGAGCCCCAGAGAAGCCCCAGTGAAGGGCATGCATACCGTAATGTAGAGCATGCCAGATTATGCATGTGGGCCCAGTCCAATCACAGAAGCCTGGAAAGCAGAAAACTTTCTCTGATCAATATCAGAGAGATACAGCAGAGATCAGAGAGGCTGTAAGCATGAGGGACTTCACCAGCCCTTGTTGAGTGGGGCTAGTGGTAAAGCAAGGGGAAGAATAAGGGCAACGTATAGGGCTCTAGGAGCAAAGACAGCCTGATTGACCGGCAGCATAGAAACACAAAATCAAGGGCTTTATTTCCACAGCCAGAATCACAAGGAACTGAGTTTAGCTAACAACTTGAATAAGCCTAGAAGTGAGAATTTCTTTAGAATCTTCCATAGGGATCATCTATATGATTAGTCTCTGTATATGTGGAAAATGACTCAATTTGAATAAGCAAAAATATATTCTTTTTAATTCACATTTTATTTTTTTTACTTTACAATATTGTATTGGTTTTGGTATTTTTAAATGGCTTATAAATACAGTCCCTTCTTCTATTCTATCTGAACATACTTGAAAGAGACAATATAAACCTCTTGGTAATCACCAGAAGATAGTGTTGAGTAAGAGGATGTGCTGGGCTTCCCTGGTGGCTCAGAGGTAAAGAACCTGCCTGCCAGTGCAGGAGACGCGGGTTCGATCTGTGGGTCAGAAAGATCCCCTGGAGTAGGAAATGGCAACTCATTCCAGTATTCTTGCCTAGAAAATCAAATGGACAGAGGAGCCTGGTGGGCTATAGTTCACAGGGTCGCAAAAAGTCAAACACGACTGAGCACACACATGAGGATGTGTATATCAGAATTTGCAGGTGGACTATCCTCTTGGCGAATCTAACACACGCTTTCCCAAATACCCTTCTGAACCCCTGGTCCAGCTAGTTAAGAAACAGTGGTTTGGGAAATGTTAAAGACCAATCCTGTTCTCTAAAGATATTGCTGTTGTTGCTGTTCAGTCACCCAGTCATGTCCAGCTCTTTGCCACCCCATGGATGGCAGCATGCCAGGCCTCCTTGTTCCTCCCCATTTCCCAGAGTTTGCTCAAGTTCATGTTCACTTCATCAGTGATGTCATCCAGCCATCTCATTCTCGGACGCCCTCTTCTCCTTCTAGCTTCATTGAGTTACACAAGCCCCTTCAACATACAAGGCAGTGATCCATAAAGGGGCTAAAGACAGTAGCTTAAAGAAATGTAAACTAATCCTAATCTTCTGGAAACTGATCATAATAACTAACCTTGCCTATATCAGTTAATATCAGTAAAAAGTACTGAAGGTATGGAAAATACTGAATGTTTATTCTGAACCAGGAAAGGTTCTATACGGCATATCTCGATTCTTTCAAAGAATCTCGAGGATAGTCTCTATAATTATTACTCAGATGAGGAAACTGAGGGGGGAAAGTGAACTAACTTGTCCCATATCTCACACTCAGTAAATGAGTGTTAGTCACTCAGTCATGTCCGACTCCTTGAGACCCCATGGACTGTACCCTGTCGGGCTCCTCTGTTCATGGAATTCTCCAGGCAAGAATACTGGAGTGGGCAGCCATTCTCTTCTCCAGGTGATCTTCCTGATCCAGGGGTCCAATTCAAGTCTCCTGCATTGCAGGCAGATTCTTTTCTATCTGAGCCACCAGAGAAGCTCCAGTAAATGGTACAGGTCTTGGTTAATTTAGAAAACTAGTATTTTCAATGTCTGATCCGTTTGGAACTGTAACACTATCTAACATCCACTAAAACACTCTCATACTTTATAAAGACCATACTTGCATTTTTACTACAAACCTTTAGATTTTTAAGGCTAAGTGAAAGAAGGAGCAGTCAGTCGTGAAATATGCAAACTGTATGTGAGGCGAGAGTGTGAATACAAAACCCGAGCCAGTGATAAACCAGCAGGGGAGGCCACTGCAGAGGGCCTGCCAACTTCAGTCTGGTGTCATTCACCAGTGGGCAACTTTAGAAGGGAGGGACATACAAAGATCTGGGGGAGTAGTTTCCCAACCACTGAGCCAATAGTTCCTCCCAGTTACTGCAGGACTAAGGCCAAAAATGACACTTGTTTTATAGTTTCTTCATTTCAGAAGATTCTTTGAATCTGAAATTTCATATGCTTGGTTTCAATGCACCATGTTCTTTCAGTTAAATTCCAGCTGCTTTCAGTTAGTAGCCTAGGGAAGTATGCCAAAATACACCCAAATGCAGTCACCGTTTCACTGCATGCTATTTCTAGTCCAACGACTGGGAGCTGAAAAGGATGAGGGATGGGAGGGTCTTTCCACCGTCAAGATCATTTTGCCAAATGCTAGACAGACGGATGTCTCATCTGGGGTAGTATGAAGAGTCCATGGCACACTGATCCTGCTAAGAATAACATAACTTTTTATGCTCTGTAATTAAAATTTATTGTATGACAACCTGTTGTCTCTACAGTGCTAAGAGATCATGCCAACAGAACAGTGTAAGGTATTCCACATAGTTTGCTCCCTGCATTCTATGCTACCTATATAGTTCACAAATTGCCATCTTATTAGCAATGTAACTAGATTTACTCCTTCCTCATCAGGAGGAATATGTTACCTTTCAAACTACACTGATCTACCTTATTTATCCCTCTCCTTCTAAAACAAAACAAACAACAAGCTTCATGGCTTATAAAGGAATGTCATTTACCTTTTCCTGAACCTTTTACTTTGCCTGAGATAATCAGTTACTAGCTATTAGCTAAGAAAAATAATCCTGGTCTCCACAATATATATTAAAGTGAAAACAAATTAATTGCCTAGTGTAAGCAATGTAATTTGAGATAATTCAGACATAAATCAATAAAGCATGTCCCTTGCGAGGCCTATGCATGAAGAACCCATACTTTATAATTTCAATAAATTTTTCAACAAGATTATATACATGGAAATAAGTTTTTCAGGGACAAAGTAGGGTAATACAAAATATATTATTTTTTGTATAGCAATGCATAATGTTTGAAAGTTATTAATCCCCTAACTACTAAATTAATTACACTGAAGCAAAATTAACTTCATTTTAAAATTAGTTTAAGTAAATAGATGCATTTTAAATTGCATATAACCATTTTAGGATCTATCGATATTAGTAAAAAGGATCTTATACTTCTCATCTTAACCTTTCTTTAAAACATGCATAGAAAATCTCTTTATGTTTTGCAGATTTTTAAAAGCTATTTCCTTTTCAATTTAGTCCTTTCTTTAAATAAGAAAAAAAAAATGAAAAACTTCAAGAAAGGACAAAAAAGACAAGAGGCATTTTAAAAACCTCACTGCCACATGGTGTTTAACTATAAGATCTATATGATGATAAATGGTAGGAAAAAAAAGACTGGATTTTGTTTTCTGTTTCATCTCATAAATTTTCGTATTTGGGCACTAACTGTTAGAAATGGATAACACTGTCTTTACTAAAACAAAAACCTGGTGAATTTTTTGCAGTACCATTCATTTATTTTACAATGTAACATATTACCTAAGTGATACTACACCACTGTCTTGCCCACCTGTTTAGATTAGGGTGTGTATCTGCACATTATATTTATTAATTTGAGCAAGATTATTCAAGTACAGTTGTCTTTGTGCAGTATTTAAAGGAAAAATAAGTAATTTGAACAAAATGTACCAACTATAGAAAATAGTAACAATCAAAATCACCATAAATTTCATAGCAACACTTTGGGTGAAAATGTTATTTTGATTTTTATCACGATTGGCAAATATACCTAAAATACCAAAATGACAAAAATTTTCCTGCTTGCCACCATTTTCTTTACTCATTTGTGTTTACATAAATCTGATGTTCCACTCTCAAGCTAACAATGAAATACAGAAATTTAATTGCTTAATTAACTGTTTTTTTACCATACATATGAATGTTGTCTTGTACAATACAGAGTTACGGTTCATCTGCATTTCTGAGACAAGTATTTTAACACCTTTAATGTCACAAAGAATATCTTATGCTTATAACTCTTCACTGGTATCTAGAACAATGCTTGATACAGAGCTGACATTCTAAAAATATGGACTGAATTTATCCATGTGTTCCAAGGTTATGTAACTGTTGTTTTTGAAACAACAGAAGGAACAATTGTAAATTCTGGTTGAATTTTATAACGGTTTCCAAGACAGTGGTCAGACAGATCGTGCTATTACAATCTCCATGGCTACAAGCAAGTAATACCAGTTACTACCCAGAATACTCCTGATTTTCCAGGAAGACCTTGATTTTTCTCAATGCTTCCACATAGGATTGTATTTGCTACCTCTTAAAAACACTCTCATACCCCTGAGTAGGGGCATAGGTGAAAAATTCTACTTCTACCTGATATTCCTCCTGATTAAGGGTCTCTGTATCTGGCAACTCCCATATCGCATGCCAGCTTCACCAGTTACATACAGGCCCATGTTTCCTGTGCTTATTAGTCATCTAGGTCAATATTTCAAATTTAACAGAAAACCTCAAATGTTTCCCCATTCCCTCCAGTAAAGTGATTTCTTTTTAAAAAAAAAAAATTTATTTTTACTTTATTTTACTTTACAATACTGTATTGGTTTTGCCATACATTGACACGAATCCACCACGGGTGTACATGCATTCCTAAACATGAACCCCCTTCCCACTTCCCTTCCCATAACATCTCTCTGGGTCATCCCCATGCACTGGCCCCAAGCATCCTGTATCCTGCATGGGACATAGACTGGCGATTCATTTCTTACATGATAGTATACATGTCTCAATGCCATTCTCCCATCTCATCCCACCCTCTCCCTCTCCCCCAGAGTCCAAAAGTCTGCTCTACACCTCTGTGTCTCTTTTGCTGTCTCCAATACAGGGTCATCATTACCATCTTTCTAAATTCCATATATATGTGTTAGTATACTGTATTGGTGTTTTTCTTTCTGGCTTACTTCGCTCTGTATAATCGGCGCCAGTTTCATCCATCTCCTTAGAACTGATTCAAATGTATTCTTTTTAATGGCTGAGTAATACTCCATTGTGTATATAACGGCTGAGTAATACTCCATTGTGTATATGTACCACAGCTTTCTTATCCATTCATCTGCTGATGGACATCTAGGCTGTTTCCATGTCCTGGCTATTATAAACAGTGCTGCGATGAACATTGGGGTACATGTGTCTCTTTCTATTCTGGTTTCCTTGGTGTGTATGCCCAGCAGTGGGATTACAAATCAAAACCACAATGAGGTACCACTTCACACCAGTCAGAATAGAGTGATTTCTTAAATCACTTTTTCACAACTCATACCAGACATGGTATATAAAAAAAGCTTCCACCAAAAGATTATCATTCAATATGCTTCATAAATAAAATTACATTTGGGTTAATTATACCACAAATTTATAGCCATCCCAACAGATGACAAGATGAGTTAAATGTATCTGTGCAAACATATAATTTTAGGTTTGTGTCTCCTAGGTTCAATACAATACACATTTATTGTATTTATTGTATACACATTTCTGTGATTCTGAAGGTCATAGAATTAAAATTCTACAATAGATTATCTTAAGAGTAAGGTTTTTAGGAAATGGTCCTAAAGGTGAAAGAAAGAAACATGATATTAATTCCAATTTTTTAAAGAAAATTTAGCAAAATATACCAAATTCCATCTACTTGTGGTTTGATGGGGAAAATGTGTTAACTCAGCAGAATAAGACTCCTTGGTTGACCAGCCAACCTTTCAATATAAAATATATTTAGTTTTACATTCAAATGTTGAACATGATTCTCAAGTAGAAGTTACAGATCTTTTAATATCTATATCTATATATATCATAGATGGCTTCAACTAAGCTAAAGTTTAACAAAAGAACTTCTTGGAAATTCTTCTATTCACCAAACAGGTACAGACTATTAGACATTTTGAAAAATAAACACATTTCACTTCTATTTTCCTTGCATTATTTTTACATGAACTTTATTTGTATGCTCATTAAAACTATCATTCTTCTTGTAATTAAATAAGGAAACCGGAAAAGAAATGGAATAAAGGACAGAAAAGTATTGCAAAAATGTTGTGAATGAATACAAACATTTGCCAACTGAAAGCACTAGAAAAAAAAACTGGAAAAAATATAGTCTGTTTATTAATGACAACGTTTGCATGTGTGAAAAAATAAATATGTATAGGGGGCAACATTTTCCATGGGTGTTCCTTGAGTCCCCCGTGCTCAAAAAGAAATGTTTTACCTGAAATAAGTCAAGGAAGATGGGGACTGCTAAATCCTATCATAAAAAGAAGGCTGTTTTGTCTGCTTACTAAATTTATATATTGTAGATCTCTGCTTTACAACCCCACCACCATACCATTTCCATATATGTGTGTGTGTGTGTGTGTGTGTGTATCTTAAAGAAACTGATATTATACAGACATAGAACCAGAAATATATTTTGCAGTAATGCACTGCTGAGGCACAAACTTATGTAGTGACCCAGGTGACCAAAAACACATTTCAAAATCCGGGAACTCTTTATATTGTTTCTAAATATTCATCCACATAACTTCTTTTTTGCATGGGTGAATAGAGACATATCTTAAATGGTTTTAAAATTGTAATATGCAATGCCAGTTCATATATGGCTTTGTCTAAATTACATTTATCTCTTGGGACTGTGGGATGATGGAAAAGAAAAAAGAAATACAGTCCATAAGGCCATACCATGAAAGATCTCTACTGGTATCAAACTGTGATACTACACATTGCATCAATTTACACTGGAGAGTTTCAGACTGTAATAGATCCTTTGGTGCTTCAGTTACCACCAACCAAGAATGTGATTAGAAAAAGAAGACAAAATTGCCCACCAGGTTTGCAGTTCTTTTTGCAAATTTGTTCTATCCTTAATTTTGACAAATTGGGACATTATTCCCATTGAAGTTTCTGTTTATCCTGGAGAAGAATTCAGTACCTCATTAAGAAAATTCCTTTTGCTCTTAACTTGAATATTTCAAAGGAGGGTTTCTTTACCACAAAACCAAGCAATCAGTCCCATTCCTGTGCATAAATTTCTTTCCTTCAGATTATTGTTCCATGAAGCTACCTTGTCAGGAAACTGGAAAACTGCCATCTTCATTTATATTACCTTAGATGTATTTGTAGGCTTATGATTATATCTCTTTTCATTCCCACAGGATAGGCACAAATGCTAGCTGTCTGAGGATACAGGAAATTGAAATTTTGTCACCTGCAGAGGACTAAAAGTGCTTGATTTTTTTCCCCTTCAATGTTAAGAAAGGATCTCTTGTGCATGAAAGAAAATTACCTTTGCTTCAGTAAGACACATCTGGAAATATTCTTAACTATAGTCCTGCAGAATGACTAAGAAAGCTGATACCAATGTTTTTGTGATTTATTACAAGAATGCAGTGGAGTCTTTCAGGGATGTTTTCTTTTACTCAGCTATTTGCTTGGGAATCACGATGCAACTGATAGCCAGAAACAGAAATTTTTCTTCACTGAAGTTCATTTTTTTTCCCCAGATATCTATACACTACATCAAAATGGAATTGAAACCAAATAGCCCAGTGGGCTCTTCAGACTTCCAGAAATGCCTTCTAGCTAGTTTTAAAAGCCAGATTGGCTACAAATTTTCTTTAAGTGGCCCACAATAGAATTCTTATCTTGTTATGCATCAAATCTTCAACAGAATATTTTCTGCCATCCTCTAATATCTCATGCTGTGCAGGCAGAAAATGCGACTACAGCAGAGTAACCCAATTTGCCTTAGAATTGAGACTAATAGCAGAACCTCTCTGTCTATTCTTGTCTTAAAGGCTTGTTAGACTCCCAATGGGGAGGAAAGTTTCCCTGCTGATAGAGTTGTAGCATATCAAAAATGAATCATGAGTACAAAGAAAGATTATTGTGTTCAATGAGACATTTTCTTACTCCCTGGCTCAGGCGACAGCATTTCTGGCTAATTACCCAATTACTACTGATATAAAGTATAAGCAGAGAATTAAGGACAGGAGGAAAGGGAACAAATGGAGCCACAAAGACTTGCTAAGACAATATTTTTATTTCAGTAATATACCATTAGCATTAGAACACAGAAGAAAATAGTTATAATACATATTGCAACATACTCAGTAATGAGATTATTTCCAAATTTCATAGACGATGTGACTACAAAACTTGGGAAGTTTTAGAGACCAAAAAATGTCAAGGTCTGAGTTAGAGCTGAAAAAACAAGTTCACCAAAAGTTGGCAATGTTATCCAATGAAAGACTTAAATAGAAACTGGACTGAATTCAATGAGTAGTTTAAAATTATATTGTCTTTTTTATTTAATAGTATTTTTCTTAGATACACACAACAATTACCACCCTCCCCAACAAAATGGTCTACTATTAGAAATCTTACACTTTAATCCATAATATAACCATGATCTGAAGGTAGCAACAAAACTATAATTGATTCTGATTATTAAAATCCTCATACTAAAATTTCAGGATAAAGTAAACACAGGAAAATTGAACCTTATATAACACTGAAACAGGAAGGGAATTATGCGCTCAAGCACAAGATATAAAGAGGCAAAAAAACACACTTGGTACATCACAGCTGTCTTCTATTACATATAATTATCCATTCTCAGCCTGAGCTAGGGAACAAAAGCTTAGAAAGAACAATGAGTATGTAGATGTCAAAAGGTAATACTTCTCTTCAACTATGTAGCCTTTTATTTACTTATTTTTTTAAAGAAGTGTAGGTAAAACAAGAATAACCTGTTTCTGTATTATAAATTTTGCTTTATTTTGCATGTTTCTTGAAACTAATGTTTAAAATACTGATCAAAAATGAGTTCTTGCTATCNAGAAAATCAACTGCAAATGAACATTATAGTTTTTACTTCTTTAAGAAAACTTTCTGTTTCAACAAATGAATATATGAAACTGAAATATATCCAATTCAAATGACAGAATCTTTTTTACAAAGTTAAAATCTCAATATTTTTAGAGTTAAGGATTTTTAATTCATCTGCCCTTGTCACTGTTCAGCTTAGCCCAGTAATTAACCCAACTTAATCAGCTTAACCCAATAATCAAACTTTTATGTAATGTTTCTGGAGTTGAATCTCTCCATTTAACCCAATATTTTTTTCAGTGTGATGAAAGTTTCAAAATTTTGTGTTTAGCTTTCTATCCACAATTAACAAGCTTTATGAAGAAAGTTTGTATTTCATGTCTGCAACACTTAAACTAATTAATGAGTAGTAACTTTAATAGACAGGTCACCAACATTTGGTCATCCTTTCAAAGACTGAGAGGTTTTCAATAGCTATTTAAAATATGAGGGTAACTGGGCTTCCCAGGTGGCTCAGATGGTAAAGTATCTGCCTGCAATGCGGGAGACTTGGGTTTGATCCCTGGACCAGAAAGATCCCCTGGAGGATATAACGGCAACCCACTCCAGTATTCTTGCCTGGAAAATCCCATGGATGGAGGAGCCTGGTGGGCTACAGTCCATGGGGTCACAAAGAGTCAGACATGACTGAGTGACTTTGATAGATGGTAACTGAAAACAAAAAGAACTGTGTATAAAATATGGATCATTACTTTAAAGCAAAGAATAACTTTATTTTT
Source organism: Redunca redunca (assembly GCA_006410935.1). Classification (NCBI taxonomy): domain Eukaryota; kingdom Metazoa; phylum Chordata; class Mammalia; order Artiodactyla; family Bovidae; genus Redunca; species Redunca redunca. The sequence continues at coordinate 174,365 of SJYQ01004371.1, read as the reverse complement.
TAGAAGGTATTTTGTTATTCACTATATTCACAGCTTAGTTTTTACTTTTCATCTGAACCAACTTTGGGTGCAACCTTTGCTTGGGTTGGGGTTTGCTCACTTGATCTGCCACTGGGGGCCTGGTCAACTCCATCTACCTGCCTTCAAGTGACAGAGGGCTATGACGAAAATTAGTTGCCAGTTAAGTCCAGTAGTTGTTGATGTTAAAGTCTGTTTTCATGCTCCGTGATGCCCTCAAGATCCCAGACTCTCATTTTTAGTCCTATTTATGTTCATCATGGTTCTCCCACGTGATCAAGTGATGATACTTTCAGGTGCAAACATCTTATTCTCAAGCTTCAAGAGCTTCAGGACAGAAGCACTTAGGAGGAAAAGGCTTTCAAACCTTGCACTGACTAACAGGGAAGAAATGATTTGCACACAATGTCCTCTGGAAGTCAGAAATGGGTAGGAATGAAGAGGATTTCTCTGGTACTCTCTTAGAGGGAAAAAATGTTTTCCAGGGGCACCAAGGCAGATTTCCTTCTGTAAACTTTTTTAGTCCTGGCTGAGCCCTTCATCAGGGACAAGGGGTAAAAGGTCTGCCCAAATTGCCCAAACCAATTAGGGCACTTCCTCTCAGTCTTGACACATGGCTTCCCAGATACCACCGAGATACTCGTAAGAAAATCCACTGGGTCTGGGAAAAGGAGAAGAGTCACCAGCAAATCTCTACCAATCTTGGGACCTAAGCCTCCACTTACTAGCTATGTGACATCGAGAATGTTTCCTTTCCTCTCTAAATCTCAGTTTTCATACCCATAAACAGGAATAAAAACAACAGCACATGCCTCAAAAGATTATTTTAAAGGTTACAGGACATACTATCTGTAAAGAATGAAGCGTAATTCCTGAAATACAAAAGGTACTCAATAAACATTGCTTGCTCTTAGCTGTTATGGTGCTATTACAAATAAAAAACAGTGCATTACTACATTAAGAAAAGCTGCATTTCTTTGTTTTCTTCTAGGAGTAACCTTCTTGAAGGAAAAAAAAATCATACAGAGATATTGCGGCCCACGTGAGTGTGTGTGCAGAAGAAGAGAAGGACTCCCACAGAGAAGTCAGTGGCATCTAAGTCCGGTTTACTTTTGTAACATTAGATATGATCCTAAACACATGAAAGTTAGTAATTAAGGTTTGTGTTTTTAATATGAGTCAGTTTTATTTTTATTATATAATGTAATATACACTGAACTTTACGTTTACATCTTTTCTTATAACTTATTAAATCCCATCAGTTTCCCATCTTCTTACCTTTGATTTCATACAACATCACCGGATTTCACTAAAGTATGATTTTTTTCACTCACAGTATTACTATGTCAACAAAGCTACATTATTTTATATGTATTTTCTATATATTTAAAAATTATATATACATATATATATATTTTTTTTAACTTTCTACTTCTGCACTATTTTCCTCTTCCACAGTAGTGAACTTGGACTTCCCTGGTGGCTCGGTGAAAAAGAATCTGCCTGCCAATGCAGGAGATGCTGGTTTGATCCCTGGGTCAGGAACATCCCCTGGAGAAAGAAATGGCAACCCACTCAGGTATTCTTGCCTGGGAAATCCCATGGACAGAAGAGTCTGGTGGGCTACAGTCGATGGGGTTGCAAAAAAGTCAGACACTACTGAACAACACTAGTGAATCTTAGTTTTTCTATTTTTTTTTTTACAATCTTCAAAAAGAGAGCAAATTATTTTGGGGAAATCTATGCTTCTTCCATAGAGCTAAGCATTTAGAAAAATATATTATTTGTGTTATATGCTTTTACAGCAAAAAGGAAATTTATAAAACTAAGGTTCTGGTTTTTTAAAAAGCAACTGCTTAAAACTTCAAGTCTGAAACAGCCCTAGTTAAGAGTTTCTACATCAAACTACCTGAGAGTAGAATGAATCCATCTGTCACCAAAATATCCTACTCCTGATGCTCAGTTGTATTTAAAAAAAAAAAAAAAAAGATAAAAATGAAAGAAACCAACCCCCGCAAGGAAAGAAAACTTTTTACTTTAAACTCATAACCTATCAATTATGGATACAAGAGCTTTTCTCTGTCACTTGTTATGTTATCAATAATATGCGACTTAAGACTTGAGTCTAGCTCTCCCCAGATCAGATTTTATGGCAACTATTTTATAAGATGTGAGCATAAGCTGCCTTACATTTCATTGTTTTCTGAGACTTGTGACTACATATAATCTAGCCTAGGGAATTTTTGGACTTTTATCAAGTACTCTTGTCTATGATTCCTTGTCTAGATGAACCCCCTCCTCCTCACCGCTTTCCTCACTAAACCTGACTAATGTTACAGTAAGTAGACCCACTCCAGGGGGGAACACAGACAACCTTCCCAGAACCGCCTGTGGGCTTTGATAAGGAATTGACTCCAAACTACATTGAGTTTGGGGGAAGGCACAATGTCTGGTTTGATAAATCTTGTCTGGACTTTCCAACCCCGCTCTTGTTTCAACTTCCCCTGCTGCAATCTGAATCTATTTTGGAATCCTAGAAGATTGCAAGAAGACAAAAGAAATTTTTTTCCTTGTTGTAAGGTTTATGACCTTCTGTTTGATGTCTGACAGTTGAGAAGGGTCATTTTCTAACAATCAGGGACTGTCTTGGAGACCCTGACACTATAGTAAACATTGAAGGATGCATTTTGCTTAGTTAGAAACCCAACATGAAATACAACATTTGGGGTTGGGAGTAGAATAGTGTCCGGGCCTTTAAAAGCAGGCTAGTTTCCAGGTTGTAACACGCTATCAGTGAGCTCTGTAGACAAATCAAGACATTTGGCCTTCCAAAATTCTTGTTTAATTCAATAGCCCAAGTCTAAAAGTTTCAAAAATTCCCAAGATATCAATAATTACACAAATACTATTTTCTACTTCAAAAACTCTTAAAGATTTATTAAAATCTGAAGTCATGAGGACTATTTTTGAGAGAATGTATCATTAGAAAATACACAAATTTTAATTTAGGACTCATTTTAAAATTAGGAAACATTAACACTAAAAATGTTCATTTCCCAACTGAGGAGAAAGAGATCCTGTTTAACTGAAGAGCAGGGAAAGTAAGATTGACCCAATAACATTCTTTTTACCTATCAGATAAATATTAAGAATACTAATATCCTACTAATATTATATTTACTTAAAATTCTTTCCCTTCCTCAAAACAATTAAGGGTAAATATTGCAAACTCTTCTTTCTATAAAAAGGGCTATGTTTAAGTTTCTAAGTCAGTCGGTCCCTCTGTCTTTCCTCCCCTCCCTCATCTTTCACTCTGCAAAGGAACGCAGGTAGCTCTGTCATCAGAAAGCGGATTTATTGTGCCACTGAACTCAGATCTCCCTCTGGAGATATCCAATGTTGCCCTATCTATTCCTTCCAAAGGAAAATAGATGAGCTGGCTAAACTGTTAGATCTTACTTCTGGATTCTCCACAGATTTCTGGCCATGAATTGAAACCCTAGCTGAAACAACATCAAAGACGTGAATTCCAATTTTTTCCCAGAGTGATAGTCTATGCAAGTGTTTTATTAGTTGTCATATCCTTGAGATGAAGGAGATTTCTTTTTACATGTGAGTAAATTAAAAAAGGGGATAGCAATTAGGAAAATATCTCTTTCAAAAAAGGTATTTCTAATATTTGAGTCCTGTAAGGAACCCAATATAAAATTCAACTAAAGGAATATTTCTTGAAAAATGTAAACATATTATCAGGTATACTCCTGATAAAGGATTAAGGGATCTTTAACAAATGCTCTCCAGGGAGAAGAGAAAAGTTGAAGGGTTAATAAATACCCTTTCTGTGTGTTAAATTGTTTCCAGGTGATTTCTATGTGTCATACCTTGTGCTAGATAATTTATATTTCAATGATCTTATTGACTATATACATTAACACTGTTACTAATATGTATATTTTTATTTCAGTTTTGCTGATCATGAAACTAAGGCTTTGGCAATCTACTGACTTAGCTAACAGTTCTATAGCTTGCATTCAAACCCAATATGTTCGTCTCTGTAACTCATATTCCCTATTCCCCATGGGAGAGAGGAGATATTCTCTAAGATATATGGCTTCCATTACTAACTTTACCATACTAGCAGTAGGGGTAACCCCAGTTTCAAAAGGAATGTTCTAAAGTAAGCACGAGTTAAAATACAAAATCAGATTAGGTATTAAAATATATTCAATCATAGTATCAACTTGCAGCACTGTTTAAGACAAATTACTTATATCTCCTATAAATATACATAAAGTAATAATCTAGCACACAGTAGACATTAAACAAATGTTTATTGGGTCACTGCTTATTAAAATGCGTTTCTTTCTTCTTAGTAGTTCATTATATTTTATATTGATAAAACTGTGATGTGAAATATGGTTAGGTAGTTAAATCATTACCTCTAAAATATATAAGCCTTTGATACTTTTTGAAAGTCAGCTTAAAACTAGCTTTAAAATATTATATCATAAAACTATTTCATAATTTGTATTACTATATATGTAATACATATGCAGCAAGAAAATTAGCATTTGTC
>SJYQ01004371.1:128181-169731 GCA_006410935.1 Redunca redunca | reverse complement strand
CAATATATAGTATATAGCTATAGTAACCGATACTTAAAGGCAAACAGTAAGAAGCAATGAAATCTTTGAAATAGCTATATTATATATTCAAGTATTTGATATTTGGTTTTACTTCACTACAACCATAATATATGATAAAGCTCAGAAAACATTCAATTAGAAAAAACTGAAATGCAGTTGCATAATATAAGAAATTAAAGTAGTCATTTTTACTATTACAGGCTTCCCTGGTAGCTCAGCTGGTAAAGAATCCACCTGCAATGCAGGAGATCCTGGTTCAATTCCTGCATCGGGAAGATCCCCTGGAGAAGGGATAGGCTACCCACTCCAGTATTCTTGGGCTTCCCCAGTGGTTTAGCTGGTAAAGAATATGCCTGCAATGTGGGAGACCTGAGTTTGATCCCTGTGTTGGGAAGATCCCCTGGAGAAGGGAAAGGCTACCTTTTTTTAAAATTAGAGCATCAATCATATTAAATAATTCTGTCATTTGCGAGATAAAAATCATACCTGAAATTCAAAAACTACACTGTTGTGTCAAATTATTGTTACTTTAACTATATTAACTACTGTTATTAAAAGTTACCTCAAACTAAATACTTCTATACTACTGAAATTTACTTTAATTCAAAGAAACCTATCTGTTCTACTTCAGAATGAACAAATTATTCACTCTAATCACAGATTAGAGCTTCACCATATATTAAACAATAGGACTTTAAAATGAATGAGGTGTATGGAACTGTACTGAAGTGCTAAAATGAAGTATCATATACTTTCAGAAAATTAATGGGAAAATGAGAAAATGACAAAACTTGGAAATAAGAAGTTACACTTCATAGTTTTAAAAATAGAAAAAATTGGCTTCAAGATGCAGAAAAACGATCTTGGCAGAAATCTGAGTTATTGTGAAGCGATTCATTTAAATAATAAGTGAATTAGTAATTATTAGGAAAAGAAAAGGAAAATCACAAGGAATCAGTGAGGCGTTCAGGCCTGGCTGATGAGGAAAATGTGGTAGAAATCAAATGACATGATATTCTTTGTGAAAAATACTGGGATAGAAAACTAGTAAGGTTAAAAGCAAAGGAAACTACACACAATGAAAATAAAGAAATAAATCATAAGGACATGGGGATTGTGAAGTCATAGAACTGACATGTATAATGGTAAATTTAAAAATAATAAATTAGTAGCTAAAGTGACCCTATCTCATTAACTTACAATAAACTAGAGAAGAAGAGAATCAAAATGCATACATTCAGAAGAGCTTATGGAAGTATTTGCAAAATGCCTACCAGCCCAAAGACTCTAAGAAAGCGGTATGTTACCAATTGAAAAATTATCAGGATGCAGGCCAAGTATTCCGGCAGTCTCCAAACATCAGAACACTCAGACAACTTGGTTTTAGGAAGACAAAACGTTACAGAGAGAATCATGAAAATGTGTCCCACATGGAGATTAAAAGAGGAATCAAAGTGAAAACATATCAGGCATTTATTTGTCAAATGTCAAGAATTAACAATTCGGAGGAGAAAGACGCTATTAATAAATGCTTCACACATATAACATTTGCAATTTAAACTCTATTTTTCTTTAGTGACAGATTTTCCTGCATGAAATCAATCATTATTTACCCAAAAAACAATGTAAGAGCATACTAAACACAGACCAGAGCACAGTTAATGAATATTTTCCAAGAAAGAATTCACTATTAACATATAAAATTACTCACTTAGTAAGTACAGTAAAATGACTAAAGATGACTAAGTGCCAAAAGTGAAAAGGAAAAGTTAATCAAAACTGAGTAATCAATTAAAGATAAGAACAAGTTCCCGAAATGAGAGATATTATGTCCTGAGAATAAGAAACTCACTTGTTTCATTTTGTGAAAAGTACCATCTAATAAGTTAGACAGTGAAATATGCACAGCTCTAATAGATATTTTCTCATTGAAAGTCAGTTCAGATAGTGTCACTACACATAAAATAGTTCAAGGAGTCAAACAAATTCCTTGAAGAAATAAAAGCTAAAGTTTATCTATCAGTTCAGTTCAGTTCAGTCGCTCAGTCGTGTCCAACTCTTTGCGACCCCATGAACCGCAGCACGCCAGAGCTCCCTGTCCATCCCCAACTCTTGGAGTCCACCCAAACCCATTCGCATTGAGTCGGTGATGCCATCCAGCCATCTTATCCTCTGTTGTCCCCTTTTCCATCTGCCCTCAATCTTTCCCAGCATGAGGGTCTTTTCAAATGAGTCAGCTCTTCACATCAGGTGGCCAAAGTACTGGAGTTTCAGCTTCAACATCAGTCCTTCCAATGAACAACCAGGACTGATCTCCAATACGATGGGCTGGTTGGATCTCCTTGCAGATCAAGGGACTCTCAAGAATCCTCTCCAAAACCACAGTTTAAAAGCATCAATTCTCTGGCACTCAGCTTTCTTTATAGCCCAACTCTCACATCCATACACGACCACTGGAAAAACCAGAGCCCTGACCAGACAGACCTTTGTTGACAAAGTAATGTCTCTGCTTTTTAGTATGCTGTCTAGGTTGGTCAAAACTTTCCTTCCAAGGAGTAAGTGTCTTCTAATTTCATGGCTGCAATCACCATCTGCAGTGATTTTGGAGCCCAGAGAAATAAGTCATCCACCGTTGCTACTGTTTCCCCATTTATTTGCCATGAAGTGATGGCACCAGATGCCATGATTTTCGTTTTCTGAATGTTGAGCTTTAAGCCAACGTTTTCACTCTGCTCTTTCACTTTCATCAACAGGCTATTTAGTTCTTCTTCACTTTCAGCCATAAGGTGTTGTCTTCTGCATATCCTGAGGTTATTGATATTTCTCCTGGCAATCTTGATTCTAGCTTGTGCTTCTTCCAGCCCAGCATTTTCCATGATATACTCTGCATATAAGTTAAATAAGCAGGGTGACAATATACAGCCTTAATGTACTCCTTTCCCGATTTGGAACCAGTCTGTTGTTTCATCTCCAGTTCTAACTGTTGCTTCCTGACTTGCATACAGGTTTCTCAAGAGGCAGGTCAAGTAGTCTGGTATTCCCATCTCTTTCAGAATTTTCCACAGATTATTGTGATCCACACAGTCAAAGTCTTTGGCATAGTCAATAAAGCAGAAATAGATGTTTTTCTGGAACTCTCTTGCTTTCTCTATGATCCAGCGGATGTTGGCAATATGATCTCTGGTTCCTCTGCCTTTTCTAAACCCAGCTTGAACATCTGGAAGTTCACGGTTCACGTATTTTTGAAGCCTGGCTTGCAGAATTTTGAGCATTACTTTACGAGTGTGTGAGATGAGTGCAATTGTGCGGTAGTTTGAGCATTCTTTGGCATTGCCTTTCTTTGGGATTGGAATGAAAACTGACCTTTTCTAGTCCTGTGACCACTGCTGAGTTTTCCAAATTTGCTGGCATACTGAGTGCAGCACTTTCACAGCATCATCTTTCAGGATTTGAAATAGCTCAACTGGAATTCCATCACCTCCACAAACTTTGTTCGTAGTGATGCTTCCTAAGGCCCACTTGACTTCACATTCCAGGATGTCTGGCTCTAGGTGAGTGTGAGTGATCATAACATTGTGATTATCTGGGTCATGAAGATCTTTTTTGTACAGTTCTTCTGTGTATTCTTGCCACCTCTTCTTAATATCTTCTGCTTCTGTTAGGTCCATATGATTTTTGTCCTTTACTGAGCCTATCTTTGCATGAAATATTCCCTTGGTATCTTTAATTTTCTTGAAGAGATCTCCAGTCTTTCCCATTCTATTGTTTTCCTCTGTTTCTTTGCATTGATCACTGAGGAAGGCTTTCTTATCTCTCCTTGCTATTCTTTGGAACTCTGCATTCAGATGCTTATATTTTTCCTTTTCTCCTTTGCTTTTCACTTCTTTTCTTTTCACAGCTATTTGTAAGGCCTCCTCAGAGAGCCATTTTGCTGTTTCTGCATTTCTTTTGCTTGGGGATGGTCTTGATTCCTGTCTCCTCTATAATGTCTAGAACCTCTGTCCATAGTTCTTCAGGCACTCTGTGTATTGGATCTAGTCCTTTAAATCTATTTCTCACTTCTACTGTATAATCATAAGGGATTTGATTTAGGTCATACCTGAATGGTCTAGTGGTTTTCCCCACTTTCTGCAATTTAAGTTTGAATTTGGCAATAAGGAGTTCATTGTCTCAGCCACAGTCAGCTCCTGGTCTTTTTTTGCTGGCTGTATAGAGCTTATTCATCTTTGGCTGCAAAGAATATAATCAATCTGATTTCAGTGTTGACCATCTGGTGATGTCCATGTGTAGAGTCTTCTCTTGTCTTGTTGGAAGAGCGTGTTTGCTATGACCAGTACGTTCTCTTGGCAGAACTCTATTAGCCTTTGTCCTGCTTCATTCTGTATTCCAAGGCCAAATTTGCCTGTTACTCCAGGTGTTTCTTGACTTCCTACTTTTGCATTCCAGTCCCCTATACTGAAAAGGACATCTTTTTGAGGTGTTAGTTATAGAAGGTCTGTATAGTATGAAAAGACAAAAGATAGGACACTGAAATACGAACTCCCCAGGAGAGTAGGTGCCCAGTATGCTACTGGAGATCAGTGGAGAAATAACTCCAGAAAGAATGAAGGGATAGAGCCAAAGGAAAAACAATACCAAGTTGTGGATGGGACTGGTGATAGAAGCAAGGTTCGATGCTGTAAAAAGCATTATTGCATAGGAACCTGGAATGTTGGGTCCTTGAATCAAGGCAAATTGGAACTGGTCAAACAGGAGATGGCAAGAGTCAACATCAACATTCTAGGAATCAGCGAACTATAGTGGACTAGAATGGGTGAATTTAACTTAGATGACCATTATATCTACTACTGTGGGCAAGAATCCCTTCGAAGAAATGGAATAGCCATCATAGTCAACAAAAGAGTCCGAAATGCAGTACTTGGATGCAATCTCAAAAATGACAGAATGATCTCTGTTCGTTTCCAAGGCAAACCATTCAATATCACGGTAATTCAAGTCTATGACCCAACCAGTAACGCTGAAGAAGCTGAAGTTGAATGGTTCTATGAATACCAACAAGACCTTCTAGAACAAATACCTGAAAAAGTTTATTTATATTTTATTCTTCTAAGGACTAATTTACCTGATTATACTATATGATTTGCTGTGCATATTCAGATTGCTATACAGTTTATTGAAAAGTAAAGGTAGTGAAAGTAAAAAAAAAAAAAAAAAATAGTAAAAGTGTTAGACACTCAGTCTTTTTCAACTCTTGCCAGCCCATGGACCCAAGGAGCCTGTGAGGCTACTCTGGCTGTGGAATTCTCTATGCAGGAATACTGGAGTTGGTAGCCATTCCCTTCACCAGGGGATCTTTCCTGACCAAGAACTGAACCTGGGTCTCCTGTATTGCAGGCAGATTCTTTACCATCTGAGCCACCAGGAAGCCCAAGTACAGGTACGTATGTGTCAAGAGGCATCAGAGTGGTAGTAAGGAAACTAGCATTTTACTTGCAAGCAGTTGTGTTACACACATAATGTATTCAAACTTATAAAATCACTGGTTGTCAGAACAATAAGCTCATATGATCCAATGTGGGGAAAAGCAAAACCATATATTATAAAGTATGTGAAAATTCCACATTTAAGAAGAATAGAATGTCAAGATACTCTGAAATAAGCTGATCTCTGATACCAATGTCTGATTAATTCCTTTCAAGATCAATATAGGAAAGATGGTAAAGAATTTACTAGAGTGTAATTTTAAAGTACATGTAATGTGAAAGCTCTGCTAGATGACATCTAAAATACTTTTGGTCAAACTAAACAGTAATTTAGATACTTGAAGACTCTAAATTAAAGAAATATCTTTAAAATTACACCACTTCTTTTGTTTTCTATTTAAACTAATGAGAGAATTTACTTATAGGACATATACCATTTTAATCCACTTGGTGTGACTGCATCACTTTATAAACTCCACTTAATTTGGTTACATAGTGTCAATGCCAATTCCTGTGTCTCCAATAAGCTTCCTGAGGGCAAGAAATTTCATGCATTTGTTTCACTGCTAGATCCCAGGGCTTACAACAATGTCTACCACATGTGTGTGTGTATGTGCTAAGCTGTTTCAGTCGTGTCTGAGTCTGTGCAAACCTATGGGCTGGAGCCCACCAGGCTCCTCTGTCCATGGGATTCTCCAGGCAAGAATACTGGAGTGGGTTGTCATGCCCTCCTCCAGCGGATCTTCCTGACGCAGGGGTCGAACACTGACAGGTAGATTCTTTATCACTAGTGCCACCTAGGAAGCCCCGTGTGTCAGTCAGTCAGCTCAGTCGCTCAGTCGTGTCCAACTCTTTGCAACCCCAAGAATTGCAGCACGCCAGGCCTCCCTGTCCATCACCAACTCCCAGAGTTCACTCAGACTCACATCCATCAAGTCAGTAATGCCACCCAGCCATCTCATCCTCTGTCGTCCCCTTGTCCTCCTGCCCCCAATCCCTCCCAGCATCAGAGTCTTTTCCAATGAGTCAGCTCTTCACATGAGGTGACTAAAGTACTGGAGTTTCAGCTTTAGCAGCATTCCCTCCAAAGAAACCCCAGGGCTGATTTCCTTCAGAATAGACTGATTGGATCTCCTTGCAGTCCAAGGGACTCTCAAGAGTCTTCAACACCACAGCTCAAAAGCATCAATTCTTCGGCATTCAGCTTTCTTTAGTCTAACTCTTACATCCGTTCATGACCACTGGAAAAACCATAGCCTTGACTAGACGGACTTTCGTTGGCAAAGTAATGTCTCTGCTTTTGAATATGCTATCTAGGTTGGTCATAACTTTTCTTCCAAGGAGTAAGCGTCTTTTAATTTCATGGCTGCAGTCACCATCTGCAGTGATTTTGGAGCCCCAAAAAATAAAGTCTGACACTGTTTCCCCATCTATTTCCCATGAAGTGATGGGACCAGATGCCATGATCTTCATTTTCTGAATGTGAGCCCAATGTGTAGTATAACTGTATTCTATACATTTTAAAGTAAAATAAATAGAAGAGAGTGAAGAATTTCTTAAGGAAAACTTTAAGAACTCTTTTGAGAAAAAGAAAGATCAATGTAAAACTAAAATTTCCATGTGAAAAAATGACAGTCAACAGATTAACAGCATAAAGTGTAAAAACTGTACCATGCATTAGAAGAATTCATTGTTAAGAAATACTAACAAGCATGAAAACATCACGATAATAAATGTAAATAAAAGACACACAGCACATTTTTAGGCTAGATTTGAAAAAGAAAAATGCATATTCAAATGTTTCCTTAAGGGGTTAGGAAAAATCATTCTGGTATAACAAATACTTACTTGGAATAACAGTTTAAAGCACTCTTGCACACTTCCAACTAGATTCTTAATTTCAATATCCCCCAGACCAGTCTTGAATGATATTGGTAAACAGAATTTATTTTGGATACAAAGTAAAGCTACCTGCTTTTCACTCATAGAATGAAATATTATGCAACCTTTAAAAGTGATCTATTCACTGAGAAATGTCTAGTTTGTGCCATGTTACCAAAAAAAAAAAAAAGATGGAAATCAGATATATTTGTATACATTTATCTGAATGCTTTTTGAATCTTGTAATGGGTTGAAAATTTTCCATCTTTTCAAAACTAAAAAATGCATTTCAGTGAGGATCTCCTATATCATACAGGCTTCTGACTTCAGACAGACTCATGAATCTCATACCTGTTGAATTACACATTTCCTATGTCTATCCTGACACCACCCCACTACCTTTAACTAAAAAAAAAAAAAAAAAAATCGATTCAGGGCCATTGGTCACAATGAAAACTGTTTTATTACTTTAGGAATGTTCTTGTTTGAAACACCAAGAAGCAAATGATGTTTAATGTTGAGCAATCTAGGCCTACTCACAATCCAAACAACTTACTCCCAATTCCATCTTCCAGTTCAAGATTCAACCAAAGCCTCAGTAAAACTCTAGTATCTAAAAACCATGAACCTTGGAAAATACCAATAAGCTGCGAAATGTGTAATTTTAGATTATAATATATGTGACATCTTCATTTTAAAATATTTTGAAAATAAGCAGCCAAAATAAAATGGACAAATTGTTTTCTCAATGATAAAAGGGTAACAGTATTAGACAAGCTAAACAGAATATATGGAGCCAATTTTAATGATCACTCATTCATCTGTTTTTTTATCAGCTAACATATTTACTTATTTTCAAAAGCCTTAAAGAATGCAGTAGAAAATTCATGTGGTGTTCTGTAGAGCCAATGCTGATTAATACCTTTGACTACCTGGCAAAAAATACCTACTTTCTTACATAATATGTAAATAGAAAGAAAGATAAAAACATTACAATTACAGAACAAAAATGTTAAAGCTTGAAGATGGCCATTTTTTCGTGGAAGTTATCTTTTTAAATACGGGGAAAAATGAGTCAGTGTATTAGCATCATAAGATTGCTGCTCTTATTTAAAACTATTCATTGTCTTGCCCTAAGGTTGTTTATTCTTCCCCTAAGTCACTGTGCTCTACTATCCTTCTGCCAAAAACATTTTAAACTAAACTAAATAGCATGTGCAACAAATTTCCTCTGTTAAGTTGGCCTTAATAAAAATTATTAAAGACTACAACTAAAGAATTACAGGGCAGGATAGAAGACTTAGGGAAAAAATTCTCATTTTCCCCAACAAAATATCCCTAACATTTTAAATGGCATTTACTTGATCTATATTGGCACATGTGTGGAGAGCAGGGTGTATGTGTCTACACATATATCATGCCTACACACTGGCTGGCTAAAATGGCATCATCTATTTATATAAATTTCACATATCTTTCCACCCATGGTCTGACCTAGATAGGAGGTTAGGCAAATATAAGCAAAACTCAAGTAGCATTTTTTTTCATCTTATAAAAATTCATGAACATCATTACCACATGCTTTCATTCATTAAAAAAAAAAGTAACTAAATACCATCTGTGCACGATAGTCTAATTAGGGATTAGAATCACAGACGCTTTGCTGGCTCACATGTTCAAGCACATGCCCCCTTGACCATTTCAGAAAAGAAAATAAAAAAGAACAATAAAAACATAGTCAAAGGCATCCCTTTGGATTCAGCTTTAGCTACTAGAGTTAACTAGCCCCACAGAATTTGCTGTCTAGCACTCCCTTTGGAAATTGACTCTTTTTTTTTCCCCTTGATGTGCATGCCTGCCCCAGCACAAGCCTTAGGATAAACTTGGCATCACATGAACCGGGTTTTAATAAGTTCAAACATTTTACAGAAGACTGGTATTTACAGTCTGCAACATATAGCAGGGGCAAATTTTTCTAGACTTGGTACCCACAACAGAAAATTCAAGTGACAATACTAAATTGTTCTGAAAGAAAATTAACAAATTATAGTTATTAATCAGGAGTGATATCACATATATATACATATGACTGTGTACAATATGAATAATTAAACATAATACTTGTTAAAATGTCATGATAATTTTAGGGTCCATGTATTATAGAAGCTGAATTGATAAAATGAGTTCATAAAGTCATGATGTCATATTTATTTTCAGTTAGGACTACACTTCTTCCTTATCCTAACTTCTAGTAAAATGACTGCATTAGAAGCATTTTAAAATATAAAGATCATGCAGTCTAATTTGATGTAAATCCTGCTAGTCCTAACAGCGAGGATCAGAAGACTAAATCCTACGTAGCCATTTAAGATGTCAACAATTAAATACCTTCTGCAAAAAAAAAAAAAAGAGCAGTGCAATTTTATTGTCTTTCACAACCAGAAAAAAATGTGTACTTTTTAGATTAAAAGAGTTTTCACTTTAGAAAATGTAGGTGGGGATATCATCACATATAGCAAATGATACCTTTGTATCCTCTCCATCTAGCATAAAGTAAAAGAAAATAAACACTGAAAAAATAATAATTGAAAGAAAGGAGTGAGTCAGTTAAGCCACCTATATTGTTACAAACATAAATTTTTTAACACAGAAAATAAAGTGCCATATCAACAAAAAAGCAAATTAAATGGTACCATCACAAGGCCACTACTCTTTCAACTATCACAGTACCTTGAGACTCAAATTTGTATCTATTTTCTATTTCTAGTCCCATCCCAAAGATCCATAACAGGAGTGACCAGTCTGCTAAAGAGTAGCTATTTATGTCTTGGTTTCATAAGACAGATCCATGTCCAGCTAGGGAAAAAAAAAAAAAAAGTCCATGCATGTTAACCCAAACCAGCTATATAACTAGGTCTCTTCAAGTAAAATTAGGTCTACACAGATTCTTCACATCCAGATCCAAAGAGGAAAAAAAAAAAAAAAAAAGCCCCCATTTAAATACAGCTTATAAAGTCTGGAATTATAAGCTATTCTTTCAGTGGTCAGACTTGGCTGGTTATTGACTAGTGTATTCCCTTTGGATTCTAGAGGCCATTTCTGATGAATATTGGCTGCTGCAACAATTTCATATTGTCAACAGATGCTGGGGTGCTGCTTATTCAGCTATGGAGTGGTTGCCAGAGGAGGCTCATTGCTTCAGGCTGAAGCAAATTAATCCCAGCGGAGATGAGTTTTATTTGTTTCTCTAATAGTGGGAAGAAATATTGATGAGAGAATTCTGAGCTGTGCTAAGGACTAGAGGCTGCTGGAGATTTCACCAATTCATTTCAGCATCTCCAACTTGGAGGGCATGTGTGGTAGGAAGCCCCCTCTCAGGCTGTGTTACCCTGAGGGCATCTAGCTCATAGACCCCTCTTTCCACAACAAACATACAGCTCTTTGTTCTCCCTCTATTTACAGTGGAAAGTATTAGCCTCGTGTATGAATGTATTTATATCTGGCCATAAAATTTTTTGAAGAAATAATTAAAATGCCACTAAAAATTGTAAACAGCAAGAACTAAAAGCATTTTTCTTTCATGGTTGAATTTTGTATATTATTTTCAGACACTCAATATCCTGCATAAGTTCTCTGCTTTCTTGATGAGCTAATTTTCTAACTGAAGACACTGTTTCTCATATTTTTCTCTTACTTCCTGTTGAGAATTCTTCTTCCTCAGGAATAAAAACTGGCAGATTTTACCAACAACTGCATCAGAGTCATGTTCTAGAAGAGCAAAAGCTTACAGTAAGAGGATAGGCAAAGATGGAAAGAGAAATACTTTCCAGTCTTTTAAATAGAAATTCCTTTTAAATTAGCTTATTGGGCATCCAATAAGGGTATAGTTATTCAATTTTTTAATAAGAGTTACCAATTTAATATACTTTTAATGGGCACGGTATTGATAGATCAAATGGAAATAAGCACACAAACAGAGGTTATGGATTTTAACTATTTAATTATTGTTAGATGAATAGTAAATAAGTAACACATGAAAATTCAGGGGTAAATTTAATGGTATTAGGTTTGATGTTTACGTGCATTTCAGCCTTGTTTTTCCATCTCTTTAAAAACTAATGGTAAGTGAAGAAGTGAATTTTAGACATTTCTTCTCCTTGATCTTAAGAGTTACCATCCTCCAAATATTATAGTTTTAATTTAGGGAAATTTTTTAAATTTAAAAGTGTTATAGAAATGACTACATTTGGAAAAAGTGTGTGCTATAATAATGGCCAATGGAATCTAGCATGAGCTTTACATTTTACGCTCAATTTTCTGATTTATAAAGGTAAAAAAGCGTGCAGAAATTGATATGTGAAAAAGACCCCTGCAGAACTAAAATTGCAAAAAACTTTTGACTCAAACAATGGAAGCTGAATCACATATTCCTCTGCTATACAAGCAAAGCCCATGTAAACATCTTACATATTCAAAACACCATTGTGTCCCACCTCTCCTTCTGCTTCTGCTCTCATCTTCCAGAGTTCACCCTTTCTTACTTCAAAACACAAGCTGTTTCGAGTTGACATTTTGAGCATAAGGCCATGATGGTGAAATATCGTCCAAATGTTTCTTCTTCACTGTATCTTTCTCTCACCTCAGGGAATGTGCACTCTATCTTCTTTCCGTGTTTCCCAGCATCTTACTCCTCAACTGTCTATGAATGTCCTCAGGCTTTATCCCTCCATTTTTTCTTCCCCTCCCTCAGTATACCTTATCTATCACTTCACCTTTCCATTCATTCATATATTTTTGTCATAAGCATGATGAAAATATCTCTCAGTCTCTCTCCTCTGTGAGGTAACCCCTCTGTTTTCCTCACCTTTTCTCTCCCCTGTTCTTCTCTACAGTAAAAACACTGAAATAAGCAATTGTGCTTGGTTCCAATAATTTTTTCCTTGGACATTTGTGCTTAAGTTTTAAATGTTTTACTTTCTGTTGCTTAAAAACAAAATACCAAAGTGGCATGAGGGGATTTAGTATATGGGGAAAATTTAATATTTTGCCAAGACTTCTAGGCATTCTCTTATAGAAAAAAATCACTAACATGATAACAACTGTTTACCTTCAAGCATAAGATATTTTAATGATTATAATTTTCTGTCCCACTGCATTGATTATTCATTACAGTAAATTTAAGGATACTATATGCTTTCTTGGGTTCACTCAAGAGTCCAGCCACCATTTAAAACGTTCTCTTTCCCATCTAATGGCTGAAATTTCTTAGATGGATAGTTTTTAGATCTGGGAAAGACTTCAGAATATAATCTTTTTATTTTAAGAATGAAGTACTTGAAATCCCAAAAGTAAACGATTTGACGCAACATTTTACAGCAAACCTAGAATGGTGAGATTACCCTACATGTTTAAAGTCATAGAACCTAACTGCCCTGAGTAGTTGAGTACTGCAGGAGGAAGCAGTGAGAAGAATGAAGATAAAAAAGAAGAGGAGAGTTAGATCATGAAAACCATGCCTTTATACAACTGGCACATGGTAACTACTCATTACATAATTGATTAATGAATAGTTAGATGCCAAGTGAAGGAACACAAGTTGTATTATACATCTGATGGGGAATCACTGAAGGATTCTGCTATAGGAAATGGTGATAACAGGCCTATACTTTAGAAATCCGTTATTAAAAGCAAGGTTGTGGAAGATGAATTCCTGTAAGACGGAAGTAAAAGCAAGAAAGCCAGTTGAGAAAATGTAATAATTCAGATAAGAAATGATAAAGTCTTGGATTAAAATACTGCCAGGAAGAAAAAAGGAAGATTATATTCATGTGTTTGTGTGTGTGTGTCTTCTGTAGGCTCCCCTCATGGAATGAAAACTACTTCTTTGTATGAAGGCTGGATCCACCACTTTCAACACTCTAACCTGATCTATGAGATGTTGTGTGAGTTAATCTTCATAAAAATCAAACAATGCTACGAAAACTTATGAGCATTTTCAAAAATGCTTCTCATAAAACAATGTTCTGCAAATCCCATTTGCCAAGGTGAGGATTTTCCATCTATGCAAACCAAAGTAATGAAATAATGATATTGACAAAGTAATAATAATAACAACAATAGCACTTGACACATTAGGAATATACATATGCCAGGCAATATTCTAAGTATTTTACTCATTTGATCCCCGTAGCAATTTTATAATATAGGGATTATGACTACTCCATGTTATAGATTAATAAATTGAGAAATAGACAGGTTTATTCACATGTTCAATATTAAACATCTACAAAGAGACGGAGACTGAATTTGAAATTTGTCAGTATAAGTATAGGTCCTACACTGACTATATTTTTCATAAAATAATGATCATGTAACCCTGCCCATTTTGAAGATTAACAAAATAAAGTAAAATGACATGTTCAAAGCCATACTACTGACAGCAAAAGGGTATGTGTTTTCACACTTTAAGTAACTCAAAATTCATTTAATGACTACTATTACCTGGATATAAAAAAGTTCATATATTTGATACACATGATTTTTCTCTTGGTTTTCCTTAAAAAACACCTTCAAATAGTTATGTACGCATGCATGCTAAGTCAGTTCACTCGCTTCAGACTCTTTGTGACACTACGGACTGCAGCCCACCAGGACCCTCTGTCCATGGGATTCTTCAGGCAAGACTACTAGCATGGACTGCCATTCTCTCCTTCGGGGATCTTGCTGACCTAGGGATCGAACCCACGTTTCCCATGTCTCCTGCATTGGCAGGCAGGTTCTTTACCACTGGCACCACCTGGGAAGTCCAAACAGTGACATCATATATTTAATCAGTAATGTTTTTCTGGGCTTCTCCTCTGGCCCAGACGGTAAAGAATCTTCCTGTAATGCAAGAGACCCAGGATCGATCCCTGAGTCAGGAAGATACCCTGGGGAAGGAAATGGCTACCCACTCCAGTATTCTTGCCTATAGTATCCCATGGACAGAATACCCTGGTGGGCTACAGTCCATAGGGTCACAAAGAGTCAGACAAGACTGAGCAGCTAACACTTTCACTTTCAATGTTTTTTCCACAATGAAACGTTAACATTACTAATCAGAATTGTAGAAATTTAGAATATATATCTTTTAGAGGGTAAAAAAAATAAATAATTAAAAATAAGTTGAAGATAGAAACAACAGACAATAAGGCTCTTTAACCCATGTTCATATGTTGCTGACAAATCCAATCCATTTCATTCAAAAAAATTTTTACCTTTACACATATAAGTCATGTACACAGAGTAACAAAAACCACTGCCATTCAAAAAAGGCATTCATTGAATAAAATTATGATTGCTTTATATACCCCCCCCATATATACCAGAGCAAAGAAAACCACTGCCTTTCAAAAAAAGGCATTCATTGAATAAAATTATGATTGCTTTATATACCCCCCATATATATCAATCTCAAAAAGACAATCTGGAATATTTTTAAAAATACACAAAATAAAACACTATGTGATTCTATCTATGTAAAGGGAAAAACTATTAAAACTGATTTAATATATGATGTTAGGAGTCAAGATAGTAGCACTGTACAGGAGAAAGGCAAGGCAAAGTTTGAGAAGACCTCTAAACAGCTTCTATTTATTGATCTGCACAAGGATTATAGAGATATACTTATTTTTTTGTAATTTAGCTAGCTGTATACTAATGATTTATGGAAGCTTCTATATGGACAATTCGGTTAAAGTTGTATTTTATAAAACATTCATTATTAATTAATTAGTAAGCATTTTTATCATTGTAGTAGAACAATATGTAATCCCTAGTACTGAAGAAGAAATTACTATGTTGCAATAAAATTAATTAAAATCAGAGCTCATGCAGTAAGGGAAAGGAGAGAGACATGACGAAATTACACCAGGTTAACTTAAGAATATCTTGAATTTTGGAGTCAAACAAGCCTCAGCTCAAAAATTTGCACCATCACTTCTTAGTTTGGGACTTATCTGTTAAAATGGGCTTTTGAGAGACAACGAAATTCATTACTGGACTTCAATCAACATTAATTCTCTTGTCCTTATACTGTCCTATAAAGTTGCGTGCAAACACATCAAAAAGTAATTAACTTTAGCTTTAAGGCTAGAAGGCTGGTGAACAGTTGTAAAACTTAATACTTCCCAGAAATGACAAATGAACAAACACTTGAAGCAGGAGCTGAACTTGACCAAGATGATTTCAAGAAAGGCAAAAATCAGAAAAACATAAGTACTCAAAGATATTAAGCTATTCAAGTCCAGTGATATTTAGTAGCTCTTTGTGAGTAAGTGTGGAAGAGAGAACTAGAGAGTGACAAAAGAAGCTGGACAGGTATGTTTAAACCAAGCAGTGATGGGACTTGCGTGCTAACACAGGAGTGTTCTGCTTGGTTTACGTTTATCCTATAATTACGAGGTAAATATGAATATTAGGCCTACACGGTTCCTTGAGATCTGAATAAGATCAGTACAAATCTCCTTTCCAAATGCCTGGTGGTTCAAATACCTCCTCAAGCTTTATGCCGAATCACTGAAAACTGCTTCTGTAACTGGGATTTCTGTTTCACACTACATTACCAAACGTGAAACTGAAACTCTTCCCAGGTTTGCACATAAGCCCACAACCAAAAACCCCACTGTATTTCTTAAAATGTTGCCCCACAACAAGGGAACTTGGGGCCAGAGGAATTCTTTCCTGTTTATCCTTTTTAGAATGCAGTTTTGATCAGTTAAATGTTTTGTTTTTAACAAAATAGACTATCAAAAAACTACTTCTCTAGATAACATATATTTGATTAATCACAATGTCCCTTTCTCTGAGATTAAAATTTTTTAAAAAAATTAATGCTAACAATGTATTACTGGTAAGTCACTGATTTACAAAACTGAAATTCTTATAGGTGTGTCAAGTTTTAAAATCTAGTCTGATCATGGCTGAAAAATGTAAACTACTATATGTACTACAACAAAGCAGCAATTGCCAGCCTTTTGTGGTAACAGGTTAGAAGCATATAATGATAATATTCATAAAACAAGTCTTATTTGCACTATTCCTTTTCTTGCCCCAAAATATCACACCATTTTTAGAATGTAAGTCAAGTTCATATTAAGTAACCATGTCGATCCTAAAGTGAGCACTGTCAGCAAACAAACAGGATTATAGAAGTCCTTTCTCCATCTTCAAACAGTAAGTCTTTACATTTCAGAAAGCCCTCTGGGTTGCTCTCTTGTCTTGACTTCAAAGAGCAATATAAACTTAGATCAATTTTGCAGTGGCATAATCTGATGAGAAATGAGCCTGATTCCATTTCAGGTCATAGTGAGCCAACCTCCAAAAAATGCTAAAAAGTGTACAATTTTTATAAAAACTCCCCTTACCAGTGCCATAAAATAGCTAGCTATAACATTAAGATTGATATAAGACCCATGAGTCATTTGAAAAAATAACTGTTCACCCATTGGTTTGATGTTTCTTATGTGTGACACTAGATATATCAGAATATAAATAATGGGTCCTTAAAAAGTACAATACTATTGCCTCCTTTATAATGCATTCTGAACAAAGGTAACCCCTCTTAAAGGCAATGTTGGAGCCTGTAGCTTTAGATAACAAAGAGATTTCTAAAACAAACAAACAAATCTGACTCTGGGTAGATGCTGCAATTTCAAGAGCTAAACTATTAGCAAGCCTTTAGAAGTGATCATAAATGAATTCAATACAAAAATGTATTAATACTGCTTGTACAAAGTAAAACAGTGTTTTTGCTTTCCTTGTTCTATATTTACATTAAGCATTTTTTTTCAAAATATGCCAGTTTATGTTTATTTCCTAAATTTCAAAAAGAATTAAAGATGAGCCAGGACAGCACATTTTTTCACATATGCTGGAGCAGCATATTAGAGGAATGCTAGAGGCTCTCGCATTCTTTCTTTCCAAATTAAATTACATTTCCAAGTTTACTCTACAGAGGACCCTAAAATTAAATGACACCCACCAACCTGACTTCTTTAGAGAGCCATAACCAGGAAGAAAGTGCACATGTGCACGAGGGTACCTACACGCGAACATGGTTCTAATTAGGGTGGACATAGTCTTCCAGTGATTGATGCCCACGTGATGCCTCTTCCTAGTCAGGCAGAAATGTTAGAAGTCAGCAATTTGGCGGGAAGAGAGACAACCATGTATATTGCCAGTTGGGCAGCTTGACAATATGGGGTTTTGATTCCTGCTTGGGAACTGTGTGTTCCGAACAGCACACGTCTCATTTGGACTGAAGGAACACAGAAAATAACTCCAAAGAGAGGAACTGGGGAAAGTCAGTCACTAAAAAGGGATGTGTTTAGAATCGCACAAAGTTTAAAGATGAACAATTACAATACAGGTTCTAAAAGAAACTGGATTGGAAGAAATAAGATTTTTAATAAAAATACAACTTTCAAAGCTAGTGAGACTAGAACATCACTCTTGTTCTTGTTCCTACTTTCTGACTGGCTCCCCCAGTAATGTCAAATTTTACTTCAATGTCACCTTATCAGTGAGCTCTCCCCAAAACATCCAAAACTAAACCCTCCTTATCTCCACGGCACTCACACCATTTCATCTCTCTATTTATCTCCATAGCATTATCAACATCTAATATAACTTATTTTACTAAGATAACTAATATTTTACTTATTTTCTTAATGTTCATCTTTTCCACCTAGATTATAAGATCTGGAAGGACAGGAGTGTTTTCTCTTTTATTCATGACAGTATCTCCAGGACTCAGAAAAATTTCTGAACAGACTAGGTGTTTCATAACCATTTGTAAATAAACAAAGAATTCCCAATAGTGAAATTAGTACACTAAAGACTAGCAACTGAATGTCTTATTGTCTATTAAGACATATTCTGAACATATTTTTTCAGTCTTATTTTTAATTATCAGGATATTTTACATGCGGATTACATTTATATTAAACTTTTTTTTTCTGTGCAATCTAAATAATTTGTTCAATTTACTAGGTGTTGTCCATTCTTTTTTCTATGTTCCACCCTGAGAAATAAAATGTTATAAAACATGAATATTAGAAGAAATAAAGGTGGGAACAGATGAGATAATTAAAAAGACTGAGTCAAAAATATGTGATTACAGTTGTAGTTTCAGTAATGGCAAGAGTAGCTCAAATTAAACTAAACCACCCACTGATAACTATTATATACTCTGGACAAAATGTAAGGAATCTTCTTTGAAAGCACTGGAAAATGACTAAAAACAGGCATAAAATGGAAAGGATTAAACCTTGAGAGAAAGAAACTGTGCTGGGAATTAATGTGGGGAAATACACATTAATACAGCTTTTCCACTGAAGGCACTCCCCAGGCCATGCAGAAACAATGAGTTAGAATTCAATTATAGAACTCAAGCATAAAGCCACAGTTTACTGGACTGAGATGCAAGAGAATGGAGCTCAGAACTGCCAGAATGGCTAGAAATTGAAGGAGGGAAAAAAAAATTCCAGAAATGAGAGAGTTACATATGAAGGAGCTACAAAACTGCCTCTAACTTCCCCTCAAATCCTTGAATGACCCATGAATTGTAGACAAAGAGTAAAGATGCCAAAGATCCCAATGGGAAGCATTGGCTAGAAGGCCAAAGAAGGTGAGGCTAACATGGGGAAGATGAAGCTGAAGTCACACCAAGTTACAAGAGCCTCATCTTATGAAATGGAGAAGGAACTGGCAACGCACTCCAGTATTCTTGCCTGGAGAATCCCAGGGACAGAGGAGCCTGGTGGGCTGCTGTCTACGGGGTCACACAGAGTCGGACATGACTAAAGCGACTTAGCATGCATGCATGCATGCATTGGAGAAGGAAATGGCAACCCGTTCCAGTATTCTTGCCTGGAGAATCCCAGGGACAAAGGAGCCTGGTGGGCGGCTGTCTATGGGACTGCACAAAGTCGGACATGACTGACACGACTTAGCAGCAGCATCTTATAAATAAAGCCCGTAACTTAGGCATAAAAGAGTCATCCTGGACTAAAGACAAAACCAAAACAAACAAACAAAAAAGCATTACTAAAAAAACTAAAACTAGGCCATCATAAAGTTTATGGTGTCAGAGTATAATTTAATTGCCTGCTATAAGAAGAATTAACACACTTCAGGAAAAGAGAACAGAATGCAGACTCACTCCAATGCCTAATTTGCAGTGACAGATTTCTAGACATATAACTAATATACAGAAATATGCTAATGAAATAAAAAGAAGCCTATAGAAACAGACCTCAGTGTATCACCAGCATTGGACTTAGCAGGCAAGGGTTTTAAAGCAGCTAATGAAAATAAGTACAGTGACTGAATGGAAAACACAGTCATAATAATCAAACAGATAGAAATATTTAGCAGGCAAGTAGAAAGTATAAAAAAGAATCAAAATAAAATTCTACAACTGAAAAGAAATAAAAATCTGTAAGGAAAGTCACCACATGAGCTTAACAGCAGACTGGAAATGGCATAAAGCAGAACTAGGATGAACTCAAAAACTGTTCCTAGAAATTACCCAACTGAAGATCAATGATTGAAGTCAAATGAGTAGAAACTTATGGACAGGAGCATTAATAAACAATGACCTGATATATTCATGAAAATAAAAATGGCAAAAAAGAGAAGAGAGGGAAAATGACTGGAAAAGCATTCCATGAAATAATGGCAAAATTTTCCTGAAGTAGAAAAAAAAAAAAGCATAAAGCTACAGGAAGCTTTATGAATATCACCATAAATAAATAAATTAAAACACCTAAACATATCATGGTCAAATTTCTGAAAAGTAAAAAGATTAAAGAGAAAGTCTTGGAAGAAACCAAAGGGAAAGATGGACCTAAATTATATCTACTTTCTCCTCAGGATCAGTGAAAACAAGGAGACAATGAAATAATTAAACTGCTGAAAGGTAAAGGCAAAAACAACAACTTGAAAAAAATCCACAGATTTCTATATCTGGTAAATGTATCTTTGAAGGTGAAATAAGGCTGTATTCAGATAAAGGCTGAGAGCATTTATTGCCAAAAAAAAGAACCCTGCACCACAGAAATGTTAAATCAACTTCTTTGGGCCAAAGAGAAATAACACCAGATGGAAACCTTAAACTACAAAGAAAAAGGATAAATTAAAGGCAATTTTTCTCTCTTAATTTCTTATAACAACTATTTTAAAGCAAAAATTTGTAATATATTATGTGATTTATAACATATCAATATAAATTATAAGACAACATTACAAAAACAGAAGTGGAGGTAAACTGAATGATGCTGGTGCAAGTTTTTACGTTCTACTTAAAAAAATACAATAGCAACACCAAGTAGACTATTATCATTTAAGTATGCATATTAAGATATGGCAACCTGCTCCAAAATTCTTGCTTGGAAAATTTCCACCATCAGAGGAGTCGAGCGGGTTACAGTCCATGGGTCACGGAGTTGGATACGACTGAGTGACTGAGCGTTCACACATGCATATATTTATACCTAGCATAGTAATTTAAAAATTAATATTAACAGTATAGCTTACACATGCATAGGTTAATGATCTAAAAGAGGACTGAAAATGGAATACTAATATATATTTGTTATGCATGTTTGAATACATACATATGATGACAAAATAACAGACCCAACTATATAAATGATTACATTAAAACTGAGCTTCCCTGGTGGCTCAGATGGTAAAGAATCTGCTTGCAATGCAACCCAAGTTTGAACTGGGTCAGGAAGATCTCCTGGAGAAGGGAATGGTTACCCACTTCGTAGTCATGTATAGTTTTTCCAGTAGTCATGTATGGATATGAGAGTTGGACTATAAAGAAAGCTAAGCACCAAAGAATTGATGCTTTTGAACTGTGGTGTTGGAGAAGACTCTTGAGAGTCCCTTGGACTGCAAGGAGATCCAACCAGTCCATCCTAAAGGAAATCAGTCCTGAATATTCATTAGAAGGACTGATGTTGAAGCTGAAACTCCAATACTTTGGTCACCTGATGCAGAAAACTGATTCATTTGAAAAGACCCTGATGCTGGGAAAAATTGAAGGCAGGAGGTGAAGGGGATGACAGAGGACAAGATGATTGGATGGCATCACTGACTCAATGGACATGAGTTTGAGTAAGCTCCGGGAGTTAGTGATGGACAGGGAAGTATGGTATGCTGCAGTCCACAGGGCAGCAAAGAGTCAGACAGGACTAAGTAACTGAACTGAACTGAACTCACTCCAGAATTCTTGCCTAGAGAATTACATGGACAGAGAAGTCTGGCAGGCTACAGTCCACGTGATCGCAAAGAGTAGGACACAACTGAGCAATTAACACTTTCACTTTTCAACCTATTTTATAGGCATAGACAGTATTAGATGATTATATTGATAATATTAGACTAAAATTTTAAAAATCAAGACTACCCAGCTTTGAGAAAAGAAAAAGTGAAAGTGAAGTTGCTCAGTCATGTCTGACTCTTTGCGACCCCATGGACTGTAGCCTACCAGGCTCCTCTGTCCATGGGATTTTCCAGGCAATAGTACCGGAGTGGATTGCCATTTCCTTCTCCAGGGGATCTTCCCAACCCAGGGATTGAACCCAGGTCTCCCGCACTGTAGACAGACGCTTTACCGTCTAAGCCACCAGGGCCACAAATATGAATTTACACATAAGTTAAAAGTATGTGGATGGAAAAAAAGTATAACATTCAAACATTAAGTATAATAAAGCTATATCATTACATTAATACCAAACACTGTAAAAGTCAAGACCAAAAAAGTAAAGGATAGAGAGACATTTCACAATGACACAAATGTTAATAATTAATAACAATCTTAATTAGTAGCCTAATAAGGCAGATTGAAAATAACTTAAAAATTAACAGAACTAAATATATTTACAATTATAAATCTTTACAACTAGATTTACAACTGTAATTATAGTTGAAAATTTTATCATTCTCTCTTACTGAGAAAAACTTAATATTGTTAAGATGTCCATTCTGCATAAAATGGTCTATAGATTCAGTACAACCCTAATATAAATTTAAGCAGGTTTTTTTCTTTTGTATGTATTAACAAAGTTATCCTAAAATTTTTGAAGAACCTAAAATAGCTATAATAATTTTAAAAATGTATGGAGGAATAAATCATAATTTTAAGATGTTAATGATATAATAATCAAGAAAGTTTGTATATTTGTTATTTGGCATAACAAAGATAAACAGGTCAACAGAACAGAAGATAAAGTCTAGAAACAGGCCCAAACATATAATACAAATTGATTTCAACAAAAGTGCCAAGGCAATTAAATTGAATAAGGAAGGTCTCCTGAATAAATCATGCTGGAATGACTGGATAAATATATGCAAAAAAAAACCTTTTTACCCTTCTTCACACTACACACAAAAATCAATTTGATATATATCATTGACTTAAATGTAAAAGTTAAAATGATAAACTTTCTGGAAGATAAAACATTCATAGATTTATGCCATTGGAGTAGGCAGATTTTTTTAAAGAATAAAATGGCTGTGAACATTTTTAATGGATAAATAGAACTTCAGTAAAATTAAAATCTTCTACTCACCAGAAGCTACCATTAATGAAATGCAAAGGCAAGTCACAGACTGAGAGAAAACATTATACATATGTATTTATATACCCACATATATACACACGTATTAAATATATGAGAAAGGATTTACATCTAGAATATATTTTAAAATATTCTATGAATCAATAACAGAAACACAAACAGGCTCCCTAAATGGGCAGAAGACTTAGACAACACAAAAGAAGATAAATGTATGGCTGATAAGTGTATGAAGAAAAGTTCAACATCATAAGGCATTAGAGAAAGACAAATTAAACCACAGAAAGAGGTCTTGTATCCTCCAGAATAAATCCTTCACTAAAGATCGTGACGATGTAGAGCAGTTAGACCAGTTATGCCACTGAAGAGAGTATGAAGTGGCAAAATCATGTTGGTAAACTATCTTTTATAAACTTAAACATATACTTAACATACAACTCAGCAATTCCACTTCAAACTACTTATCCTCCCCACTCACAGAAAGAAAACATGTCCCTAAAAGTACTTCTACAATAACATTTCTAGCAGTGCATTCATAATAGCCCCAAACTGTAAATAATCTAAATGCCCACTAATAGGAGAATGAATGGACACATTGCGATATATTCATACAATATAATTCGACAGAGGATGAGATGGTTGGATGGCATCACCAACTAGATGGACATGAGTTTGAGCAAGTCCAGGAGTTGGTGATGGACAGGGAAGCCTGGCATGCAGTAGTTCATGGGGTCGCAAAGAGACACGACTGAGCAACTGAATTGAACTGATAATTCCACTCAGTAATTTTTAAAAAAAAGAATATTGATTTCTGTTAACTAGTGGATGTAGTTCACAAACATGTCAAGTGAAAGAAACCATATCAAAAGAGCACATGCTGAATCATTCCATTTACATGAAGTTAAAACACAGGCAAAACTAACCTATTAGGATAAATATCTAAACAGCTACTGACTATGGTAAGGGATAGCCTGGAAAAGGGGATGAGGAAACTCTTGCAATGACAGACAT
Source organism: Redunca redunca (assembly GCA_006410935.1). NCBI lineage: Eukaryota > Metazoa > Chordata > Mammalia > Artiodactyla > Bovidae > Redunca > Redunca redunca. Next base: position 145,706 of record SJYQ01004371.1, on the reverse strand, counting down.
ATCTTGATTAGACTTGTTGTCATGTGGGCATATACATTCATCAATACTCAGACTGGGCACTTAGATATATGTAATTCACTGCATGTAAAATTTCCTTCAATAAAAAGATGTGACTACCTACTCCCTAGTTTGATACTTATTTAAAAATTAACTTTTGACATGTAAGATTTACTAAACGCTATCACACAACTAATACAAAATACTAGCTAATATAAAGTATCAAGCAAATATTGTGAGACCTACAGTTCCAAAATTAGAAAAGACATTATAATCAGCATTGGAAGTGTTCCTATTTGGCCTTTTCTGATGACTCAGCAGTAAAGAATCTGCCTGCAATGCAGGAGACCCAATTTTGATCCCTGAGTCAGGAAGATACCCTGGAGGAGGTAATGGCAACTCTCTCCAGTTGCCTGGAAAATTCCATGGATAGAGGAACCTAGCAGGCTACAGTCCATAGGGTTGCAAAGAGCTGGACATGACAGAGCACACATTTCAGTTGTATGACTTATTAGGAAAAATAATCCCATGACAAAAGCTAATATCATTCCTTTTTTCTTGAAATATAAAAAGTTGTATTTAATGCATACAAATTGATAGCTCGGGAGAGAATTGTACAGCCATGAAACCAACACCTCAATCTATGCCATAACAATATCCATCACCTCTCAGCTACCACTACTTTTTAAATTGGTACAAGTATATTTAACTATCAGAGTGCTTCCTCTTCAATTGTATTACAATGATATTTATATGAAGCTGTAATAAAGACAAGAGTCAAGCACTTTTTACAATTCTTTCTAGAGTCACTTCTAATGATAAGCTTTTTAATTAGGATATTTGGGAACGTCATGATACTTAAATTTAGGTTTAAAAAACAAAAGTTAGAGAAAAGAAAACTCTTAATAATTACCAGTAACAATAGTTTTTAGCTTTACATATAATAGCAAATTTTAAACTTAGTAAAATTTCTAATTTACCCTGACTTAAAATATTAATAATGTTGAATTACTCAGAGGTAGCAGAAGATCCTTACTCTATAAGTAGAAATTTCATTGTAAAAATCAAGGTTAGATTCAATTTAGATTTAATACAGATCCCTGTACTGTGAAGCTAACAATATTTCTGAGACATAAACACGATGAAAAGAAAGCTTTACTTTCCTTTAAAATAAATAAACACTACACTTGCACCAAAGTTCACAGTACACCATTAGGGTCACCTGTATGCTTAAAGTATGGTGTCCTCTGGGAAGAGAAGGAGGGTACTAAGAATAAAAATAGTAACATACCAGAAAATATACTGGGGACTTCACAATAATAGAAGGCAACTATGGAAAGAGCTATTAATATTACCTTAAAAATAAGAGTATACAAATAAGATCAAACTGAAAGAATATAATACTTTGCATCAAAGTATTGTTATTTGAATAACTTTATTCTGTTTTTTTGGTTATTTAGATGTGGTTGAGATAGATAATGGTGACAGGCCATAACTTAAGGCCTATGTAAAGGGAAATTTGTGGAGAAGGCAATGGCAACCCACTCCAGTACTCTTGCCTAGAAAATCCCATGGACAGAGGAGCCTGGTAGGCTGCAGTCCATGGGGTCTCTAAGAGTTGGACACAACTGAGCAACTTCACTTTCAATTTTCACTTTCATGCATTGGAGAAGGAAATGGCAACCCACTCCAGTGTTCTTGCCTGGAGAATCCCAGGGACGGCGGAGCCTGGTGGGCTGCCATCTATGGGGTCGCACAGAGTCAGACACAACTGAAGTGACTTAGTAGCAGCAGCAGCAAAGGGAAATCTGAGAATATAAAGCTGTAAAATATCAGCTAGTCTGATGGATAGTCAAATAAAAGAAAAGGGTTGAGGTGCTTCACTGAAATTAAGTGCTTTGTTGCACTGAAAGCAAACTCAAAGATTTGGTCATCTTAAGATAGATCTCTCATGGGGAAACAAAATGGTCAGATCTTCTCATTAAAAATCAATATGGTTGAATCCTTCAAACAACCTGAAAACACATAAACAGAATATGAGAGCATGCATGTTATCTTTTTATCATAGTATGCACCTGACAAGCTGTAAAATGCCTGGTGCAATAAATATTGGGGAATAAAAAGAATGAATGAAATTAAGAAAAAAAATTGTTTTCATTTGAGACAGGCTAAAAAATCACTTCATTTCTGACTCTTATGGAGGTTGACACCTCTAAATAGGTGTGACACAAATCATGCCTTGATGGAAAAAAATTGTAGGTTTGGTTATTTAGATAGCTAATGAGACACTGGTTGAGATAACTAATGGTGAGAGTGTGGACTCTGGGAGATAGATCTGGTTTGAAAAGACACTGGCCATCTAAACAACTTGGGCAAGCTGAATAATCTCTCTAAAGCCTCCAACTAAGATGGGGATCATAATAAAGTCTGCATAGTATTACATGGAACAATTGGAAAAATTATATAAACTGTTTAGCACAGTGAGTGGTAATAATAATTGCTCAAGAAATGTTTATCACTAATATTATTAATAGTTATTATTATTACTATTATTATTATTAGCAGTAGCAGCATTTCTATTATTTTGAGTGCCAAAATAAAAGACTAAAAAGTCTCACTTTAAGTCAATCAAATTAAATGACTGCAATATTCTCAGTGGACAGATAGGTCATTGGAGAAAGCACTTAGTTAATATTTTGGAAGAGCTTGGTTCTCTCGATTTTCACATGTAACTGGACCATTTAGCTGAAACCATTCCTAATTCATACATCTCTGAGTTTCCTCATATTTTTTATATGGTATCATTATCTAGTCCTAGGAATTCTTCTTCTCACTTCCTTTCCCACAGTCCTCTACTCCATCAAGTCAACTGCTATTACCCTAAGTTTTTCCTTCCAACCTTAATCTCCTAGACATCATGAAAAGAAAATCTCAGTCCAGCACCAGCAAAGAATCCCTGAAACATCTAGCCCTTCCCTATCCCATTCTTGCCCATTACCACTAGGGCAAGCACAGCTCCTAGGAGACAGGTTCTTGATGTTTCAAGTTAAAATTCTGAATACATTTGTCATAGAATCACTGCCAGATCTTACGTATAGGCTGTTTATTAATATTAATTTCATGCCTCAAGTATATATGGTTGGTTGGTTGGTTTAGTCACTAAGTCGTATTTGACTCTTGTGACCCCATGGACGGTAGCCTGCCAGGCTCCTCTGCACATGGAATTCTCCAGGCAAGAATACTGGAGTGGGTTGCCATTTCCTTCTCCTCAAGTATATACATTATTCATAAATTTTAAATAATAATTCTTGGACAGATTTAAGAATTAAGTATCATAAATTTTAATTTGAATAATAGTCATTTCAAAGTTAAATCAACAGATTATACTTCGGGGGAAAAAAAAATCTCTCCTATATAAGTGAAAAAGTACCTAATTTTTCCCTTTTTCACGGAAGTAAATTCTTTTTGATATTATAAAAACTGACTTCTCTAAAACATTTTATGACAGATTTTTTTTCTAGGATCTTGTATGACAAACTTCTCTCTTTTGAAAAAGAGAAGCTTACAGATCATGAATTAATGTGTGAAAGACCAAAAAAGGGCTTCAGCTCTTTTCCTCACTGCTCACTAATTCTAACTGACATAACTAGTTTTCTTTAGCTCTCTTGTTCATAAAAGGAGAGAAGAGATCTTCTATAAAACTTCCAGTCATATTTCCAGAATACCAAGAAATAAGATTTTACCAGAAATTTTTCAGCACTTAGCTGAATTCAGTTTTTTGCCTTTAAAAAGCAGTTTGTTTACCTATAAATCCAAAGGTCAAAGTGAAATAATATATAATTCTAGTTATTAAAAAAACAAACCAAATAAGAACCTACATTAACATTTCCCTCAGCCAACACAATCCCCCTCCAATGTAGGAGACACAGGAGGTGCAGGTTGAATCCCTGAGTCAGGAAGATCCCCTGGAACAGGAAATGGCAAACCGCTCCAGTATTCTTACCTGGAAAATTCCATGGACAGAGGAGTCTGAAGGACTACAGTCCATGGGATCCCAAAAAGTCAGACAAGACTGAGCAACTAAGCATACACACACATACACACACTTAATTAACATGCCATTCAATCTCAAAGATACCTGATAACTGAAAAAGAGCAAAGCTAAAAAAATAAGTAAAAATGGCAACTAATCTACCCTTATTATTACCATTATAGGGCTTCCATGGTGGCTCAGATAGTAAAGAATCTGCCTGCAATGCAAGAGACCTGGATTTGATCCCTGGGTTGAGAAGATCCCCTGGAGAAAGGAATGGGCTACCCACTCCAGTATTCTGGACTGGAGAATCCATGGACAGAGGAGCCTGGAGGGCTACACTCAGTCCATGGGGTCACAAAGAGTCAGACATGACTGAGCGATTAAGCACAATCACTGTCCCATGTATACTTTGACTTATTTTTTAAAATTTAAAGAAAAAAAAAAAGATTTACATTTCAAAAATAAATAATACTTAAGAAATACTGAATACTCTTCAAAGCTTACTTAATATTTCTCACTTTTCTGATAAAATATAAGCTATTTAGATATTAAAGGATAAACAGAGTTGTATTTTATAACCAAAATTTTGTGATTATATTTTCAACTGCCCTTTGATATTCAGTATTTAAGAACAACTGTTAAAACTGATTATGGGCTTCCTAACACATTAATAAAAAGAAGGATAAAAACACAGGCAATAAAGAAAAAAATGAATCTAATATGAATTTTTGTCCAAAAAATAACTGTCAACTACAAAAAGACAACCAATTGGGTTAAAGAAAAAGAATAATACAACAGAAGCAAAATATCATTGAAATTCACCAAAATTTGTCCAAATATGAAACTTGCTGTTCTGTCTATTGTGGCGGCCATATGTGTCTTTCAGCCATAATCCCCAAAGACAAGAATGGAGTCTTTCAAAACCTCTGATTACATCCCTGTTTTAGGACCACCTCAGGCAGCCTAAAGGTTCTGTTAATCAATTAGCTGAGGTCCATGCTAAGCCCAGAAAGAGAACACTGTGAGGAGAGAGGCTGGAGCACATGGAACAAAGCTATCTATAGCCATGGACAAGCTTTTCTTGTGCATATGCACACAAGCCATTGTTCCATTCCTGAAGAATTACATTAATCAATGCTCACAGGCTGCATCTCTGAAACAGAGAGTTGGCTGTTCATCAGTGATTTATTACAGAGCCAAGCATGCATTTGACATGAAACAAGTAGGTAGTTTGAGAGCTGCCATTGGAGGGGGAAAGGAAGGAACGGTTTAGACTGTTGAGGGGTGCTAATGCCCACACAAAGCAGTTTCTTTCAGTAGTGTGAAAAATATGGCTGCTGACAATTATGGTTACAAACATCCATGCTTTCCTTGAAGGCTAAGGACATTATTTTGATCAGCACAATGAGGGAAATGCTGAGATTTTAAACTTAAAAAAGAAAGGGAAGGGAAAAGAGGAGAGAGAGAGAAAGGAAGGAAGAGAAAAAGGAAGAAAGAAAAAGGAAATCATTCCAAACGGGCATGGGTTGTAACCAGTGAGAAGGGTTGTCCTTCTTTTTTGGAATGGTTTACATTTTTAAAATGAATCTGTACTTACAGGATTTATATTTAAGTGCTTTCATTGGAAAGCACACCATACCTATCCATTGTCCTATAGTGTGAGAAAAACTATTTAGAAGGTCCAGTACAAAATAAAGTAGATTAAAAGTGTGTCACATTGCATAATTGAAAAGTCTCTTGTTTAACTGACCAGAAATATGAGTGTATCAGTTAAAAAAACATTTTCCTTGGGGGAAAAGGCACTTGTGCTTTGGCAGTGTTTAGCATTCTTATCATAAAATTTGATAAAGTAAAATTCATTTGAGCAGGAAACAGTGGTTGTGTTGTGGTACTTGCTTTAATTCTCAACATAATTTCTTTTGAACCCAAAGCCATTTTTAGAAATAACAATCACATATTTTAAAACAAAAATCTGGATACAACATTTGATGTGCTTCAGATGACCTATTTGGCAATGGAAAATAACTTTTCTGCATTGGGACTCTTCTAGAAAATAAGGAGCATACTTTCGTCATACACTTAGAAGCAATTCTCAAAATCAAAACTGGGAAGAACCAATGTTTAATTAATCCCGTTAGATAAAATTAATTATTCATCACCATTCACATATCTTCAACTGCTCAAGACATCAAAACCTTCAGAGACTTAAGACTATAAGAAACAGCTGCTTTTGGCCAATTACTTTCTGGGCTGTCAAGACTCATAATACTCAAACACCACCTTCACCCTATTAAAACTAGGAAAATGTTCAAATAGGTATGTTGATTTGTAGCAAGAATTTTAACTTGATTTAAAATAAAGAAATGTACCCAAAGAGGATTATATTCTCCTTTCTTCGCTTTAGTTTCCTCAGCTGTAAAATGGAATAACAGTACTAAATGACAGGGTTGTTTTGGTAAGTGTTCAATTAATATTTCCACTTGTTTAAATTATAAAATGTTGATCCATGTAATAATTTTATTAGGGTTTTAAAAATGCTCTTCTTATTTTTATTCATCTTATATTCACAAAGAATAAAAAAAGGTGGGGAACAAAGAAGAGGAATTCCCAGGTCTTAAAATAATACCACCACTAATACCAACAAGGAACACATCTGCCTACATAAAAATGATTCTTAGTTGATAACTGGATAGTCAGAAGAGCAAAGGCAAGAAAAGGCAACAATGTTGTATGACTTGCTCCTATCACTTAAGCATGGGAATAAGCATGGGTGTGCATATACTCTCTCTCACACACACAATTAGGTTTTGCTATCTATCTACAGCTATGTCTCTGTAAGAAAACAAGCTAGGCGAGTTGTGAATATGGCCCTTCTCATTTGAACCTCAAAGATCTAGACTAGGGATTCCAAAGCTTGGTTGGATAACAGAATCACCTGGATCTTTAAAAACTTCCAAAGTCAGGCCACACTTTTGCTCAACTAATTCACAGTCTTGGGTGAGGAGAGTGAAATGGGTGGGGAACACAAATAACAGTTTATGGAAGCCCTCCAAGTGATTCCATTGTGCAGATGCATGTGAGAACCATTTATATTTCAGAAGTAATTTTCAGGTAGGTAACATATTTAGGGGGCTTCCCAGGTGGCTCAGCGGTAAAGACTCCACCTGCCAGTGAAGGAGATGCAGGGGACAAGTATTCAATCCTAGGCTTGGGAAGATCCCCTGGGGGCAGAAATGGCAATGCATTCTAGTAGTTGCCTGGAAAATCCCATGTATAGGGGAGACTGGCAGGATGCAGTCCATAGCATCTTAAAGAGTTGGACATGTCTGAGCATGCGCATACACAGCACCCCTAGATTGATCAAGACAGCAAATTAGGAAGAATTACTTCAGTGGAACTCACCTCCTCTGATGAACACACTAAAAATACATCTACATGTGAAACAATTCTTACCGATAACTAACTGGAAACTGGCTGAAAAGACTCCTCCCATACAATCAAGGTTTTAAGAAAGACCCACATGTAATTGGGTTGACAGGGAAGAAAAGTGATCAGGTCAGGACCTGTGACTCTGGGAGAAGATGGAAAGGAAAAGACAGTGTACACAGAGACCCACCCTGGTGAGTGAGCGGCGAGGGCCACAGACCAGACGCTCCAGTCCTAGGGTCCTACACAGGAGAGACAAGCTCTCTTGCCTGCCTGGAGGGCCACTGGACTAACAAAAGGCCAGTGGGAAGCCTCGACTCTACTCATGAGGAGCACACAAGTGCTGGTTTGCCCACAGGATAGGCATAGAGGTTTCCTGTGACCACCATGGTATGCAGCCCAGACCAAGCCAAACAAACACTCCAGGCCAACATAATCCATGTCACAGGGCTGGCAGCGCTGGATCTTGAGCTGCCACAACTGAGGAGAAAACCTGAGCACAGGACACGGAAGTGACTCAGCCCTGGGGCAATGCCTGAATGAGGCAGCAATGGCCATCACTGGCACTTCCTCAAGCATCAGAAGCAGCCCAAAACTCTGATGATGGTAGCTCCATCTAATTCATGCCCTGCTACATGCTGAGAGTTCATGAGGGCCCAAAGTGCCCTCCATCCAGGACAGGGTCAGTGGAAGATGGGTGGACTGGTCAGCTGTGGGGGACAAAAAAAGACTTGGATCCAAGGCTGCATATGAGCAGAGGAAGTAAAAACAATGGCATCTACACAGGTAGCATGTTAGAGATAGCTCGGACCTCTGTCTGTAGCCAACACAATCTAAGTGCCAGTATGGGTTCCCTTTGCCCCTTCCTTCAGCCCCACCCAGCTCTGGGGCAACAGTCCAATGCAGGGACAGAGGAAGACAAACATTTAAAAGGAACAGAGCCAACTCAGGCCTGACTCTCAGGGTTTCAGCTGCAGCCAACTTGGGATCAGACCCTGCCCCGACAGATGGTGACAGCCACTGAGTAGAGGAGAAGTCTTGTCTAACACTTGGCTCAAGTTTTAGGCCCTCTTATTTAGCCCTGTCACTTATACTTGACAGCACATCCTGAGCAAAGATGTGAATTGTGTCCCACCAAAGGTAATGGGAGCATGCAGTCTGTATAGGGATAGTCCTGCATAAGAATGCTCCTTCAAGACTGCAATAGCTAACTACTTCACCTAAATTCACAGAGGCAGAGAAAGTTAAGCAAAATCAAAATGCAGAGGAACTGGTCTTAAATGAGAGCATAAGAGAAAAAGTCTGAAAAAAAAGAAAAGAAACCAATTAAACAGGAATAAACAATTTAATAGACAAAGAATTCAAAGTATTGATAATGAGAATGTTAACTGAATTAGGGGAAATAATAGATGAACACTGAGAATTTTAACAAGGAACTAGAAGATATTTTTAGAAATCGGAAATAAAGAATAACTGAAATAAAAAACAAATTAGAAGGAATGAACATAAGTGATAAGGAAGATAGAAAAATGAAAATCACCCAACCAGGAAACCAAAAGAGAAACAAACTTTTAAAAATAAGACAATTTAAGAGATTTTTAAAGGAACCAGAGATCAAATTGCCAAAATCCACTGAATCATAGAAAAAACAAGAGAATTCCAGAAAAAACACCTACTTCTCCTCTATTAACTACACCAAAGCTTTTGGCTATGTGGATCACAACAAACTGTGGGAAATTCTTAAGAGATGGGAATACCAAACCACCTTACCTACCTCCTGAGAAACCTGTGCAGGTCAAGAAGCAACAGTTAGAACTGGACATGGACAACAGACTGGTTCCAGATTGGGAAAGGAATATGACAAGCCTGTATATTGTCACCCGGCTTGTTTAACTTATATGCAGAGTACATCATGTGATATACCAGGCTGGATGAACCACAAGCTAGAATCAAGACTTCTGGGGGAAATATCAATATCCTCAGGTAGGCAGATGATACCACTTAAGCAGAAAGAGAAGAGGAATTGAAGAGCCTCTTGATGAAAGTGAAAGAGGAGAGCGAAAAAGCTGGCTTAAAACCCAACATTCAAAAAATGAAGACTATGGCATCCGGTCCCACCACTACATGGCAAATATATGGGAAAACAATGGAAACAGTGACATATTTTATTTTTCTTGGGCTCCAAAATCACTGGAGATGGTGTCTGCAGGCATGAAATTAAAAGACACTTGCGCCTTGGAAGAAAAGCTATGACCAACCTAGACAGCCTATTAAAAAGCAGAAATGCTACTTTGCCAACAAAGGTCCATCTAGTCAAAGCTATGGTTTTTCCAGTACTCATGTATGGATGTGAGAGTTGTACCATAAAGAAAGCTGAGCACTGAAGAACTGATGCTTTTGAACCATGGTGTTTGAGAAGACTCTTGAAAGTCCCTTGGACTGCAAGGAGATCCAACCAGTCAATCCTAAAGGAAATCAATCCTGAATATTCATTGGAAGGACTGAGGCAGAAGCTGAAGCTCCAATACTCTGGCCACCTGATGCAAAGAACTGACTCCTTAGAAAGGACCCTGATGCTGGGGGAAACTGAAGACAGGAGGATAGGGGACAACAGAGGATGAGATGGTTGGATGGCATCACCAACTCAATGGACATGAGTTTGAGCAAGCTCTGGGAGTTGGTGAAGAACAAGGAAGCCAGGCATTAACTGCACCCCATGGGGTCGCAGAGTCCGACACAACAGAGACTGAATTGAACTGAAACATGCCAAAATTCTCTAGAAGGAGAAGAAAATGAGAAGGGAGTTGAAAATGCATTAGCCAAAAATTCCCAGAATCTGAAGAAGGAAAGAGATATCCTGGTACAAGAAGCACTGAGGGTCACAACCAAGATGAACCCAAACAGATTCACACCAAAAAATATAATAATGAAAATGACAAAAGTGAAAGAGAGAATTCTAAAAGGAGCAAGAGCAAAGCAAAGGGTTGTATACAAGGGAATCCTCGAAAGTTTATCAGTTGATTTTTCTGCAAAAACTTTGCAGGATTGTAGAGTGTAGCATGATATATATAAAGTGCTGAAATAGAACACATGCAACCTAGTATATTCTTCTCAGCAAGATTATCATTTATTATCAAAGGAGAGATAACATTCAGACAAACAAAAACTGCAAGGGTTTGTCAACACTAATCCTACCATAAATGTTAAAGGGTCTTCATTGTCTCTGAGTGTGGAGAAGTAAGAATCTATAGGAGAGAATTCGCTGGTAGTCCAGTGTTTTAAGTATTGGCACCTTCACCACTATGAGCAGAAGTTCAATTTCTGTGCAATTAACTAAGGTCCCACAAGCCATACAGTGTGGTCAAGAAAGAAAAAAAAAAAGAATCTATGAGAAAGGGTTAAGCCTCCCAGGAAAGGTAAATATGTAAGGAAGAGTTAAGGGATAAACATTAAGATGCAAAGCATAATATTGAATACACAAAATGTGGGGGAAGGGAGTAAAAACTGTAGATTTTTTAGAATGTGTTTGAACCTAAATAACTTCCAATTTAAAACAAGTAGATGTAGTTATATATCAACATATATGAACCCAAAGTGAACGTGAAAGTGAAGTCGCTCAGTCGTGTCTGACTCTTTGTGACTCCATGGACTGTAGCCCGCCAGGCTCCTGTGTCCATGGGATTCTCCAGACAAGAATACTGGAGTCGGTTGCCATTTCCTTCTCCAGGGAATCTTGCAAACCCAGGTATCGAACCCCAGTCTCCTGCATTGCAGGCAGACGCTTTATCCTCTGAGCCACCAGGGAAGTTGGTAATCACAAAAAAAACACCTATAATAGATACACAAAAACTCAAAAGAAAGAAACACAAATATACTACTAAAAACCATCAAATCACAAAGGTGGAAACAAAGAGAAGAGCTAATAAACAGAAGAATTTTAAACCAACCAGAAAACAAGTAATAAAATGATAATATGTGAATACACATCAATAGTTACTTTAAACATCCATGGACTTAATGCTCCAATCAAAAGACACAGGGCAGCTGACTGAATAAAACTCAAGACCTATTTATATGCTGCCTACAAGAGACATACTTCAGATCTAAAGACACACAGAGTGAAAGGGAGAGGACTGGAAAAATAAATGTCATGCAAATAGAAATGACAAGAAAATGGAGGTAAAAATACTCACATGAGACAAAATAGACCTAAAAACAAAAGCTATAAAAAAAGACAAAGAAGGGCATTATACAATGATAAAGGGATTGATACAAGATAAGGATATTATACTTGTGAAAACAGATGCACTCAATTCAGGAGCACCTACATATATAAAGCAAATACCCACAAATATAAAATGGAAAAATAGATATCAATACAATAATAGTAGGAGACTTTAGCACCCCACTTAATTCAATAGATAGATCATTCCAGACAGAAAATCAACAAAGTACAGTGCTTATATGACACAATAGGCCTACTGAATTTGATAGATACACACAGAACATTCCATCCAAAAGAGCAGAATACATATTTTTTCAAGTGCACACAGAAACTTCCCTAGGAAAGATCACATGCTAGGCTACAAATCAAGTCTCAACAAATTTAAGATGAGAGAAATTATATCGTTTTTTCCAACCACAATGATAAGAAACTAGCAATCAATTACAGAAAGAAAAATGAACTAACACACGAAGACTAAACACCATGCTATGAAAAACTTAGTTAATGAAGAAATCAAAGAGGAAACTAGAAAACACCTTGAGACAAATGAAAATGGAACATAACTTTCAAAAATCTATGGGATGCAGCAAATGCAGTTCTAAGAGGAAAGTTTATAGCAATGGAAGCCTTCCTCAAGAAGCAAGAAAGATATCAAAGGAACACCCTAACCTATCACCTGATAGAACTGAAAAAAGAACAAGCAAAACCCAAAGTTAGAAGGAAGGTAAAAATGAAAATCAGAGAGAAAATAAATAAGGCAAAATAAATAAAAACAAATATAAACAAATTTGGATTTAATTAAACAGAAGCTTTGCAAAGAAAATGAAACTGCTGATAAAACAAAGACAACCTACTGAATGGTAGAAAACACATGCAAATAATATGGCTTTTAACGAGGCTAATATCCAAAACATATGAGAAATTATGGTAAATTCTTTGTCAAAAGAATAAACAACCTAATAAAAAATCAGCAAAAGATTTGAATTTAGAAAATAGACATTTTTCCAAAAAAGATATACAGATGGCCAACACCTACATGAAAAGATGCTCAAAAGTGTTAATTACCAGAAAAATGCAAATATAAAACCTGAGATTATCACTTCACACCTGTCAGAATGGCTATCATCAAAATGACAAACTTCATATGTTGGCAAGAATATGGAGAAAAAGAAACTCTCTTACACTGTTGGTGGTAACATAAATTGGTTCATCTGCCGGGGAATAGAATATGGAGGTGGCTCTAAAGACTAAAAATAGAAAGTACAGAAATACTATATGAATCCAGCAAATTCACTCCTGGCATTTTCGAATAAAACATAATTCAAAAAGATGCATGCACTTCAATGTTCACAGCACTACTATTTATAATAACCAAAATATGAAAGCACCTAAGTGCCCATCAATAGATGAATGTACAGAGAAGATTTCATACACACACACACACACACACACGAATATTACTAAGCTATAAAAAATGAAATTCTACCATTTGCAGTGATGTTAATGTACCTAGAGAATATGCTCAGTGAAATAAATCAGAGAAAGACAAATAATTTATGATATCACTTATATGTAGAACCTAAAATATAAAACAAATGGATATATACATTTTTCATGTCCATCTCTTTGTGACCCCATGGACTACAGCACACCAGGCTTCCCTAGATATATACACAGCAAAATAGAAATAGACTTACAGATATAGAAAACAAACTAATGACTACCAAAGAGGAGAGGGAAGAAGGCAGAGGCAAGACAGAAGTACAGGATTTAGAAATACATACCACCATGTATAAAATAGATAAGAAACATGAATACATTGTACAGTATAGGGAATTATAGCCATTAATTGCAATAATTTGTAAGGAAGTACAATCTATAAAAGTAGCAAATGACTATGCTACTATACATCTGGAACTAATATAATAGTATAACTCAACAATACATCAATAAAAACATTTTTCCCTCCCAATTTTACTGATATAATTGACATATGTCAAGCTTAAGGTGTGTAGTAAGATGGTCTGACCTATGTATATTGTGAAATAATTACCATAATAAGTTTACTTAGCATCCATCACCTCACATAGATACAAAAAAGAAAAGAGTATGAAAGATTCTCATTCTTGAGTGGGAACAAAAATGGTATAACAAGATATTCTCTGGATTTTTGACTTGGATATAATAAATACTTTTTAATGGCACAACTTAACATGGTAAATGGTAGAACTCATGTGTGACATAGTAAACAAAGATAAAAAATACAGATAGTGTTTATTTTATATTTTATTTCAAAATATATATCAGTTCAGTTCAGTTTAGTCGCTCAGTCATGTCCGACTCTTTGCGACCCCATGAACTGCATGCAGCACGCCAGGCCTCCCTGTCCATCACTATCTCCCAGAGTTCACTCATACTCACGTCCATCGAGTCCGTGATGCCGTCCAGCCATCTCATCCTCGGTCATCCCCTTCTCCTCCTGCCCCCAATCCCTCCCAGCATCAGAGTTTTTTCCAATGAGCCAACTCTTCTCATGAGGTGGCCAAAGTATTGGAGTTTCAGCTTTAGCATCATTCCTTCCACAGAAATCCCAGGGTTGATCTCCTTCAGAATGGACTGGTTGGATCTCCTTGCAGTCCAAGGGATTCTCAAGAGTCTTCTCCAACACCACAGTTCAAAAGCATCAATTCTTCGGCGCCCAGACTTCTTCACAGTCCAATTCTCACATCCATACATGACCACAGGAAAAACCATAGCCTTGACTAGATGGACCTTAGTTGGCAAAGTAATGTCTCTGCTTTTGAATATACTATCTAGGTTGCTCATAACTTTTCTTCCAAGGAGTAAGCGTCTTTTAATTACATGGCTGCAGTCACCATCTGTAGTGATTTGGAGCCCAAAAACATAAAGTCTGACACTGTTTCCACTGTTTCCCCATCTATTTCCCATGAAGTGATGGGACCGGATGCCATGATCTTCGTTTTCTAAATGTTGAGCTTTAAGCCAACTTTTTCGCTCTCCTCTTTCACTTTTCATCAAAAGGCTTTTTAGTTCCTCTTCACTTTCTGCCATAAGGGTAGTGTCATCTGCATATCTGAGGTTATTGATATTTCTCCCAGCAATCTTGATTCCAGCTTGTGTTTCTTCCAGTCCAGCGTTTCTCATGATGGACTCTGCATAGAAGTTAAATACGCAGGGTGACAATATACAGCCTTGACATAGTCCTTTTCCTACTTGGGACCAGTCTGTTGTTTCATGTCCAGTTCTAAGTGTTGCTTCCTGGACCTGCATACCGATTTCTCAAGAGGCAGGTCAGGTGGTCTGGTATTCCCATCTCTTTCAGAATATTTTCCATTCATATTTGGTATAAAATACATATATATATATGTATATATGTGTATATATATATATATATATAAAATACATATAAAATATATATGTATTTTATACCAAATATAGACCATATAGCTCCAGTATTTTGGTCATCTGATATGAATAGATGACTCATTGGAAAAGTTCCTGATGCTGGGAAAGATTGAGGGCAGAAGGAGAAGAGGGTGTCAGAGGATGAGATGGCTGGACCACACCACTAATGCAATGAACATGAACTTGGGCCAACTCTGGGAGATGATGAGGGACAGCGAGGCCTGGTGTGCTGCAGTCCATGGTGTCACAGAGTCAGCTATGACTGGGCAATGAACAACTATATATTTATCTACATATAGATACATGTATGGCAAAAATGAACAAGTTTGACCTAGTTAAACTTAAAGTCCATAGCAAAAGAAATCACTGACAAAAAGACAACCTACTGAATGGGAAAGAATACTTGCAAATGATACGACCAATAAAGGCCTAATTTCCAAAATTTATAAATAGCTCATACTATAAATATGTATAAATACATATGTGTATACATACAAATATCCCATCTCCATCAAAAAAGTAATTTTTCTATTTTTTTTATGTCATATCTCTTTTCAGTTGTTCTGTAAACTGAGGAAATAAAACCAAAGGATGAAGCAGGCACAGTCTAGATATTGGCAGAGAAAAAGAACAGCAAGCCCAAAGGCACCAATAATGTCAGTACAGTCGGTTCAGTCACTCAGTCGTGTCTGACTCTTTCCAACTCCATGTACTGTAGCACGCCAGGCCTCCCTGTCCATTACCAACTCCCGGAGTTTACCCAAACTCATGTCCATCGAGTCAATGATGCTATCCAACCATCTCATCTCTGTCGTCCCCTTCTCCTCCTGCCCCCAATCCCTCCCAGCATCAGAGTCTTTTCCAATGAGTCAACTCTTCGCATGAGGTGAACAAAGTATTGGAGTTTCAAATTTAGCATCAGTCCTTCCAAAGAACACCCAGGACTGATCTCCTTTAGGATGGACTGGTTGGATCTCCTTGCAGTCCAAAGGACTCTCAAGAGTCTTCTCCAACACCACAGTTCAAAAGCATCAATTCTTTGGTGCTCAGCTTTGTTTATAGTCCAACTCTCATATCCATACATAAATACTGGAAAAACCATAGCCTTGACTAGACAGACAATTGTTGTAACGTACCCAAAACATCCAGACCCAAAGTATGACCCAAGGTATTTGTTCTTTACTCTCACAATTCGATTTATTCTGTGTCTGTGCCAGTATTAGTACTCTAGTGTTCACTAAACTGTGGAGTCATTAACTGACTCAATTTTAAAATAGTAAGTGCCCTTTTGATCTTTACTAATCACAGAATAAACATACTACTTCCTTTTCTTAAAAGTTAAAGCAATTAGAGGGTGAGAGACAACTTAAAGAGATATTTTCTGAGAATGGAAATCCCAGCTGTAAATGCCATGCTTTGTGACTTCATATACCTGGCTGCCATTAAAACTGTGGGTACTTTTCATTGCAAACTATAATTATCTTATTAAATAACTTACAAAACTGATTGTTATTCAATGATAATGTTTTAACATTGGAAACAGTTATTTCTTTGCAATTTAATATTCAACAGAAGGATGCATGGTTATGCCACACTACAGGTAGGTAACTTTAATTCCAGTTTATATACTTCTGTTTCTGTATTAGATAATATCTAGCCTTTGGGAAAACTGGGGATGTTTAGTCTCTGAACATAAGTTTTTAAATATCTGTAAATATGACATGGCTATAAAGCAACAACAACCAAAGACATGCTTTAAAAATAAAAATTTCATATTAAAAAACTTATATTAAACACACTTTCATTTAGATGTAAAAGAAATGCAAATGCTACCACGTATTTGCAGATTTTTCCTTACCATTTCTCACTTTTTTTTTTTTTTGCCTATTTGTTAGTGTTTGCTTCCTTTAAAATAACATCATCTAGAAAAGCACACATCCTATAGAACCATGGCATCCTCTAAGAATTTCTCAGCATGATAGGTTACTGGTTGGAATTTAGACAATGAGATAAATGCAGATAATTATGAATTGTATTATGAAGCAAAACTGCTTTCAAAAGTATCACTGTTGCTTTAGGACTTCATGTCTACACCACAGTCTGGAGCACTGCAGTTACTCTCAGAGTACCTGGCAGGAAAGCCTTTGGGACTCTGGATGTGTTAAGCTATTGTTTCTGGGCTTTGGCAGTAAGAAATATGATCTGTGCCCCAGGAAAAACACTGAAACCAGAAGACATGGTAATTTAAAGCCCAACCACAAGAAAACAGAAAGTTCAGTTATACATAATTGCACTTCTAGAAGATAAAATCAATACTGACATATTAACAAGTAGTTGTTAAATTAATATTTAATTTGGTTCAACCAGCTACAATTCTAAATAATTTTAAGATTATTTGATAATTTCTATTATTCT
>SJYQ01004371.1:109575-127690 GCA_006410935.1 Redunca redunca | reverse complement strand
GCATTAAAAAAATTTCTTGAAACAAAACTGTTTTCTGGTATCTTTAATGTCCAATTAATGAGTAGATAGCTGGATTTTTTTTTTCTGTCGACTTCTGCCTTTAGTCTGTTGCAATATATTATTTTGTTGAAATATATGAAGAAAATCCAGCCTTCCAAAGACATATAGCTGGGAAAGGGAGCAATTAATAGCTTTCTCAGATAATTATGAATATACTTCTTTCTACGACAACATTCAACATGTGGTAGTTCTTTAAATGTTAGTAGCAGTGGCAAATCTGAAACCACTTCAATGAACTTTCTACAATCTGTTATATTAAAATCCACTGTTTCATCCTAAACTTTGAATGGACCTTTTAGCCATACATGATTTTGATTTTATAGACTCCCTGAAAGGATCTCTGGACTACATTTTGAGAATCACTCCTACAAAATCTCTGAAAAGAATATGAATGCCTTCTTACACCGTTGGTAGGGTTTTAAAATGGTGCAACCACAATGGAAAACAGCATGGAGGTTCCTCAAAAAATTGAAAATTTAACTAGCTTATGATCCAGAAATTTCAACTCTGGGTATTTATCTGAAAAAAAAAAAAAAAAAAAAAAGCACTCTAACTGTAAAATATATATGCACTACAATGTTCAATGAAGCATTATTTAGAGTAGTCAAGATACGGAAGCAAATGAACATTACCCACCAATTGATGACTATCAAGAGATAAGCAAATACAGAAGATGGTATACACACACACACAATGCACTATTACTCAGTCATTAAAAAATGAAATATTGTCACATGTAACAAAATGGCTGGATCTAAAGAGTATAATGTTAAGTGAAATAAGTCAGACAGAAAAGGCCAAACACTGTATGATCTTGCTTATATGCGGAATCTAAAACAAAACAAAATGAAAACAGATTCACAGATACAAATTACAAACTAGTGGCTGCCAAAAGGAAGAGGGGTAGCTAGTGTGCAAATCAAGTGTAGGGGATTAAGAGATACAAACCTCCAATTATGTAATAAGTCACAAGGACGCAATACACAACATAAAGGATATAGACAATAATACTGTAATAACTTTGTATGGGGACAGATGATGTTCGGATTTAACATGGAGATCATTTCATAATGCACATTCATGTCAAATCATCATGTAGTATACCTGAAACTAACATAACACAGCATAATCTGTCAAATATACTTCAATAAACATTTTTAAAGAGTATGAATGAATAAATCTAGCATAGCGACAAAGCAAGATGCAATAATTATACAAAGAACCTTAAAGAAGGGTTCAAGACTTCAGCTAACTTAAATTAGCATTATATGCTTAGCACTATAAACCAGCAAACAGGCCCATCTTGGAGATGCAGCCTTGCAAACTTGGCCAGGAAGAATAGAGTCAGTTGGATTCTAGTCCATTTGCTCCCTTGGCCAAACTGACCCTTTGCAGTGAACAAACTATGCGACTTTACATGGTAGTCCAGGTTACACTGATACACTAGGAGTGGCAATTCACACATAGTAGGGGGAAAAAAGAAGAAGAAATTTGCTCTTCTGAGTTATAACTATTTGAAATAATTCATGATATTCTTCAGCTTTTATTCTTTCACTTCTGGGCATATTCATGACAAGTCTGACAGTTATAAGTTCATGGTCAGTAGAAAATAAGATCAGGTTCAGGTTCCTGCAGAGTGCTTTTATTTCATGATGTGTATTACTAGCACCAGGAAAAGTGCTTACATAGAAAACATTACAAAAGAAGAAAACCTACTTTTAAATCTTATGATTAAGAGCTTTATTTTTTAAAAGTGAGCAATCTCCTTCAGTTAAAAGGTGTAAAAATACAAATTTCTAACCATTTGACTCTGTCTCATAAGAAGCTGCACACCACCCAAAGAAAGCAATATTTCATGAAAATGTAATGAAATGAGAAATTTTAAAATAAAAAACTCTGTAAACACAGAAATAGTTTAATTTTTTTCTTTAAAATGTGATGAGATCACTAATTTTTGCTGGTTTGTATCAACTTAAGAGTATATCAGTAAAGAAGGATATTTATAAATTAATATTCAGCAAAAATGTGTTTCTATCTCATTGCTCTTTAATTATTACACCATGATGTATTCCTTACCAAATTCATAATGCTCTCTTAATCACTTATTTGTCTGCAGTTATAATGTAAATCTGATTCTTAACAACATAACCTACCATCAAGAAAACTGGCTATTTCCTACCCTATCTGGTATCCAGACGGTACAATCCCCAAACCAAGGAAATTGCTAAACATCGGTGTCTTTCAGAGACTTGTGTTATGTGGTAAATATGCAATTTTGCAAAAGACAGGGTTTATAAATGATGACTCATATGTACTGGAGATTACCACTAAGTCTGAGTAGCCATTTAAAATGAATATATTAAAAGCTGGTTATAAGCAGAAAAAATTACTGTATTTGGTACTAATTGCGGTTCTTTTTCCTTTACCACTTTCTGAGCTCATTAGAATCACATGCTATGTGAATCTCTCCCCTGTGGAAATCCTCCCTTATGCAAGTGGTCCCCAACATTTTTGGCACCAAGGATTGGTTCTGTGGAAGACAACCACTCACCTCCTGCTGTGCGGCCCAGTTCTTCACAGGCCACATACTGGTTCCAGTCCATTGCCCGGGGTTCAGAGACCCCAGCCTTATGCTATCAGGTAACCAACTCTAGCTTTCCACTATACCAGTCTGTTATAGGCCTTGAAAGCACACCCTTGCAGCAGAAGTAAAGACAATTTTCATTCCACAGATAAAAATACATTCATGAGCTGAACTGAGTTGCATTTGAGTAAACTATACTCTAGGAATTTGCTAAAATCTTTCCAATAGACATTTTTTGGCCAGTCTTTCAAAACAGATGCAATAACAACATAAACTACATTCCATACCATAATCTGAAAAAATCAATTTTTGGAGTTTTACTGAAAAATGAGCATTAAAAGCGATAATCCAAAAATGTGAACATGAAGCTTAAAACAATTTAAAGATTTCTTTTAATTACAAGTAATGTTTAAATTATAGGTATATAGGTGAGACAAGAAGAAAATCTGATTATGATCCATGCTGCTTCTAATAATGGTAACTTATGAAGTGTTGCATTGCAGTACAGGAAAATGGTGATTGCCTGAACCTCCTTATCTCCAGTTCATTATAGCCCAGTGAGAGTCAAACTCCAGTTGGCCCCAGGTATGTTCAAAATATAGAATACATTCTTCTTTAATCAGAAAATTACATTTCACATCAACTTTGGAATTGTTCAGAGAATCAGAATGAAAATAGCCATATATATATATATATATATAAAATCATTTTCATGTCCACAGAAAGGATTAAGTTATACATTTCATGATCTGTTTACATGGTTCAGAA
Organism: Redunca redunca; assembly: GCA_006410935.1. Lineage (NCBI taxonomy): Eukaryota > Metazoa > Chordata > Mammalia > Artiodactyla > Bovidae > Redunca > Redunca redunca. The sequence goes on along the minus strand of SJYQ01004371.1, from coordinate 124,278 downwards.
AGGAAAATACAGCCAGTGTGAGTCCTACACAGTTTAAAAGCATGCGAGTCTTGCCCAAGAGTTGCAAACACAAGGTTATTCCTCTAGGGGATAAGAGATAGCTCTATTGAACCCACTGAAGTGTCTTAAGCATAACACACCTTTCCTCTAATTACGTGCTCGACAAGAAAACTTATAATGTCATTTTCTGGGAGCAAAAGGATTTATGTATAGTTGTGAATATTTTGATCTCCTAATAAATTAAATCATCAAACTGAAAATTAATAAACTGCTATTCTCATTTCCATTTTCTTTTGAAAGAAGGTATTCACTTGATATTTATACTGAAGACAGATCAAGGATAAAAGAGCAATTCTGGAAAACAAACAAACAAACAAAAAAACCTAGGAACAAAAGGAGCCTTTTTTCTAAGACCACCAGTATATTTTGTTAAATACTATTTAATTTTTATACCACATATTATGTAATTAAAATTATCTATAAGTTAATTTTAATATCAATAATTGTTGCTGATTAACCATTAGGTATCCTACATTGATTCTAATACTTAAAATTATAAAAACCACTGATGCCACAGTAAAGGAATAGAATCATTTGACCTGAAACTTTCCAAATTTGAATTAATGTAAGGTCAGAAGTTGGTAAAGAATCCACCTGCAATGCAGGAGACCCCGCTTCAATTCCTGGGTCGGGAAACTCCGCTGGAGAAGGGATAGGCTACCCACTCCAGTATTCTTGGGCTTTCCTAGTGGCTCAGCTCAAAAAGAATCCACCTGCAATGCAAGAGACACTGGGTTTGATCCCTGGGTTGGGATGATCCCCTGGAGAAGGGAAAGGCTATCTACTCCAGGATTCTGGCTTGGAGAATTCCATGGACTATATAGTCCATGGGGTCACAAAGAGTCGGACACGACTGAGCAACTTTCACTTTACTTCAGACACCAACAGTGGAATTTTGTAAAGACACTAAGAAAAAAAATATGGATATCAAAATACTGTTGAGTCTTAGTATACACTACCTGATAACAAAGAACTTCCTTATTTTGAATATGAGAACAAAGGAGGGATAGTAAATCTGCACTTCAGTTGAATGATCCTCAATGTATAAGGCAATCAAAGGCGTGTGTATATTTATAAAGAATCTTGCATAGTCCTACTGAGTATAAAGTTTTTCTTAAACTGAAATTTCAAGACACTTTATATATTTCAAAGTTGTCACATTTGTCTTTTATATACTTAACGTGTAAATGTCAAGACATGTTTCTGTATATGTGTGTGTCCTTGGTAAAAGATGACTTCAAATCATACCGAGGTTCCACCTAAGAAGTGGCAGTTTTGAAGAATTCCTGCCAAGGAGATGCAAGAATGTTTCACTCCTTCCAATCCTACTAACATTGGATTAGCCAAAAAGTTTGTTCAGGTTACATAAAAACCCAAAGGAACTTTCTGGCCAACCCAGTACCAAAACTGATTCAACTTCAAGAACGGATCAATGAAAATATGAAATGCCATTAAATAATTCATTAGAAAGTTGGTTAGTCAAATATTAGGGAAGTCTTGAATAAAACTACAGGGTGGATAAAGAGAGGACAGGAGAAAATGGGAAGTGGGAGGAAATGCCCATAGTTTCCATAAATGTCCCTCCCAAGTCAAGAGAGCAAATGCTTTTACAATGCTTTGCTCAGATACTATGGCAAATATTCTAGGTATTTCTCTGGGTTATTTCCCCATTACATTAGAAGTCATATTTTTGAAAAGTGTTAACTAATTGAAATATGCTGAAAGCAAAGCTAAAAGTATTTTATAGAACAGAAGTTCTCTATGTGAGGTCTCTGAACCTGTTTCATCAGCAACACCTGGGAACTCAGGAACACAAATTCTCAGGCCCAATCCCAAACCTGATAATTCACAAGATATGGGGGTCGGGACCCAAGAACCCAGGTTTTAACAAGTCATCCAGGTAATTCTCATAAACACAAAGATTGAGAACTGCTGATCTAGACTTTAGTATGGAAAACCACTACAATATTATAAAGTAATTAGCCTCCAGTTAATAAAGTAGACATTTTTTAATTTAAAAAAAAAAAAAAAAAAACAGAGCTTGAAGGTAATAACACCTTGAGGAGAAAGTTAGGTCGAAAAGATCTTTCACTTTGTCACGGCACCAAATAATGCAAACTGTTCTAAAAACGTATAAGTAAAAGGAGAAATTTACCATTAGAAAACATGGAACTACAGACATGAAAGGACTTAAAGGAATTAGTAGATAATTAGATCCATACTTTGAGAAGCTCTGAAATACAATCTACAGCAAATTATTGATTTCACATCTGTAGTTTTGAAGTCTACTTTTGTGGAGCACAGTTATTTTTTTTTTTAAACTGATGTAGAAGAACAGAAGCCAGGAAATTTACTAAACTAAAATTGAGCAGTTAAGTAAAAGAGCATTCACTTGATACTCGAGAATTTACTGCATGTGCTGGATTCCCTATCATATTTAATTCGGTTACTTTATGAAAACCTTTAGCTATTTTATGGATGTGGACTTTATTAGTAATACTGACTATTCTAAACTTGGACAGGGAGATGGAAATATTTCCATTATGCTATTGGAAACCCCTGATCCTGACCTTACTAAAATGAGTAAGAGTGTCATGCACTAGTAACCTGACCTTTAACCTGAACTTTCCTTTGGAGAATTTTGAGATGGACTAAATCAATTGATATGGCCATTGCAATTGAAGGTCCTGTCAAAATTTTAACAGTATTTGAAGGGGGTAATTGGAATTTGAAATGGCCTGTAAGTAACACAGAACTACAGTTTTCAATATACCAGGAATTCAACACATTTAATTTCTTCTTTATACTGTATAACATGAAGCAAGCAAACAAACAAAAACCTTAAAAAGAATTTTCAAGCAGATGCTGAGAGATTCTGCTATTTTGATTCAAATATATTTCTGATGAGTCTTTCATTAATATAAGAAATTAAAAAAAATTTAGATGAGATATAAATGATTTTAAAAAATTAAATTTAACAAATATATCTTGAAGGTTGAACTATTATTTTCCCTCATAATTTCATAATTTGGGTGACCATGGAACACGAGGAAGAGAGTTCTTTTCCCTAGTTCAAAGGAAAAATATTTTATAGAAGACCATAGATAAATACAACCTTTATTTTACATTTGAAAAACAATCAAATTGAAGCTTATGTTCTTTCAATATCAAAATCTAAAATATATATGGACTATATACTGATTTATTCCTGGCCCACAAGGTGCTTTTGATACTGGACAGAAAAACAGAATGCTTTTTAATCAATCTATGTTTTAAATTATACTAATAGGCAGCATATCAGCTGTGAGGTGAGACTACATTGAAAAAGACTGCTTCAGCTTACGGAAAATACCAGCTGTCTCCACTCTGTGAAGATGGATTACCACCTGTCCTGTTATCTTCCATACACAATACAAGGCACGTTGGCCATTTTAACCAGGATAACTGTACCCATATGTTCTCTAATTCTGGTCTGCATGCTGCCTACCATTAAATATTCGTAATGGATCACTGTAAACAAGAGATTAGCATGGAAGACAAGGTGTTTAAGCAGAGTCTAAGCCTCTGTTTTATTACATCTCTTTCCTTGTTCTCAAAACCTTGCATAAGCTATATTTGTGATAATATCATCAACTTTAGCTAACTAGTAAAGCACACATGTGAAAAAAAAAAGAGAGGGTCTTTTTTTCTTTTTAATTTCAACGCATAGTAAGTTCAGGCTACATGTCACAACAAATTAAAACTCAGATCAACATTAAAAAAATACATTAACGTTTAAAATGATCACATACATAACTTGCTAGAAATAACAAAGTTTGCCAGAACTTTTTTTTCCCTTTACTCATCATTTATAAAATATTACCTAATTGAATGTACCTGAAAGAAAATAGTATATAAAAAGAAGTTAAGATATTTAAATATTATAGCTAGGGAAAAAATTACATTTATTTGCAAAATAATATGCATATTTACAATTATATTAGTTCCTTTCCTAAATCTTTAATTAAGAAATAGAGATACATAAATGAATATATATGTCTCCTATGGAATAAACATTAAAAAAAAGGTTTCATTATCAAAGGCATATATGCACTCAGTCAGCCTAATTTGTAACCAACAGTATGTAAAATGCTGAATGATGAGCTACTGAGATCTGTTTTGATGAGTACAGAGCTAACTTGACTTACTGAAATCAAACACAAAGTTGTGGCCCTACAATGTTAACAGTATGCCATAGCCAACTGAACACTGGACAGAACTACAGATCCCCATCAGCTGTTTTGCCTAGAGTTCAACATTTAAGGTTCCGGGTCAATATGATTGAGTCCAATAGATTAATAACCTAAAACAATGCAAAAAAAATCTAAAAATACAGAGTAAAAATATATGTTTAGAATCCCATTGCTTCATCTTAGAGTACCTAGAAAGACAAAATGATCTCAAAATATAATCTCCCTGTTGTAAATAGTCATAAATTCCAGACCTCCTGGAGGTAAATAATAGACTGATACTTGCAAAATGTCTTTTGTCTTACATTGTTTAGTTCTAATTTATAAGTCAAACATTTTATTTCTTTCAAACTAGTGCAAGGTTAGAATTCCTGATTAAACTTTGAAATAAAAAGAACAGGGAGAGGCAAGAAGTGATTAAAGGAACACATTACAAAAGATTTCTTGATTTACAAAACTTTTCTTAAAAGAAAGCAGAAAGCCATTGTAATGGTTAAAGACAGAGCCCTTTTTTGTGTGCAGTTGGGAAGTACTTCTAGAGAGGGTCATATTTCCTTAGGCTAAAGACCAAGAAAACTTAACTGCCCCAGGCCTAGAGCTTTGTAGGGAGAACAATTCATTCATTGAGAGCATTAAGATTCAGTAATCAAAGTATGAGGACAAGGTGTGATTTTCATTTTATCTAAGGACAATTGGCTACCAATTCAAAAGAAACAAATGGCAGTAAAAAAATGGAAACTTTCAAATGGATAATATTTTTAAATGTGGGATCCTTTACTTCTTCAATTTTAAATTTCATTTTTTATAAATCATTGACTATATAATAAGCCAAAAACACTGTTTAACAATTTCCAATACCAAGCATATATTTTAAAAACCTGTTCAAAAATCAGAAAGCATAAAACTATGTTGCATCAAAAATTTTAAAAAGATATAAAGTAGAGAAATTTACCAAATATTTATCATCAACATTCCATAATCAAGAAAACTAATGCAAATTTAAAGGTAACAGAGCCAATTTTTTTAAACACTACTTCACTCATTGCACATAATGAGTTTTGTTGAAAAGTTTACTGTTAGAATGCTCCAAAGAGCCACATGGAGAAGGTATGTATTAATATACACACTTACCCTAAGCCCAATTCACATTCTATTTTTACTCCAATGGACTTCACCAGCTATACTCATTTCCCTGACACTCCTCCAAAAAGAAGAATCTATAATATAAATCAACATCTTTATTGGATGGAACCTGCTAGTTTTTGAACACCAGTTTTAAAAATAAGATAGAATGGCTTACAATCTTGCATTTAATGATACCAATTTACATCTGACTAAAACAGGTAAGGAAGAAGAGAAGGAAATGGCAACCACTCCAGTTTTTTGCCTGAAGAACCCCAGGGACGGAGGAGCCTGTTGGGTGCCATCTATGGTGTCGCACAGAGTCGGACACGACTGACACGACTTAGCAGCAACTTAGCAGCAGAAAAACAGGTAAAAATGGAGAAAATGCATTTTTAAGGTAACACAGAATCCCAGGGACAGGGGAGCCTGGTGGGCTGCCATCTATGGGGTCACACAGAGTCAGACACGACTGAAGTGACTTAGCAGCAGCAGCAACAGCAGCTAAATAAGGTAATTTTTTTTATCAAAGGTGTTTTACTACTTCTGCACAGCAAAGGAAATTGTAAGCAAGACAAAAAACAATGCTTAGAATGGAAGAAAATATTTGCAAACAAAGAAACTGACAAGGGATTAATCTCCAAAATATACAAATAGCTCATGCAGCTCAATAAGAAAAAACAAACAAAAAATGGACAGAAGACTTAAACAGATATTTCTCCCAAAAAGACATACAGATGGCCAACAAACACATGAAAAGATCAACATCACTTATTATTGCTGTTGCTATTTAGTCAATAAGTCTTGTTTGACTCTTTTTGAGACCCCATGGACTACAGCCCGCCAGACTCTTCTGTCCATGGTATTTCAAAGGCAAGAATAATGCAGTAGGTTGCCATTTCCTTCTCCAGAGGATCTTCCCAACCCAGGAATCCTACCCGCATCTTCTGCATTGGCAGGTGGATTCTTTACTACTGAGCCACCAGGGGCTCAGTAGTTCTCTGTAGCACCCACTATGGAGAACAGGATGGAGATTCTTTAAAAAAAATAAAAATAGAACTACCATATGATCCATCAATCTCACTCCTGGGCATATACCCAGAGCAAATCATAATTTAAAAATATACATGCACCCCAAATATATAATCCTCCCTGGTGGCTCAGAGGGTAAAGGGAAGACCTGTAATGAGGGAGACTTGGGTTTGATCCCTGTGTTGGAAAGATCTCCTGGAGAAGGAAATGGCAACCCACTCTGGTACTTTTGCCTGGAAAATTCCCTGGACTAAGAAGCCTAGAAGGCAATGGTCCATGTGGTCGCAAAGAGTTGAACACAACTGAGCGACTTCACTTTCACTTTCATCCCAAATATTCACTGCAACACTATTTACCAACAGCAAGGACACAGAAGCAACCTCAACATCCACCATCAGAGAAACGGATAAGGAAGAGGTGGAATACATATACAGTGGAACATTAGCCATAAAAAGGAACAAAACTGAATCATTTGTAGAGACATGGATTGACCTACAGACTGTCATACGTAGTGAAGTCAGAAAGAGGAAAAAAATTAGCACATATATGTAGAACCTAGAAAAATGGTATAGATGTACCTATTTGCAAAGCAGAAACAGTGACAGAGATGTACAAAACAGATGAATGGATACCAAGGGGAAAACAGGGAGGAATGGAATGGGAGATTGGGATTGACTCATATACACCATTATGTAGACAACTGATAACTAATGAGAACAGACTGCGTAGCACAGGGAACTCTTACTCAGTGTTTTGTGGTGACATAAATGGGGAGGAAATCCAAGGAAGAGGGGCTGATTTACTTTGCTGTACAGCAGAAACTAACATAACATTGTAAAGCAGCAATAATTCAATTTTTTAAAAAAGCCTCTTGTATCAGCTTTCTGACGCTTTTGAACTGTGGTGTTGGAGAAGACTCCTGAGAGTCCCTTGGACTGCAAGACAATCCAGCTACTCCCTCCCAAAGGAGATCAGTCCTGGGTGTCCATTGGAAGGACTGATGTTGAAGCTGAAACTCCAATATTTTGGCCACCTGATGCGAAGAGCTGACTCATTTGAAAAGACACTGATGCTGGGAAAGATTGAAGGCAGAAGAAGGGGATGACAGAGAATGAGATGGTTGGGTGGCATCACTGACTCAATGGACATGAGTTTGAGTAAACTCCGGGACTTGGTGATGGACAGGGAGGCCTGGCGTGCTGCAGTCCTTGAGGTCGCAAAGAGTCACACACGACTGAGCAACTGAACTGAAGTGAACTCAGTCATCCGCTCTACATGAAAGTGCTTTCTCTTAAAGGATTAGCACTTGCAAACGCACATATCCCCTTTTTTCATTACCTTTATTGGATGTTTATTAAAACAAAAAGACAAAAAGAGTGGCAAACTGAGAGGACAGAAGGGATATAGAAAATATATGTCTCACCATCTCACATGGCATGATTAATTAAAAAAAAAAAAAATGACCATCATCTCTCTAACAAGGTCAAAATGAGCCTTTACTCTCTGGGCTCCTGGAAACATAATGCTAAAAAATATACAANGTGAAAAACTGGAAGCCTATCATAAGCAATTTTAACTATGAGTATAGGATTATAATAACTGAATTTACAATTTATAATCTAGTTAAATACTATTTTCTAGGAATTATTAATCAGTTTAATTAGAGTCTAGAGAGACATTACCAGATAAGTTCTTTTTTTTTAAGAAAAAACAAAAAAATCCTAGATGATACACTTAAAGAGTTTAGGACCATCTTCTTTGAACTAGTCAGGACAGGAAAACTTCCACTGTTTATTATATAAGCATTCATAGTGAAGAGGAACTAATGAGCCTCTCGGTGAGCATCAAAGAGGAGAGTAAAAAAGCTGGTTAAAACCCAACATCCAAAAAACGAACCTCATGGCATCCAATTCCATCACTTCACGGCAAATAGATGGGGATAAGTGGAAACAGTGATAGATTTTATTTTATTGGTTCCAAAATCACTGAGGACAGTGAGTGTAGCCACGAAATTAAAAGATGCTTGCTCCTAGGAAAGAGAGTTATAACAAACCTAGACAGCATATTAAAAAGCAAAGACATCAATTTGCTGACAAAGGTCCATAAAGTCAAACCTATGGTTTTTCCAGTACTTATGTATGGACGTGAGACTTGGACCATAAAGAAGACTAAGAGCTGAATAACTGATGCTTTTAAAGTGTTGTGCTGGAGAAGACTCTTGAGAGTCCCTTGGGCAACAAGGAAATCAAACCAGTCAATCCTAAAGGAAATCAACCCTGAAAATTCACTGGAAGGTCTGATGCTGAAGTTCCAGTACTTTGACTACCTCGTGTGAAGAGCTGATCTTTGGAAAAGACCTTGATGCTGGGAAAGACTAAGGGCAGGGGAAGAAGGGGGCAACAGAGGCTGAGATGGTAGATGATATTACCAACACAATGCACATGAGTTTTGGAAACTGTGAGCAGTGAAGGAGAGAAAAGACGTGCCTGTTGCAGTTCACGGGATCACAAAGATTAGGGCAGGACTTTGCAACTGAACAACAACAAAGAGTAGAAGAGTGACTTAAGCATTAGAAAACCAGATAAGAAGACTAAAATCAAAAAATTTTGTCATGAACTCTGAGGCTGTATCATTAAATACTCACATTCCCATTTAACAATGACTAATATCAGTATAGGCAGCACACTCTCTTATACATGGCTATTCACTTACTTTAAAAATAATCTGAAATATTCTGTATTAATATCACCTCAGAAAAACACAAATATTTCTTAAAAACTAGATTAAGCTAAATTACACAAATTTAGGCTATTCATTTTTCCTTTGATACCATATTAAACATAAATGTAACTTATTGAAGGTGGTAAATTAATTTGTTTTTAATCTAGAAACATAAATCATTTTATAAAATCTCAATTTCCATCATTACTCTTCATATAAAATACAGAAAAAAAGATGCTATATTTAAGGAATGACTGTCAAAACTCCACTCTCAAGAAGTTCTTAGTCATCTTGAAGATGCAAACAGGGCTTGGCATAAACTGAGATCATATCCCGGTAAGATAATTTCTCTGGGGCCATATCATTCACTCAGCTTTGAAGGATTTATCTTAGACAGAGTCAGCTGGCCTATTAACAATTCTTATTCAAAGAATCTAAACACAAAAGCAAGCAAAAAGGAAATAACTGGAGGTTTTTCAACCCCAGCTCTCAGCTTCCATTCAGAAAATATCTTCCTTCTTTTATCTTTTCCTATGTAAGCTTTTATCAATATTGTTTAAGAATAGCAACTACTAGAAGAGCCTAAAGTGTCATATAATTGATTTCTATACTTCTTGAGTACATAGTATAGTTCTATACCATCCATAGCCTTTCAGTATACATTAATTGATGCTGAATATTTGATAATAAATTAAATAATAAAGCATAATACTGTAGGCAGCAAAACCAGTTGGTAGTAGATTTTTTAATCAACTATTAAAGAACATTTATAATTATAAGTAAACAATTTATGGAAAAATTACAACACAATTCTAATTTATTCTTTCTCTCCTATAAGATTAGACTGTGTTCATGACATTTACATCTATAAATGGAAAAGAAATCTGTAAATGGAAATTACATCTATAAATGGAAAAAAACATTTTACAGAGAGAGAAATATTTAAATATTTTGGAATGCTATGGTCCATAAAAAAGTCAAGAGTATTAAGTGTGATGAGAGAAATAGGAGAAAACTAACCATGATGGAAGAGCAGCATGAGAAAGTTTAATAACTAGAAAAAATTCTCACATGGAAAATATAATAACTTTTGTTCAATTTAGAGAACACAAATTAGCTATACATTTTAAAGAACTATTTGACACTTTTTTCAGTTAAAGATGAATCATCCTTCCTTATTTGGCAATTTTTATATTTTGTTTCATGTTAAGTTGCAGCAATCTTTCCTAACTCAGTGTTTCCTTATTCTTCAGAATATTAAAAAAAAAAAAATCACCAGGTACTCTGTGGTAGGGCAGCCAAAAGAAATAAATTATCAGCTCAATTAGATTCTGGCTTCTTTTCTCAAACTTTCCAAGTTCAGACTATTACACTATTCAGAGGAAACTTCTCGGCTGCCTTCCCAGGTGCCAGAAGTTCTGGTCTATCTGTGAAGCTGAGTAAGCTGAGTGCAATTCATACATCCATTCTTCATACTTTAAGAAACCTCTTACAAAAAAAAAAAAAATGCTCACAGATATTGGTAGCCTACCATATAAAACACTCTGATGTGAAAAAATAAGGCATCTGGCAATTATCCTAATCTGAGTGCTTACTTAATTCTCCACCACAGGTTTCTGCAAACAATTTATTGCTCCTTTCTTGTGGTTCTTACTGGGGCAAAGGAACAGCATCACATTGACATGATTTTTCATATGCTTACAAATACTTTACCCATTTTAGTTCAAAGTTCAGGGATATAATGACAATGTCACCTCTAAAAGTGTTATATGAAAGTGAAATATGACTTCTGTCCTAAACATAGATATATCAATTTGTGTTTGGTTTTCTCAGTGGCTATCACAACTGACTGTCAGGAAGTCATGGTTCCTGAACTTCATACAGTCTCCAGTGAACCCTCAGAAATGGAGCTTCTGTGGGTCCCCTGAACAGGGGAACTCACACATTTATTGGATCAGACAGTGCAAAGTGGGACTGAAAAGTTAGGATTTTTTTATATCACGGAAACTAAGCCAGTGATGACTTACTCATGTTTTAAGCTGAAAAACTGTGTTGACTTTGACAACGTAAAACAACATGATTAAGAGAAATTAAGTAGAATCTAAATACACAATGGCTCTAACAGAAAGCTGAACATATCACAAGAACAAACTCACCAAAACACGAGAAAGGGAAATTGTATGTATTCACAATGTAAGCCAACTGAAGCTTTATTGCTTTCTAGATATTTCTAGTGAACGTCGTATCAACTTGTAGGCTTTAAAAGATTACCTATGCCATGTCAGAAGATCCCAAATATTGATGTCATAGACATACTGACCATGTTCTTTAATGAGTCATGTTAATTAATGGTCTTTATCCAAAGGCACTCTGTCCTTACATCAGAGAATAAACTGAAAAAGGCAAGTTGATAGGGGGCAAATTTTGGGGCCAATTAAAGGACATATAAAGGCAAAAATAAGGGGGGGTGAAATAGCTACTGATATACCTCTCTTTTTAGCCAATCTCAAATTTTATTGGAGAAGTCTATTTTTTGTTTATTTTTGAATATATTAATTCCATGATATATNCTATTACTGAATGTAGATTAAGGAAACAAAGAAAAATTATAATTTGAAAATTGTGTATATAAGAAATTACAACTTATTGGCAGTCGTCTTAGCAGTTATTTTTCAAAGGAAATCATATATATAGATATATATCAAGATCTGTCATTATTTTTTTGAGAAGGTAATTGTCTCATGTGCAAAATAAACCTGTCTTTAACTTTCACATTAATGATTAAGAATTTCCCATGACTAGGGAGTTTCATTAAGTGTTAGAAGCAAAATAACATAAAGACCATAACATGAGCAAAGTTATTTAAACTACCTATGCCTCAGTTTCATCATCTGGAAAGTGAGGATAATAATTATGCCTACTTCACTGAGTTTTGGTGAGGATTAAATAAATTAATAAAGAATCTGATAAGCATGCAGAAGCATTGGTTATCATTACAAATAACATGGCCTTTCACCTCAACTTCTCCCTCAACTTTAAAAACTTTAGATTGTATTCTATAATAAGGCTTTACTAAGGACTAATTTATCCCACTAAGTTAAATATAAAATAGAAATAAAAGAATATTTTAGCTTAAATATTAAAATCTGATATTATTCTTTTCTCAGTTGTTTAGAATTTCAGTAATGATGTTCCACATAGACAAACAAATTATCCATAGCTAAGTACTCTCTATACAGTGCTTAAAAAGCTTCCAAACAGCCAGGAATGTACTTGCACAGTTTGATTAGCCCCTTATGTGAGATAAATGAGCAGTTTTTGTAAACACCAAATGTGATACAAGTCATTTTGAAAGAAGAGATTATCTGTTGGACAATATATATCCCAAATGTAATGTCTCTGAAATAATAGTTTCTTTTTTTTACAAAATGAGTATCTTTTTAAAAGTGAGTATTTTAAGATGATACAAGGATAAAAAGATAAAGGTTATAAGTGGCAGGATACAAATGGGTATGTTTACACAAAAAAATTTATAACAGTTCACTGGCACAAAAGCACACTTTGAACAGGGAACAAAATCTGGCATAAACGATTATATCTGTCAAACAACTATAATGTAAAGAAAAGACACAACACATATAAAAGAACAGGATTAACCATGTAGTGAATTAAATATATAAAAAGCAGACTAGGTTTCCATGAGACTAAAGACATGTAAGGTTAGTCATTAGAATAAATGCTGTAAGAATACAATCCAAAAAACTAAGGCTAAACTTGTTCTTCAAAAATAAGGACCCCAAAATAATCTCTTACAGTTTCCCCACCCCATCATCAAGCAGAAATGTCTGGGAAGATCATGGAGGAAAGCACTTTCTAGAAGCAGGCTTCACCATAGCCACATACCTAATAAAGGCCTATACACACTCTCCAATTGGCCCTAGACATACCAGTCCATATCAGTACAATCAAAAACTGGAAAACATTGTCAAAAATGCACAAATTCTAATGAAAAGAATAATTTTAAAGAAAAGATCATAGAAATGGTCTTCAGAGCTAACTAAATTTAAATCCCTCTCCCTCTCTTCTGGCTTTCCCTCTCCTCTCTGTTTATAGAATCACTGCATTGCTTTCTCTCAGGTATTAAGATTGTTCAGTTTTGATAAAGCATTAGAAGTATCAGATGTTCTAAAGATATCATTGATTACTTAATAAAGATAACTACCTCTCATCTGTACAATGCCTATCTCTGACCATTTCAAATTACTTTCCAATAGTGACCAATTACATAATTATTATGTTAGACAGTAAGGAGCGTTGCCTATTTGCAGATAAGAAAATTAAGTCAGAATGGTTAAGAGGCATTATCAAGTCCTTAATGGCTTTTCAGGTGGCACAGTGGTAAAGAATTTGCCTGCCAACCCAGGAGAAGCAAGAGACAAGGTTTTGGTTCCTGGCTTAAGAAGGTCTCCTGGAAAAGGAAATGGCAACCTGCTCCAGTATTCTTGCCTGGAAAATTCCATGGACAGAGGAGCCTGGTAGGTTATAATCCATAAGGTCACAAAGAATAGGACATGACTGAGCTCATGAGGTCCTTAGAGAAGTCCCAGAAAATCAATGGCAAGCATTAATATAACAGAACAGTCATACAACAAATATTTTGGAACTTTTTCTGTATCAGGCTCTATTCTAGTTAGCTCAGAGTGATAAGGTCCTTGTCCTTCTGTAATGGATATTGCTGGAAGGAAAATCAAAGGTAAACAATTATATACCATTATTCAAATGACCCCAGCCCTCTTTTGTTATTTGTTTTCATTGTAAGTCATTTACTGCTAAAATTGAAAAGAACCTATTAAGAACCCCCCTTCCCCAGGGGATGTACACAGAACTGTAAGTTATCAATGGATTCCAAAAACTTGAGCTGAATTGGAAAACAAGGTTTTAGAGATATGTGTAACCCTACTCTAAAGCAGTCCCTTCTGTATAAAATCTAAAGCCTATTGGGGAGAAAAGATACTGAGATTTCAAGGAAGAGGAGGAGACTGATCATACTCCTTGTTCCAGAAGTTAATCCTCCCTCAAGCCACCTTTCCTACTTATCAACTCAAGCTGACTAAGAAATAGATCCCTCAGGGAAGTCCTTTGCCCTGTCATCTACATGAGTATCAGCAGTTCAGAGCTTTCATTGTGAGTTGATTGCCCATGTTCCTCAACATAACCACAAGTACATTAACTAATTGATGAAAAATAGCCCCTTTCAAGAGGACTTGACCTGTGGAATCAGTGACCTATATTTCAAATTGGCAAATATTTATAACATATTCTCGAAGTAACATTATAGAAATATGATCTGAACTCAAGAAACCAATAGAATGACTTCTAAATTTAATCAATTCTGATACTGAGTTAAAAAAATATATATATATGTAAATATATTTATATGTGTATATATATATGCTTTATTATATATACACATATATATATATATAAAATTATATATCTCAATAAATGGTAGCTTTTGGAGAATAAAACAGAGAGAGAC
>SJYQ01004371.1:88223-109280 GCA_006410935.1 Redunca redunca | reverse complement strand
TGGGGAAGAATTCTATGTGATTATGCCTTTTAAATGATGTTTAAGCAATGTTGATTATTAAAACTAACTTTGGGATAAAATGTTATACTATATACTTACCTATAAATGTTACTGTGAAGTTATCTAACAGTTTAGAGGGATAATGATGCTTATTTCTGTTGAGGTATATCCATACATATTTCTTTTGAATACCCATATATAATATCTTCTATTAGTATAAACTCTAAAAACAACTTCACTCTATTTATGACACATTAAATCTATAGTCCAAGATATTGATCAGAATACCATGCTAAATAAACTAATGCTATACTTGAAGTTTTTCCAGAAAAAATTAGCTAAGATATGCAATCATAGACCTGACCTATCAGTACAGTAGAAAAAAATTATTTGTTCCTAAATACCAGACCACCTGACCTACCTCTTGAGAAATTTGTGTGCAGGTCAGGAAGCAACAGTTAGAACTGGACATGGAACAAAAGACTGGTTCCAAATAGGAAAAGGAGTACATCAAGGCTGTATGTTGTCACCCTGCTTATTTAATTTATATATCATGAGAAACACTGGGCTGGAAGAAGCAAAAGCTGGAATCAAGATTGCTGGGAGAAATATCAGAAACCTCAGATATGCAGATGACACCACCCTTATGGCAGAAAGTGAAGAGGAACTAAAGAGCCTCTTGATGAAAGTGAAAGAGGAGAGTGAAAAAGTTGGCTTAAAGCTCAGCATTCAGAAAACTAAGATCATGGCATCTGGTCCCATCACTTCATGTGAAATAGATGGGGAAACAGTGGAAACAGTGTCAGACTTTATTTTGGGGGGCTCCAAACTCACTGCAGATGGTGACTGCAGCCATGAAATTAAAAGACGCTTATTCCTTGGAAGGAAAGTTATGACCAACCTAGACAGCATATCAAAAGCAGAGACATTACTTTGCCAACAAAGGTCTGTCTATTCAAGGCTATGGTTTTTCCAGTGGTCATATACGGATAAAAGAGTTGAACTAATAAAGAAAACTGAGCGCCAAAGAATTGATGCTTTTGAACTGTGGTGCTGGAGAAGACTCTTTAGAGTCCCTTGGACTGCAAGGAGATCCAACCAGTCCATCCTAAAGGAGATCAGTCCTGAGCGTTCATTGGAAGGACTGATGTTGAAGCTGAAACTCCAAAACTTTGGTACCTGATGCGAAGAGCTGACTCAGCTGGGAAAGATTGTTGGACATGACTGAGCGACTGAACTGAACTAAACTGAAACAAGAAGAAGAAGATTCTCAAAGCACACTAAGTACCAAAAAAAAGATAATTTATGCAATCTCTCATTTCTACTGGGGAAACAAAAATGCCAAATTGTTCATTAGCACCTTCAAATACAAGAAAGAAAACATTTTTTCCCATGGTTTTCAGTTGGAGGAGATCATTGTATAGAATTTTTTACTGAAAGAAATTCAGTAAAAACACACCCTTTGTGACTAGTGACAGGCACTACAAGTTACACACAGTGCTTAAAATTAAGTGGGAAACACAGACAAGTAAACATTTAATTACAATCTGGGACTTACATGCTGTGATCAAGGAATACAAGAGATGGGGGGAGAAGCGGGATATACAGAAAAGAAGGCTCTGGAGGAAGTCATGACTCTGCTGGGCTCTGAAGCAATAAATAGCTTTTGGCAGATCAAAGGGAAGGGGGTAGGAGAGCGTAAACTCTAGGCTACCATACCAGGATCACACAAATCCTTGCAAGTCATTTTAAAGAGTTTAGATTTTAGGAGCTATTGAGAATCTCTGAGTGAACAATCAAGACAGAAAGATCGGATTTTTACTTGTAAAGAGGTATTACCATTATTGGGTGAGAAATGATAGTGATGCTAATTAGAAAACTAGTAAAGGGGTTGGAGATAAGTGGGGAAACTAAAAGTATCCAGGAAGAAACATCAGGAAGACTAGATGATCAACCGATGTGATGGAAACAAAAGAAGCAGGAATTGATCTCAGGTTTCTGATCTGGCCAGTTGGATAGATGGCAGGGGGGTGTCACTGTCATAGTTAGGAAATCATAAGAGGAAAGGCAGGGAGAGAAAGGAAGATGAAGAGTCTCTTTCTGGATATTGAACAGGAGGTAAGAACAGGGCCTCCAAACGGAGCTGAGTGTAGGGGCTGCCTAGAGAGAACAGAACAGGAATGAAACAGGACAACTCTGACAACTGAGTCCAAGAAGGAAGGTGTGGTCATCCAGGGTAGGCCACAGAGCAAAATCCTCTTGGAATATGAACATTTCAGGAAGAACCAGATAAATAAAAAGCAAATCCACAGCATTTGCATGGTAGACCTTGCTAGCTGCCTATTAAATATCCAATCTCTGATTCTTCCTTCAACAAAAGACCAGATTCTCTTTGGAGAAGAAATGAGCCCACTAAAAACACATCTCTCCATGCAACTTTGAAACGAAGGGTGGCCACCGAACATCATTTGAGCCAATGAGATATAATCAAATTCTAGTTGGGTGAGACTTCCAGGAAATTTATTATTTTTCTAAAAAAAAATAAAAATAGGCTAATGATGTTTTACATTCCTCCTTCAAGGATAGCACAGAGAGGTGACACTGAGAGGTGCCGCGAGTTCCCTTACAACCACAAGAAAACGTTACATACTAAGGATGGCAAAACAGAAAATAATCAAAGGAAGCTGGATTCTTGGTGGTCCCTTGGAGTCATCATTCTTTTATACTTTCTCTCTGCAGCTGTCCTCCAGAATCAAATTAAACCTATTTGACTAAATTGTCTGATTTCGGTTACATGAAGTAGGATACAATCCTCATCTAGCTGGGTGCCATGAAATTCTGGGAAAGAGAATATTTCACAAAGAAGGTCAACTGTGTCAAATGGCTGTAAGAGGTAAATTATATCCATAATAGACGGCAAAGTTTAGAAAGTTGAGGTCAAGGCTATTAAGAGTAACAGGATATTAGTGAGAGAGAAGGGTAGGGAAGGCCACACACTGTGTTCAGCATCTCTTTGCAAAGTTTGGGCAGAGTACCATATTTAAATTGCTTGTTTGGAATACTGAATGGATCCTTGTTGGAGCCTTCGACATGCTGATACAGGAGAAGAAAACATCTCTAGACACAAAATGGAAGCAATAGTATATCACATTCTTATTCTGATGATCTTAAAATAAGTTCATGAAGATGACCACACACCTGAGTCTGAGATACACACTTCTGAAACTGTACATCCTCCCACAAAGTACCAAATATTTGTGGTACAAACATTTATCTAAAATGTTTACTATGAAAAGAATTTTTTTCTGAAAACATATTTTGACAGTTCATTTAAATGTGGGAATCACAAAAATTTAGATCCCCTACTTGTGTTTGACATCATTAATATTTTAAACATTTGGAGGTCTTAGAGAAAAAGATGTGTTTGTAGATGTATTTTCCAA
Organism: Redunca redunca; assembly: GCA_006410935.1. Taxonomy (NCBI): domain Eukaryota; kingdom Metazoa; phylum Chordata; class Mammalia; order Artiodactyla; family Bovidae; genus Redunca; species Redunca redunca. The sequence continues at coordinate 105,837 of SJYQ01004371.1, read as the reverse complement.
ATTATTTTATAACAGCTCTTAGAAATAATTCACTGGAATGTATTTTGAGAAAGGCCACAATAAAATATTTAAATATTAACCATGCCAATAACAATAGCTTTACAAACCCTCAAATATACACTGTCATAAAGACATACTGTATACTGTTGATATATAAAAAATACTTGTCATTTAACAAATACTTCTGTGGATTTCAAATATACTTGTGTATACGATAACTGCCTCAGGGAACAAAAAGCTTTTGTTAAATGTACCCATATATGCTATTAGGTTTTCAGAATCCCCTTTTCTGAAATCAAGAGATACATGCTTTGGGACCATAGGAACGGAAGAAGGAAGCCCAATAATGTGTCTGGCACAGTAAATAGCACATGCAATGAAATCTACCATTCACATACTGCTTGCTATTCACCAGACAGTTCGAAGCACATTATGTATATTAACTTAATCCTCTCCAAAGCTCTGTAAAGTAAGTAGAATAATATACCCACTTTACAGGTGAGAGAATTAGACTACAGAAAGGCTAAGTAACTTCACCAAGGCCAGACAGCTATGCTAAGTAATCACTTATGGAATGTGTAGGGAACAAAATTTATTTTAACTGGACAAATTTAATCACATCTAACTATGAAGAGTTTCCAGAATGCATTCTATGGATAAGAGCCATGGGGCTAATAGCTAAGAGAACCCCTGATATGAAAAGAACACAAACTCTTCTTAGAACAGGTCATAAGAAATGTACTGTTATTCACCTGGAGCTGATGATCAAAATTTTAAATGAGATTGAAGAATCATAACCAACACAGTCCAGAAAGAACCTATTTCATGGGAAACCACAGAGAGACCTAAGTGATCATTACTTTTTCAAAAGAATTGACTTTATTGCTTACGAATGTCAGGAAGCCTAATCACAGAATTCTAAGATCATTCAAATTTTAGGCTTTGATTATTTAGACAAAAGGTGAGAGAAACAGGGGAAAAGGTAACTATCAGCAGAATCTCAATCCACTGGTCATAGAACATTTCCTCCTCTCCTGTGGAATTCTGGTTCACTACTGCTTTCTTTCTTGATGTGGACCCAAAGAAAATATATTACAATCATATTTTCTAAGAATTTCCTTAAACACGATTCAATAAGGTGACAACCTGTCCTACACTTCTATTTTAGAGCTAAGGGAAATGATTTGGATGAGGATGACAAGTGCTGAATTATACGATCAAAATGTTCTATATGTTCTTCTACATCAAACACAGGCTCCTAATCCATTTTCTAGTGTCAGACTGACATAAGACTCTAATAAAAGGGGAACTTAATGTGACTCAGTACACATAAAGTACAGTATTATCTAGTGAAGAGATACAGGGTGATGGAGAATATTGAGGCAAAATATAAACCCTTTGTGGGGGTGCTTTTTCTCACTTTCTTTTTAACTTTCTAGCTTTCACTCTAAGTTTTACTCCATCATTCACTAGAGAAGATTAAAAATGTCCCCATTCAGGCATACTAAATAACTTGGTCATAAACTTTTATATCTCTTGACAAGTGTAAAAGGTCACAAGCTCTATAAAAACTTCAACGTAAACCTTGGCTTAAAAACGACATAACTGAGAATATTACTAAAGCTACAATTTCCACTTTGGATATTAAGAGACTGATTAGAAACTGTTTTATTATACCCAGAAACCTAAATTAAATATCAGATGCACTTTACTAAAAATTCAGTTCAGTTCAGTTGCTCATTCATGTCCAACTCTGCAACACCATGGACTACAGCACACCAGGCCTCCCTATCCTTCACCAACTCCAAGAACTTACTCAAACTCATGTTCATCGAGTCAGTGATTCCATCCAACCATCGCATCCTCTCTCGTCCCCTTCTCCTCCTGCCTTCAATCTTTCCCAGCATCACGGTCTTTTCAAATGACTCAGCTTTTCACATCAGGTGGCCAAAGTATTGGAGTTTCAGCTTCAACATCAGTCCTTCCAATGAATATTGAATATTCATTGGAATCTCCTTTAGGATTGACTGATTTGATTTTGCAGTCCAAGGGACTCTAAAGAGTCTTCTCCAACATGACAATTCAAAAGCATCAATTCTTCGGTGCTCAGCTTTCTTTATAGTCCAACTCTCACTGAAAATGACTACTAGAAAAACCATAGCTTTGACTAGAAGGACAAATTAGGCCCCACTTAATAATGATCTTCAAACATAAAAGCTGCTGTAATTTAAAAATGGCTTTTCTGTTATTTACCATGCAAGATGAAAAGAAAGTCATGCTGCAGAACTTAAGTAAATTAAAGTAATAACTTTGCGTTAACATATGCTGATGCATATAAAGGATACTGATGCTCAGGGAGAGATAATCTTTGGTTCTGAATCTCTTTTAACACAACAAATGATCTTCAGGTGATTTCAACTAAAAGTCAGAAGGACAGATTAAATGATTTCCAATTGACTCTTCCAGCACAATTGCATTCTTATTAATAAAACCTAGTTTGGTTTATTTTACTGTTTTCAATCTAGAAAAGTGAAGTAAGGAATCTGGAATTTCACTTGTGGATCAGCCTTCCATGAATTCACTTATAAACATCTAGGATACATTTCATATATTACCTTTCTTGATAAAAATGGTATGGATATTAATAAAGGTTTGAGTACCTTCTTCTCTGCTTAACATTCTACTATCTGTAAATATTCATATGGAGGAAACCATTTTTCCTTATTCATCCAGGCAAATGGATTTCTCTGCTCTTCCAAGCTTATCCCTACCCTAGTACCCACCCCACGCCAGGTAATTAAAAGACGCTTACTCCTTGGAAGAAAAGTTATGACCAACCTAGACAGCATATTCAAAAGCAGAGACATTACTTTTCCAACAAAGGTCCACCTAGTCAAGGCTATAATTTTTCCAGTAGTCACGTATGGATGTGAGAGTGGGACTGTGAAGAAAGCTGAGCGCTGAAGAATTGATGCTTTTGAACTGTGGTGTTGGAGGACTCTTTAGAGTCCCTTGGACTGCAAGGAGATCCAACCAGTCCTTTCTAGAGGAGATCAGTCCTGGGTGTTCTTTGGAAGGAATGATGCTAAAGCTGAAACTCCAGTACTTTGGCCACCTCATGCAAAGAGTTGAATCATTGGAAAAGACTCTGATGCTGGGAGTGATTGGGGGCAGGAGGAAAAGGGGACTACGGAGGATGAGATGGCTGGATGGCATCACCAACTCGATGGACGTGAGTCTGAATAAACTCTGCGAGTTGGTGATGGACAGGGACACCTGGAGTGCTGCAATTCATGGCGTCACAAAGAGCCGGACACGACTGAGCGACTGAATTGCACTGAACTGAGATGAGCCATTTCTTCTCCAGGGGATCTTTCCAACCCAGCGATCAAACCTGGGTCTCCTGCATTGCAGGCAGATTCTTTACTTTCTGAGCCATCAGGGAAGCCCAAAAGTAACCACTGTGGGCCCAAGTTCCCAAAAGGTGTTTGGAGCTCTAGGGGATGAGTGGGGATCTATGAACGCCAGCGCAGCACAATGTATACCAGTGCTTCTCCAACTGGAATTTGCATAGAGTTGCCTTAAAATATTGTTTAAGTATACTGTCTGATTCAGGTGGTCTAAGCAGGGCCCTGCTTTCAGCATCTTTAACTTGCTACCAGGTGAGGCCAATGCTGCTGGTCCATGGATCACATTTTGAGCAGGAACCTACAGCTGCTGCTTGTAGCAGACCCAATCCTTCCCACATCCTTCCTGAGTTTGCCTCCACTAAATGGCTGGAGGCATTACCATCCATATGGCTTTCTTTTCTTTCTTATCCGTTCCTAGTTATTGCAGCACCCAGATTTCTAGGGGAAATCTTATTCTAACTTTTTCTAAAAAACCTCATCAACCAAAGACCAAAGCCTAAGATTGTAACAAATAATGTAAAACATTACTATGCTGTAATTTTCCTTTGATTTCTCATCAAATTTGCTTCATTAAATATAAATCTATTGGACTCTGAAAAAGCTTTACATATATAGATTACTGGCAAAGTACAGGAATGCAATTAATTCTACTTTAGACAATAATTATTTTGTGTATGTCCCCTCTATCCAGAAAGAAAAAGTAAATATGATTAGGTCCTGTGTTGCATATGTCAAGTTTCTTGAGAAACCCCTCAGGTACCATCAGTACTAATTGTTTCCTTATCAATCAGGAAGTTTAAAACTCTTTGTTTTTTATCAGCCAGTTATATTTATATTTATATTTATCTACAATATACATCAGGTTGACTTACTCAGAGTGGGTCACTTTGCTGAGAGCCTCTTCCGGATTCTGTTGTTGTTCAGTCTTCAAGTCATGTTCGACGCTGCAACCCACTGGGCTGCAACTCACCAGGCTTCCCTGTCCATCCCCGTCTCCCAGAGTTTGCTCAAACTCATGTCCATTGAGTCAGTGAAGCCATCCAACCATCTCATCCTCTGTCATCCCCTTCTCCTGCCTTCAAGCTTAGAATCTAAAAAACTCCTGTGACTTTTTGTACTAGGGGAAGTCAACTAAATTTCCTGAGTAATATCATCACCCAAAAGAGCAATTAACTATTGCAAAACCTTGAAAGAAAAACTCCCAGGGAAACAATACTGAGACTGCACTCTAAGAGCCATGGCTTCAAATCGGTGTTTAAGATCTTATGAACCACTTGCTTTTACAAAGAAGTGGAAATGAGATTGTTTCTTGAAGTGGCATTCTGATGTTTCATGATGTTAAACACTTCAAGTTACATGTTAGACCACATCACTGAAACAGTGGGCCAGGAATGTCAACAAATACTTGAATCACAGATGGCTCCAGAGGAGGTAAATCTTGAGCTGATTATAACAGAATGACCAGTGAAACAGGAAGAGAAGCACATTCCACAATGAGGGTACAGAGGAAAGTGTCACTTATTGAAAATGTGGTGGGCTGCAGCATACTGTGGAGAAGGCAATGGCACCCCACTCCAGTACTCTTGCCTGGAAAATCCATGGACGGAGGAGCCTGGTAGGCTGCAGTCCAGGGATCGCTAAGAGTTGGACACGACTGAGCAACTTCACTTTCACTTTTCACTTTCATACACTGGAGAAGGAGATGGCAACCCACTCCAGTGTTCTTGCCTGGAGAATCCCAGGGAAGGGGGAGCCTGGTGGGCTGCCATCTATGGGGTCGCACAGAGTCGGACACGACTGAAGTGACTTAGCAGCAGCAGCAGCAGCAGCATACTGAGTTACTGTTAGCCAATCACAGCTAACGAAACCCAATCCAAACTTTCAATCTCATCTTCATGGTCACAGACTTAACCTTGACTTCACCATCAGCAACAGCTGCATCTCTTACAAAATCTCAACTTCTACTCTCTCACCCTACAAAGTTAAACCAAATCTTCAATCTACAAATCTAATCTTCACTTTTCATCTCCATTACTACATCTATTTCTAACTGGTACCTTCCGCTGTCTGTAATACTGTAAGAGCTTCCTAACTGACCTCCCCCAATCATTCTGCAATCCATTTTCTACTTGTGTAGCAAGCAAGTATCACATTAGTGAAGTTTTAAAATATAAATCAGATCATGTCACCTCCACCATTGCTTAAAAACTTTCTGTGGCACTCAATACCATACAATTGCACTCTTTTCACATGATAGCAAGATTATGCTCAAAATCCTTCAAGCTAGGCTTCAGCAGTATGTGAACCAAGAACTTCCAGACATACAAACTCAATTTAGGAAAGGCAGAGGAACCAGAGATCAAATTGCCAACATATGCTGGATCATAGAAAAAGCAAGGAAATTTAAAAAAAAAAAATCTGCTTCTGCTTCACTGACTACACTAAAGCCTTTGACTATGTGGATCACAGTGGAACAGTGGAATATTCTTAATGAGATGGGAATACTAGACCACATGGTCTGTCTCCTGAGAAACCTGTATGCAGGACAAGAGCAACAGTTAGAAATGGACATAAAACAATGGACTGGTTCCAAACTGGGAAAGGAGCACGTCAAGGCTGTATAGCTTATTTAACTTATATGCAGAGTACATCATGAGAAACGGGGGCTGGATGAAGCACAAGCTGGAATCAAGATTGCTGGGAGAAATATCAGTAACCTCAGATATGCAGATGACATCACCCTTATGACAGAAAGTGAAGAGGAACTAAAGAGCCTCTTGATGAAAGTGAAAGAGGAGAGTGAAAAAGTTGGCTTAAAGCTCAACATTCAGAAAACTAAGATCATGGCATCCAGTCCCATCACTTCATGGCAGATAGCTGGGGAAACAGTAGACACAGTGTCAGACTTTATTTTTCTGGGTTCCAAAATCACTACAGATGGTGACTGCAGCAATGAAATTAAAAGACGCATGGGTTTGCCAAGCGTGGGACACAACCTAGCAACTGAACGACAACAGCGTTGCACTGAACATATACTCCAACAACATTAACCCAGTTACAAGACCCTGCATGACCTGGCCCATATCTCTAGCTGTTTTCCTTAGTCACAGGCCATATTAGCCATCTTTCATTTTCTCAAATATACCCAAGTTTATCTTTTCTCATGGCCTTTAAGATGCTTTTCTTTTACTTTGCATCTTGCTAACATGCACATGTGTTTCTGCTCTTGGTTTAACATTAATCCTTCTTGGCACATGTCACAATTTTAAGGAAAAAATTATTTGTAGGGTTAGTTACTTATTTTCTGTCATCATACCCCACTCTTTCCACTATATTGTCATTTCTATGAAGGCAGAAACCATTTTCCTTTTTGTTTACCACTGAATAGCAAAAACTAAGCAGAATGCCTAGAGTCATTTTGGGAAAAATATCAATTTTTTGAACTAACTATATTTTGTTATTCTTCATATTTTTATTTAATGTCTGACTTTTAATGTCCATATTATGTAACAAAGGGAAGAACTTTTATGCCCCCAAAACATTCAGTGGGGCTTTATTCTAACATGACAAAAAAAATTTTTTTGAATTGATAATTAATGAAAATTTTAAGTTAATTTATGTAGTACCAATTAAAATTAACTACACTAAGAATGTTTAGGTATGTTTTATTGAATAAACATGTAATTGAAGCAAATAATTTAAAATAAATACAAATAATTTACACGTTAGTCTGTGTATGTGGGGAAGATATCTAACATTTTAAAAGTAAATTAGGAGGATGACAAGGAGCAGTGATATGATGAAAAGATTTTAAGAGCTAACCAGATCTACCTGGTTATTTTATTATTTTTTAAAGACAATACTGTTGATATGAGGAGACACTGCCAAGAATTTCCCATAAGTAAGTAAATACTGAATTGATTTCCTGAAAGCCTCAAGAGACTTTATATTTAAGCATCAAATAGTGTTGAAATAATCATCTTAGTACTTTTCAGCATATATAAACACCAGCTACTTTTTGAGAAAATAAAAGGAATGGCTCGTGAGACTGGTGATGGAATATGTAACCTTTAACCCCAAGATTACTGGATTAAAACTGGTCCAGTATGGTGTATATAGTAATATTCATCAGATGGAAGCTGTTTTGCAGCATCCAATCTAGAGAGCTAAACTCTTCCATTTAGTCTTTATGACACAGTGATGTGTTCCAACATAGCTAATGCCTTCCTTTTTTTTTCTGCCATCTAAGAAAAGACTGACTATTAATTGAATAGTAAATAGGTTTCCCTAGAGAATGCATAGTGATGTTAGGATATCTAGAAGGATATCCACCCAGCTTTCAGCAGTGGTCAACTCTGGGCAAATGATACTACAAGAACACGTATTTTAAAAGAGCAAGTATGTTCTCTAAAGAACTTATATTAATTCCATTATTTAGAAATAAAAGATAATTTAAGTTATTTAAAAATGATCTTTATAAACTTACTAATCATATTCTCTAACCTGAGACTGGGAGTAAAGGAAAGAAAATGTATAACATGTCCACACTCTAAGATATTTCTACAAATTTGCTAAAGATTTAATATAACAGATTTGTGAGACAAAGAAAAAACAATAAAAGTCTGCCTAAGAAATCAACTGAACGTGTGCCTACAGCCTGTGATTTGTTTAACTAACAAACAGAACATCACCTGTTGGTTATTTATGAGTAAATAGTACATTCTCTGACAGCTACCTCCTCTGACACCCACATTCAAATGGCCACTGGACTTTGTCCTTTTCGACTAAAATTCCCATTGAAACTCAAACCTTCTCTTTCTGTTCACTGTCGCTGTCATCCCTCACATGGGTGATGGAATACGGGTTTCTGCTTTCACACTTCATACTAAATATTCTTTGCAAAGATAAACCAAAAACAAGAAAAGAAGAAAGAGTTTTTATCTAATTTCAAAGAAAATGAAAGCTGTCTCCTCCTAATGAAAAGATGTTGTGCTTACTTGTCTCAACAAACACAAAATCCACACTATATTTACTTGAAGACATAATGTTTCTATCCTCAATTCCTTACGCAATTTAAACCTGATATTTGGATGCAACATTTGGTCTGATGGGCTTACTAGTTACATCATTGAGATTACATGATTTTTCTCCTTGGTTTTCTGATTTTTATTTCTCAGTTACTTAAGATGATAAAATAGCTGCAAATCCAAGTTTAAAATCTCCAGATGGGACTTTCCAATGGCTAAGATTCTGTGCTCTCAGTACAGGGGCCCAAGCTCAATCCCTAGTCTGGGAACTAGATCCCACATACTACAGTGAAGATCCTGCATGCCCCAAGAGCTGATGCCACAGAATAAGTAAGTAAATAATAAAATCAAATCTCCAACTAACTGCTATTAAAGACAGCTATGGACAGAATGTTTGTGTATCCCTTCTTCCCTCTGCTCCACTCAAATGTGTATATTGAAATCTTAATCCCCAATATGATGATATTTGGAGGTAATCAGGGTGGAGTGAATTCATAGGCATGGAGCCCCCGAGATGGTTTTGGAGGGCTTATAAAGGGATAGAAAGCAGAACTTTCTCTTCATCAGGAAGAGAAGTCTCACCAGAACCTGACCATGCTGGCACCCTGCCCTTCAACTTCCAAACTTCTAGAACTGTGAGAACTAAATGTTTGTTCAGTAAGTACATGGTACTCAGTATTCTTAAAGCAGCCTGAACTAACTAGGAATGGCAATAGCAAACGATTATGTTCTATTGGTGGTAAAAACTCAAGTTGTTAGTAAATATAATCATATTACAGAACTTAGCAATATTGTTTCCCTACTTAAGTGAAAAAATATGTGAATTCAAAAAGAATAATTTAATGTTCTCCTAACTGTAAAAGTTACAAAATGAAGTATTTTATTGGCCCCTACCTACAATAAAAAATTATTTAAATCAATACTATTTGCATGTCTAGCATTAACAATGTTAATTAAAGATAAGGGTAAATCTCTCCTACCAGGAATTCAACTCAAGATGGGATTTAATATATTCCATATGCTCTGTACTTAACCAGAAATTAATTCAAAAAAATTTAATTACTGAAACATTTTATTTAAATTTTATTATATTAGCACAAAAATCTTCAAATTCAAAATGGAGTCAGTCCATTTTTGATATAAAAACATTTAGATCCCCTCTGTATAAATGACGCTAGTGTCTGACCACAATACAGGGAAAGAGAAAAAAGTAGTGAAAAAACAAACTGACAATTAGATTTACGATTTATTTTTATGTGCCATTCACACTATGCTACACACTTTATATGCATAATTTCATTTAATCATATGTGAATTTTGCAACAAAAGTCAGTGCATTTTAGAATGTAAGTGTGCAAGAAGGTGGAAAGATATTTTAAAATCACTAAACTAAATGAGTCTTTAACTTTTTTCCTTTGAATACTGGAAAGAAAAATCATATATATATATATATATATATGTATATAAGTTTTACAATCTGATCAAAGAGTGGAACTGCAAAGTTGCTTAAAAAGATACAGATTAAGTAGAGGAAACAATAAATATTTTCAAAGATGCAATATAGAACTAGCTCAGTTTCAAAGATAAGTCGTTCAGGGAGCAAAACATGTGTGTGTGCATACATATATTCAATGAAAAACTAGTGTCTGACCATAACAGGGGTTAGCTTGACTGGATGCATAATCAAACATCAATTAATCAATCAGTATTTTAAATTTGATGGCATATTCTGATTTTATCTGCTTATCTGAACCATTTCACCTCAAGGGGTAATCTTTCCATCTTCCATGCTCAGATTTTAGAAACATATTTTAATGGTAAAATATGCTTTACCGTTTAATGCCTGGCTCTTAGCATACATGGTCAATACACTTTCTCATTTTATCCAAATAAGGAAAATCATATAAATCAAATCCTAAATCACTTTAAGGAGTATTGTTTAATAACAATATCGAGGAAAGATCACAGTATATTGACAGTAGAGGGAAAATATTACTTTAAAATATAAACATTCTACCTCAAGGTAATTACTATTAAAAAGCATCCTAGTTAATAAAATCGGGAAAGACTTACTCTCTGATTAATTGTACAAAATTATTTTTTTCTAGAAAGAGAGTTCCGTGTTTTGCTGCTAAGACAGCCATCAGATGACTGCCTAGCCTGATGGGATTTCTCTTCCTCAGGAGAAAACAGTTTACATAGGAAACAACTAGCCATATGCTGACTATGCACTGCTTAGCACATGACATAGAGAGACACGTTCTGCAATTGAAAGCATGAGGGTCAAGGTTCAAATTAACTTTCCCTAAAATTCAATGCAATTACCCAAGATTGAATTACTTATTAATATAAGTTGTGTCAAAAACCTGTGCTATCAATTTACGCCAGGCATAAGATGAACTAAATTTAATAACTCGGTATTTAATAATTTGGTAATGTTGGGCATTAAAGAACATACCCATAAAATTTTCTAAGCATTCAGTAGACTATCAAATAAAGCTAGTTCAAAACAAACAANCTCTCTTTCAGCGGAGCGCTCCCCGCACAAGGGATCTATTTTCCCAGCCCAGGGTCTGTCTTCTCAACACAGGGATCCAACCCACATCTCCTGTGTCTCTTGCATTGGCAGGTGGATTCTTCACCACCGTGCCGCCTGGGAAAGCAAACTTAAATATAATTGGATTAAATGAAAACAAAAATAACTAATCCTAAAAATAACCAATAAATATAATCCTCTTGGCGCATTATTTAAATTTAAATAAATATTAAAAGCATGAAAGACAAGAATATTATTATTTCTATACAAAAATAAAAGTTTGAAATGACATTCCATACCATTTTTTCCCCACTGTTTGAGAGACTGACAATTGTTAGGAACCAAGTAATCCAGTTGTTACAGCTGTAAAACTTGGTTTAAAGGCAAATAAAACACAGATAAATGTTTTTAAAGATATTACCAACAACTGTGCTGTGAAACTAGTGTTGCCTCAAGACACTTTTGTTAATGCTATTACTTTGGGCTAATAGAATCACTAAGAAATTAGATGCAATCTTTGTCTTCCTGTGTCTGAGCCTTTAGGAGAAAGAAGAATAGCTCTTACTGAACTTCCGGTGCCTAAACTAAGAAAATATAAAAAATAATAATACTCTCCAGGAAATAATAAAAACAAGCTATAATAGTTCTTTATAGATTTAACCTACAGCAAATATGACCCATGTTTCCATGTCTACCCTCTTGTCTGATATTTATGTAACATACAAAAGGCTAGTTTTGATTTTACAATGCAAACATATGTTAAAATGATAAATGAGCAGTAACCATTGGCTAAAATAGATAACTAAAATATATGTGAATTAAATTAATACACCTATTTGTAGTGTACTGAACCATGATTAAAAAAAAAATTAACTACAGAGAAGTTAATGTTTCCCATATAACTTACATGTCCAAACAACACAAGTTATCTAAACAAAAGCATCCTTTTAATTTTTGCAATTTAACTAGTATAAAAAATATTGGAAGCAAACACTACTTAAGCTTTTTCAAATAATTATTATCACTAATATGGATCCTTATTATTATACTATCCTCATTAACACCAAACTATATTTGGTAAATGTATAGTATCTATATACTTTCCCCTTCCCAACTATACGAATTGTTAATGAATGAGATCATAAAGTATTTTTTAGAGTAGTTTCATTAAATTTTATTCAGTAAATTATAATTATTTTTTTCCTCTGGAGCTTGAAAACATTTTGGAATGTGTCAGGACTATCCCACTAAGATTTGTGAACTATGCATTAAGGGACTGTGTATTAGAATATTTCACTGGTAAAAGTTACATAATGATCTTCTGTCTGGTTTCAATTTCATGATCGTATATTTGTTGACTGAGACTGCAAGAACTTTTCCCATAATGGACTCTCAAGGTTGTGGAATGTCTAAGTTAGGAAAAGAACTTAACTGGAAACTAACAGTACCTTTTAAAATAACGGCACAAAAGCCAGATTAAAACAGACAGGTCTCTAAATCCCAGTGCATTAAGGATATCTTGATCATCTGAGCTAAAACTAGAGGTGCTTTGAAAAGGAAGATATAGAGGGTAAGCATTTAGACAATTCAAGTCTATCAACTTTTAAAAAACTTCTCACAATGACAAAAATGCAAGGAGAGCAGATAATAACACAGAAACATGAGATGATCTTCGATATTTCTGTTGCTACATATTTCTTATAAAGAATTATAATTCCAGAGAATTTACAATCACTGATTTCCCTCCTGGTCTTTAGTTCCTTAGGTACTACATACAAGAGTTGGCCTAGGTTATTTAGGCCGACATTATCTTTCTTGATTTAAATTTGCTCTCAAATATTAACTTATACTTATCTTCACAGAAAATAATTATTCTTAAATATAATGGTGTCAAGAGTTAGAAAAGTGTTAATGTAAGTTTAAAACATGTCTTTGGCAAAACATATGTCTTCTTATAAATAAGTTGAACCTTTAAATTCTTTTGCTTGTGCTACATTTAAAGTTGAGTTTAAAAAATAAACATACAAAGAAAAAGAAAACTTTCTGTTGTGATTCCAGCTTTTCTACATATCACTGATTTAGCTATAAGACCTACCCTGAAAATCAAGGCAATAAGAGAAAGTACAGTAAGTTAATTATCAGTTAATTTCAAATAGAGAAATATAAACTTGGGTTTCAAGTAAATGTTTTAAAAATGTGAGTGTCTAGTTTTGACACAGTTTTAAATGATTAAATGATTTTTATTCTATCTAATTAAGTGTTATGCTCATATTAGATATCTTTGGCTTTCTGTCTCAAGTATTCAGTATTACATGGCTCTGTGAGTGTGAATCAAATGATCTAAGATTTTGGAACTGATTCCACATTAATAATATGATTGAGTTGGAATAATCTGTCTGTAAATCACTTTCTATGTTTACAATTTCATAATTATCTGTGATTCTATATAGTCATGTTCTAGTTGAATGTTGAATGTAATGTTAAAAATTATGGAAACTGATTACATAACTAGAATTTTGAACATGAAAGAAAGTGAAAGTGAAAGTCAGTCAGTCGTGTCTGACTCTTTGTGACCCCATGAACTATACAGTCCATGGAATTCTCCAGGACAGAATACTGGAAAGAGTAGCCTTTGCCTTCTCCAGGGGATGTTCCCAACCCAGGGATAGAACCCAGGTCTCCTGCATTGCTGACAGATTCTTTGCCAGCTGAGCCACAATGGAAGCCCATTATATTAAAATATCAATCACCTTAGAAAACATTATATATAAAAATAGACATAGTTACATATACAGTTTCATAAACAGTTATAGACAGTCAAATTTAAAGTGAATTACATCTAAATTTCATTTGTCTCTCTAATCCCTATACAGTTCTCAATTTCTGTCATATATACATATACTCAGCAGGATTCTTTCAAGGGAATGAAATTTTCTGACTCTTGAATACTTATTGAAAATTTAAAAAGCCTGATTCTAATTCAAATACAATACATTACACATCCAGCCTCTAGATATAACAACTGAATCATTAGTTAACCAAATCCTTCTTGAGGTAATTTCAAATGAGTGGCCTTTTTTATCTGTATAGATATACTGAACCATCAACCACCCAAGGATTCCCATCACGTTTTCCTCTCAGGGTGCACTACAGTGTACCGAAGATGATAAAGTACAAGGCATATATAAACATTTCTCTAGATTTAGCTTTACCCAAAGTATAATATAGTTCTGACAACTGGGAACCGTTTAAAACCATAACTTCCACTACCAGTCGAAAGTAAACGAAAAATACCTTACAGTATTCTTCTTACATCCCCATACTCTATATATTTAAAAGGAACAAAGGAAGGGAATAAATCAGTTTCAGTGAGCATCTTCAATAGAAAACAGCTCCAAAAGATAAAACACAACACAAGGACGTTTGCTCAATACTATAAAAAAACCTAAAGGAGAAAAGAATTTGAAAAAGAATAGATATATGTATAACTGAATCACTTTGCTGTACACCTGAAACTAACACAAAACTGTAAGTCAACTCATAGTCCATTATAAAATAAAAATGTTCTTAAATTTTAAAAAAATTAGGCAAAACAGTCCACAACTATGTATGAATCCCAATTTAGCTTGAATAACCAGCTAGGATGAGAAATTCAAAAAATTCAAATACATAGTGGATGATGACACATAGAAAGCTACAAATCTTCCTCAGGTAAAGCCTGTGATACACATTTAACTTTTTCTTATCATGAACAAGCTAAATGATCCCACGCTGCCCTCCCTCCACCAACTCACAGGCCACACGCTCCCCAACACTAAAAGCCCATTTTACTTACTGGCTACCTCCAGCGATGCATTGTGACTCACAGCCTCTCCGAGGTAATTCCTTGCTACACAGACGTAGACCCCTTCATCAGGCCTACTTTTTCGTCCATGCACTATACGTAAGAAAAATAAAGATCCACTTGGCAGCAACATTCGGTGTGAGCGAGGGTCATCTTTGTCTGTCTCCACTCTCTCCCCACCTTTGTACCATTCGATGGTGGGTGTGGGGCGACCTTCAGCTTTGCAGTTCAAAGTTGCAGGTTCTCCTTTTGAGACAATTAGATCTGACGGGTGTTCAACAATGCGAGGTGGAAAATCTTCCTGACGAAGACGGGAGCCTGCAGAAGAAGTGACAAAATAGCTTCATATCATCAATGTGAAAACAATGAAAAGTCTTATTTCAAAAGCCCAGGCATCAGCACTACCATCTAATAAACACTGCATAGTATTGACCTACTCTTGCTAACCTCCTTCCTAACTAATCCCTCTGGTGTCTACTTTAACCATACTTTCTAATTCCTGAATCCTTTTGACCCTCCACTTAAAAAGTGCTCTTGCTAAATCTCTGTCTGTACAAATCCCGTCTACTCGCCAAATCCTGTTTCAGAACCCATCACCCTGTCTGTTTGTACCATGTACGTGCCTGTTTTTGCAGAGGAATGTGTTAGAGAATTGTTGACTGTTACAAATAATGGCATGGCTTCCTGGAATCTCCTCCTCAATCAACACTTTAGTAAAACATATGCTATATATTAATGAACATTTATGTTGAAATATGCAGGATGGAACTTTATATAGACTTTTATATCTTTCACATAAGGATTGCTCAGCCATGTCTGACTCTCTGCAACCTCATGGACTGTAGCCTGCCAGGCTCCTCTGTCCATGGAATTTCTCAGGCAAGAATACTGGAGTGGGTTGCCATTTCCTACTCCAGGAAATCTTCCCAACCCAGGGATCAAACCTGGTCTCCTGTAATGCAGACAGATTCTTTACCATTTGCGTCACCTGGGGAGCCCCATACATGCACACACACCCCCACACGCACACATATATACATCACACACATATGTTATATATACATATTTATATATACACATATATATACTTTCCCAGTTTTTAATCAATAAATTAAGTTCATTAGTCTCCAATCATTATTTTATTACTTTAGTAGATTTCAAAGATGAAATGTTACATAATTGAATTTAAATAATTAAATATTAAATTGAAAAGGATATTCGGTGAGGAGCTACATTCTAGATCATATCTATTGCTTAATAAGCGAAGTCCTGAGAGTGTCATTTAAATATTTTCTGTTTGTGCCTTATTTTTTCCAATGAGATTATAATCACTAAAACGGGGATCAACTTTCATATTTTTAATGTTCCTACCTTACTGTTGCCATGTATAGATTTAATATGTAAAAATCTTAAAGGTTTCTCAACTTCAACAACCAAACTTTAAACCTTGTTCTCATCTAGTGTTCCAATCTCAGTGAAAAAAGAAAAGTAGAAAGCAGTCTTGTTGACACCTCTTTCTGTTCCTTAATCCTCCCTCAAATTTCTCAAATCAGTCTACTCATCGCAAGCTGTACAGCCAGTTACCATCCCAGATCAAGCTGCTGTAGATTCCCACCAGGATTTAGGAAAGCTCTTAAATAGCTTCACTTCAATGCAGCCAAATGAAGGCTTTGAAGTGCAAATACAATCTGGGTCCTCCCCTATTTTGGTGACTCTTAAACTCATTGCTCTTAAAGTCTTTAACAAGACCTACTGGAGACTGTGTTCATTTCCCTATCTAGCTCTTAGGACCCTTCCTATTTCGCTGCCTTCTCTGCTTTCTTCACCTGAGTTTTCTGTTTGTTCCATATATATTTATATTTTAAGCTTCCTCCTTCCAAGGCTTACGCTTGCCTTAGGGTCTCAAAAAGATCTTATTCTAGTGGATACCCATTCCTCTTTCAAATCTCTACCTTCTCTGACCTTTAGAACAAAATTTAAATACTCCTTTTTAGCAAGGGTATGAAATTACCTGTGGTAAAATAATGAGAATTATATTTTAAATTTATTCACTAGATGCCTTGAACACTGTCTTTCCCATTACTCTGAAGTTCTGTGTGTCTAATTTTGCTCACAGTTTCTTCTCTTATACTTGGCAGATTGCTCACACTACACATATTCAATAAATACATGTTGAGTAAACAAAAAGTGCTAACAGCAAAACCTTATTTGAGTGGAGTGATCTGAAGCTTATTTATCATGCTCTGTACGAAAATACTTTAAATATTTCATTCTGTGGTACATATACACAATGGAGTATTACTCAGCCATTAAAAAGAATACATTTGAATCACTTCTAAGGAGATGGATGGAACTGGAGCTGATTATACAGAGTNGGAACTGGAGCCGATTATACAGAGTGAAGTAAGCCAGAAAGAAAAACACCAATACAGTATACTAATGCATATATATGGAATTTAGAAAGATGGTGATGATGACCCTGTATGAGAGACAACAAAAGAGACTCAGATCTACAGAGTGAACTTTTGGACTCTGGGGGAGAGGGAGAGGGTGGGATGAGATGGGAGAATGGCATTGAAACATGTATACTATCATGTAAGAAACGAATTGCCAGTCTATGTCTGATGCAGGATGCAGGATGCTTGGGGCTGGTGCATGGAGAAGACCCAGAGAGATGTTATGAGGTGGGAGGTGGGAGGGGATTCATGTTTGGGAACGCATGTACACTCGTGGTGAATTCATGTCAATGTTTGGCAAAACCAATACAGTAAAGTAAACTAAAGATAAAATAAAAATT